>JAVJGG010000073.1:39161284-39200760 GCA_035590195.1 Aviceda cuculoides
CGGGCGCGGCGGCCCCGTGGCTCCGCGGGGCGGGAGCGGCGGCGCCTCAGCACGGCCACGATCCCCTCAGACCGCCCCCCCCAGCCTCTAAATCCGCTCCATCACCTCAGAGCAGCCTTCTCCCCGCTGCCTCCGTCCTGGGGTGCCCAAAATGGGCCGGGAGGGCGGGGAGTTCCCCGAGTTACCTGCGCCGGGCTGGGGGGGTGGGGGGGGTAAGGAGGTTATTTGGGGATGCTGGGCTGTGACTTGCGTTAAAAACACAGCTTCTCTTTGCTGCACCTGCTCACACCAAAATGTTGGTGACACGTGAGGTAAGTGGTTTCTTGCGGCTGCCACGATGGCTGCAAATGCCCCAGGTTGCAGTGGGGAGTGGAGAACAGCTGTCCTGTGTGTTCTGGTAACGTCCCCCTAATAATATATGTTTACTTTTAAACACACAGTTCAGGTCAGGCCATAACTAAATTTCAGGTATTGCTTCCCAAGCGCTGCCCTGGGGAGACAAAGCTACCACGGGTGGTGGCTGTGCACTTGGGAAGGCCTTGGCCCACTTGCTGTGGGGGGTGGCGGGGGTGCGAGGCATGGGGAGGGGGCTCTTGGGCGGGCACCAGGGCCTGGTGGGAATGAATGGTTTTTCTCTGCAGCCTGAAGGCTTTAAAAGTACCCGAGTGTTGGAAAGCAGAGGAAGAGGGGCTCTAAAAAGGCAAGTTGCTGTCGAACAGATGGCTGGAGCACAAGGAAGTCAGTAAGATGCATGTAAATATTCCTCCATGAGAGAAAAATGTTAGCCAAAAAAAAAAAAAACCCGCAAAGTGAAGCTTTCATTCATTCAGTAGAGTGTAAGCATTCCCGGTGAGGGCAGGACTCGCACTTGTGCTCAGCTCGTACGTCTTAGTTTATGAGGAGGAGTGTGATTTCCAGCTCTGAAGGGTGAAATGTGTGTGTTGATTTCCTGTGTCCCTAACTCCTTGTGGCCTGATTTGTCCCTATATATGATACCTTTTCTTCTGAAGGCCAGTCCAGAGTGATTGCTAGGTAGATGCGTGTAGGCGTTAGAGTGGATGAGTTAGTCCTAGAGGTGAGTTCGTCATGTGAGAACATGATGAAATGCACTTTTTTGTAGAAGGGAGTTTCACTGGATAGCTCTCAATATTTTCTTAGGCCTTAATTGTGGCAGTATCCTCAAGTAGTTCCTTATACAGTATGTTTACATCCACCGAGATGCTTTTCTTACTGTCTTGTTTCTGATCACATTTCATCTTTGGGTGGCTTTCTGTTTATTTTTATCCTTAGAACCAGTAGAAGAGTCTCTGCTGGAAAAATATGGATTCCCTGAAGCTGGAACAGAGACCAGATGTTACACAAATCACGCATTGTCTTATGACCAGGCAAAACGGGTGCCTAGATGGGTGATTGAACATATTTCAAAACAGAAGACACTGGGTATGTAGGTATTTATCTGCTTACATTTATGACTCCCAGAATGGGTTTTGCGCTTCACAGAAGGTGGACCCGTGAGCAAGCAGGGAGAAAAATCCTACACTGATGTCTAGGTATGGATTTTTCCACGCATTCACAATCCCACTGGAGGCAGCAGGCCTCTGGGTAGATGTCAGCTTCGTGACAGTATTAAGGCTGATGTTGCCAGTGGTTTAAAAGAGATCTGTCACTGCAGGTTGGCAGGCCTCTTCAGTATTCTTTGTCTTGGTGGGACTAGTCTGGTATTGAATGTACAACATCCTGAAGCCTGCAACATATACTTGGCCCACGGGCTGAGTGTGAAAGGGAGGAATGAAGAAGTACTAGAGCTACCTTCTGGGAGAAGTTTCTGTTACGAATTTATGAAACAGTCGGTAAGCACCAGATAATATAGCTGTGTCAGTGTAAACACTCTAAGTAATGTTGCAGGAGGGAAGCTTAACTTACCTCTTTTAAACATGAATGGAGAGAAGATGAAGCGCTGAAAGTTAAAGTTTCCTTACCCGATTCAGACTTGCAAAGTTCAGTGTTACTGCTCAAGTGGGTAAAAATTGCTCTTGCTTCCTTAGCTAGTGTAGTTAGTTCTGTGGTTCAATTTATGTCGGTCTAGGTACTCCCCCATATGTGTGAATGTTTATGGAATCAACACCTTTAGTGGCCAGACTGTTTCATCTACAGGTCTTAAAGAGATTTGCTCAGAATGGGAAGAAAAGATGTATGTCCACTTGTGAGATAAAAATGGAGCAAAGGGCATCAATGGTTGTAATTGTTCAAAGCTAGATAGGGCATTACCTACTCACTGCAGCCATTATTTACTTTGACGCAGTTCTGTTGAATTTTCTGATGTGCATTATCTAATACTCTCTCCCCTCTTCTTTATGCAAGACAGAGGCTCAGTGATTTTTTACTGTCAGTGGTGAATGAAATATGAGTAGTATACAGTCATTGTAAATTAAGTTTATAGCATTAGTTCAGTTTTTATAAGGCAAATTATTAGTAATGGAGGTAACTGTATAACTGTAAAATGTTTTATGAACGCAGTAGCCCTCTAAATATATCTTAATCACTGTCTTCAAATTACCTTTCAAAATTAAAAGCGTGATCCTGAAAATATTTATAACCAACCCCTAAGTAGCATCATTGGTTCCACTTCTTTCTGAGAAGAAAGCAGTAATTCCAGTCTTACTTTCAAGTGGGCCTTAACAGCCAAATTGTTAAAATGTTTTCCAAATTATCAGATACAACTAACCTGCAAGTTGAAATTAAGCATCTTGAGGCATTCAGCTCTGAGCTACGTCTGATAGCTACTGTAATTCGGATTTGAGGTGGAACTGTGTTGTTCGGGGAAGGTCAGAAAAACCTTCCATGTCCTGTAGTTTTGAAAGGATGTGATGTAAAAAAATTTATTTTATTGATAAGTAAGAACTTACATGTTTGAAAAACATGGTGGAAAGAAATTAGCTTTAGGTATAAATGAGAGGTACAAAATTGGCTGCAGAAGAAATTAGCTGTTTTTATCAAAGCAGTGAACAGAGACTAAATGAGGATGTATTTTTCCATTTTTCAAATTTAATTGATAAATTACACTTTGTTGTAAATACTGAGATTAAATATGATCTTTTAAAAATAAGAGTTCTGTTGTTTTGCACACTGATAAACTTGTCAGTGTTGCTTCCTAGGCATCAATCCTGTGTTGAAGTATCACGTCATATGCTTTACTAAAAAAGAAAAGTGAAGCTCCTTCCTTCTACCTGTGCTGCATAAAGATGCTCTGACCACCTCTTTGTTTTGCCATCATCTCCATGGACATAGGAACAGATGGTCAGCAAAGAGGAAATTGCTTACAGGCACTGGTTTCCAAGAGATATGTTATCCATATGCATGCTCATTTTCCACCCCCCTTCCCTTCTTCCTTGTGGTCCTTGCATATTCTTGGGTTCTTCAGGGAGCTGCCAAGTGGAGAGTGTGTACCACACTTTGTTCTCAGTACAAAGCACAAGGAAGTATAGAGCGCATACTCGGTCAGTGGTAATATTGACATGACAAAAAAGCCAGAGTGCATGCAGTTTGTGTGGGTATGCACAGTCAGCTATAGAAGAAAGAATAATATTAACAACCAGCAGTGACCACTATTGAAAATTGCCTCTCATGTTGTATTGCAACTGGAAGTGCTTTATGAAGTGACAAGTTTGATAAAATTCTCTCTGGTGTGTACAGGCCCTTATTCATGCTTAAATGAAAAGAGACTATGTAATGGTCCTGTATATTGCATCTGTGAAATTATGCCTAAGAGGACACCCTGAATTTTATAAAGAAAATTCAGTATGCTGTAGATACTTTGAATTATATTGTCATTTGGGAAAAAAAATTGTGGACAACAGTGTTGGTGCTCTAAGCCAGTTATTTTCCAGCTCTGTTGACCCATTGCACATGAACAGCCAAGTCAGCCCTTGCATGTGTCTCTGCTGCTTTTCTGGAGCACCTTCCTTAACTATGGATGTTCTTGGGTCCCAGGCCGTTCCCTAAGATAGAGTCTTATTGGAGGCTGTCAGTGCCAGAATAATTCATGCAAATAACTTCTGGCCATCACTTTTCCAAGGAAGTGGTCTGTGTTTGGGTTGAAGTGGTCTCAAAGTTGCAGCCCACTCCAAGTAACATCTTTTCCAAGGAGCTGACTGGGACTCTACACAGTGTAAGGACACAAGTGCAGATGTATGGCCAGTAAATCTGGGAAGGAGTCGCAGTCACCCCAGCAAAGACAGCAGCTTAGAGTGGACTGCCATCTCTGCAACAGTTAAGTTAGCTTCCCCCACAACCCTTCCCCCCAAAAGTTTTTGTCTTCCAGAAGACTTAGGCCTAGTCATTTTTGTGCATAATTCCCAAACATCTGGAAAGACAGAGGTGGAATCTTGGAAAGGAACAGGAAAGCTCTGTGCTTATTTCTGTGCCTGTGAAGAACAGAACACTTAAGACTTTCTCTTAAATGGGTTTATTATTTTACCGAATGTAACTTTATCAAGATACACTCATTCTACTTCCAGGCTAGACTTCGAAAAAGAAGAATGAATTGTAGTGGATCAAACGTAAAAATGGAACTGCAGCTGGTGAAGATCTGTATATCTTCATTGTCCTAAAAAGTGAATCTATACTGGTTTATATCTTTAGCAGTCTTGCCTTTAATATTTATCTGTATTTATGATAAGACTAATGTGTTTTGCTTTTGGATTTTTTTCTCTATAAAACGGTAAGCATGTTAGAGTTTCTGATGTGTAGTGGGAAAAAAAATTTAGGACTGGAGCACACATATTTAAGTTGAATTCTCTTGTATGGTTGAGGAGAAAAATACTCTATTGAGATTAATGTGTTGAATCCTTAAGCCTGGGTCATTTGGCAGGATGTGACAGAACCAGTTCTTTTTGTCTTGTTGCTGTGGTGGTTTAATGGTAACCTAACAATTTAGTGTGCTATTCCTCAGGCAATGCAGACCGAAGGCACTGTAAATTCAGACCAGATCCTAACATCCCTGTAATGTTTAGTGCTGTCAATGAAGACTACCTTGGGAGTGGATGGTCACGAGGACACATGGCACCAGCAGGAGATAACAAGTTTTCACCAGTAGGATTTTTTTTTTTTCTTTCTTTTTAATTTGTGTTTATCAGTAGGAAAGGGTAAAAGTAATGTGTAATGTTCCTTTTGCAGTTTGTTTTGAGATGGAACATGATCTCATTATTGATGCACAGACTTGGACTTGGAGTTATAAGGTCTATTCCTGACTGAGCACTGTAAGATGCTCTCACAGTCTGCTTCAGGCATATAAATCGGGTCCATCCTCTGGTGACATACCTCTCTTCATTAAATCACACCTAGATTAGCTCGTTGGGCAGAGATGATGTGAGTATATCTTGTACAGTATAGTGGTAAGCAAGTCATCTCAACCTTTTGTATGTCAGATTGTCTACTTGTAAAATGAAGATTATAACCTTCACCAAACAAACCTCGAAAGTGTCTTCTGAAGCTCAGTGAAAGGGAGACAGGGAACAATGACTTCATTCTGGCCAACAGGTGCTGAGATGTTTAAGGCTAGATTGGGCAAAGCAAGGATGCTCTTAAGTACTGTTCTGTATTGGCAAGGGGATTGCCTGGATGATTTAAAAGGCTTTTTCCTTTCTGGCAATGTTTATGAGGTAAATTAGAACCTTCTTTTGCCATAGTTCTTTCAGTCTATAAAATGTCTTCACCTGCCATTTATTTGAGCTGTAAGAAAAGCATGCCCTAATGCCTTGGCTGACTAACAAAGCAGCCTTGGATTTATTGGATCCTCTTGTGAAATGTGCCTAATGCAGCCATTTGTCAATTAAGAAGTGGTTTGAATTTGTATTTCTGCCAGGCAGAATAGTATGCAGTGGGGCAGAGTGACAGCTCAGTGGCATGTGGTGGATGAAAGAACCAGTTGTTTTATTTCTACTTGAAATGTCTTTGTGGTTATTTATTTATGATACCTGGGGAGTTTTTGCTGGTGAGCTACCTGTGCAGAGAGATCCTGGATCTGGCTTGATATGCAGCGAGATGACACAATCATTCAAATACAGGATTATAAAAATGTAATTTCACAGTTTAATTAGCACAGGTAGTGTTTGCTCATTATCCTAAGGACTTCTGTCACCCCCTTCACTTTGAAGAAGTACTATGTGAAAAATACTGACAAGTACAGGACCTATGAAGATTCTGGGTTAAGATCTTGGAAATTTTTTCTCCTGTATTTCCCTGCATATGTGTAGTTTTTTAGCGCCAGGTCGTTCGCATCTGGAGATATGTGGGCCTCAGTTCAGAGGGGTTTATGACACTTTTCAAAGATGAAATAAAGCAGATGTGTAGATATTTGACCATTATGGTCTCATAAATCATTTCATTGCCTGCATGTTATGTATTTGTAAAATATTTATGAATATTTTTAATAAACCTTTTCTTGTAAGGGAAGGAAAAAGCTAGCCATTAGGCAGTCAAATAAATGAAAAGCATGGGTGAAAGCATCTTTCCATTCAAAAAGAAGAGTAGCTAGTTACTTCCAAAGACTTTACAAAACTGACACTGGGTGACATAGTAATTCCTGTGCCTCTAGAACTGGACATTCTTGTGCTATGTTGCTGTCCAAAAAAAAAAAAAAAAAAAAAAAAAATTTATTTATCTCAGTTATGCACCTCTTGATCCAAAATAATTTTGTAGATGTTCTGACTTAGTTTTTTTCTGATCTTTTATGTTGATAATGTTAAGACTAAACTGGAAATGGATTCTGATCAAGACACTTCTAAAATGTGTTTTCAGCTCTTAAATGTTTGAATGAAATTATATTATCTTTCTCTGTGCAGAGAGCTATGGCTGAAACATTTTACCTGTCTAACATCGTGCCTCAGAATTACGAGAATAATGCTGGATTTTGGAACAGGTGAGGAATTACTTGTAAGTAAACTAAAGGAAAAATACCAGGCAGTGGCATAAATCAAAAATGCTATATTTATAAAGCTTCTTCACATCCAAGTATTCTAGAGCACTTTATAGGCCATCTGTAGAGATCACAGGAACTTTCTCTGAAATGAAGGGCAGCTCAGTCCTTACAGTGCAAGAAGAGTAGAATGACTACTTTAGTTCTTTATTCAGTCAAACTGTAGAGGACATTCATTTAGAATAGATAAAATTACTTCTTCTGGATGGTGCGGGTAAAGGTACCAGGCTTAACATCTCTGTCCTTAAGGAAAATTCAGTAGAAGCAAGGAACGGATTTAGATCTTGCTTTAACATCTCTTCCTCAAAAAAGTGCTTCCAGTATGAGAGTATTCACATCTCTGTATGTGGACGTTAGTTCACTTTGAATTGGAGAACTGAGTGCTCCCCACTGTGTCGTGACTACTTCAGGTCTTAGGTGTTTCTTCGAGTGCTGGCTTCCAAGTAGCAGTCAGGCAGGTTCTCTGTCCCTTGTGAGTGCCGGCTAGATCAGCTTTGAGGTGAAGTGAGTGGTTGATAAATTTAAACTTTATTCACATAGGATTTTTATTCTTTCCTTCCTTTGAGCAGAGAAAAACATTAATAAAAGTAGCATTCATCCAGTGCTTCTTGCGTAGGACTTAACAGGATGTTAAGACTCAGAAACAGGAGGGGAAAATGATGAATTTCACAAGGATCGCTCAAGGGAAGATTACCAAATTTATGTATGGTATTGTACTAAAAGTCTATCAAAAATGCATCATCATTCAACTACACGCTGCTTTCAAGTTTTACAAGAATGCATATAAAATCATATGAGGCATTCAGTAAGGTTATACTGTTTTATAGACAAATAAAATGCTGTAACATTTTAAGAGATTTTTTTGGTATTATTTTAATACCTCCAGTATTTGAGCATAAAATTTCCATATACCAAAGCTAGGCATCTGTACCAATTCAAGGTTGGAAACCCTTTTTATTTCCCTTGAGCAGGATCTCTGCCTAATCAGGAAATCATGGGGAGTGTTTGAAAATCTCCTCTGGCACTGCCAGCCCCTCAATTTAAGCAGCTATTACCACTTTCTCACAATCCCAGCACCCTGTCCCCACAGTTTAATTACATGAACAAGGTATTTGTTCCACTTGTTTTGTCAGTCACTTGTTTAATGATAAATAGGTTTAAGGATACTGTGTTTCACATGTGTAGTATGCCTTCCTGGCTTCAGTACTCTCTTCCTTTCTCACTGTTTTTTTAAATTGCTTGCTTCTTGAATTGTCTTCCGAGGTGCAGGTAGACAATACAGCTTAGTCATTTTAACAATCTGTTGGTTTTTAAAGTGGTGTTCGCCCTCCAGCCGTGTGTTTTTGCTTTCCCAGTTCCAGCTCTGGTACTAGCCTGACTAGGACGAGTCAATTCCATTTGCTAACCCAGTTAAACTGATTCGCATTTTGTTTTGCTTGGTTACGTTTCTGCCAGATTAGAAAATTGGATCAACTGGTGAGATGAGTGCCAGAGCCAACACGGAAGATGGAGTAGGACTGTTCAGCTGGGGCAGACAAGGGGAGCAGTAGGAAAGGGGAGAGCAGGACTGCATCTTTCAGCAAGCTATTTGATAGTAAGCTATTAGAATAGTTCAGTGGTGTGGTCTAACTGCACCTTAGTATTTATTCCTCATTCTCTTCCCACCAACATGCATGCTTCTTTCTTTCCTGATGTTTAACTGTTGTTTTCTGTCTTGTTTTGAGTGCAATTTCATGGTCACTGTAATCTGATCTCTGTCCCTGCTGCCACCAAAAGCAGTTTGCTCCCTAGCTGCATTTATTCCCATTCTTTCCTTGTGCCAGGTGGTGTTTGTATTGCCATGCCATGAGATAGCCTGAGGAGCTGAGCTGCTTGGAAGCAAAGCTGACGACAGCAGGGAAAAAATTAGCTTGTGGTCAATGCTTTTGTGTATCACATAGCAGCTCTATTACCAAAGAAGAAAGGGCTCATTCCTGCTAATTCTAATTCATGGGGCTCACTCCTGTTAATTCTGATTTGTGTGAGCTGATTTAACTCACTAACCCAGCACAAAAAAAAAGGACTGATCTTGTTCAGGGTTGTTGACAGATGAAGAGTGCTAAAAGTGGCCCAAGGGAGAGGTATGAGGAACAGGGGTGAAACAGATAAGGGCATGAAACCTCCCCTTTTCAGAGGCAGCCAGGTTAGGTGGGCTCATCTGTCTCATGTTCTGGCCTGTTTGTCCATTTGAGTGAAGTGCAACTCTCTCTGTAGTAAAAGACCAATGGGTGCTCACTGTATGTGATTTCTATAACACTCGGGGTGTTAGATCAAAAATGGGTTATAGTGTTTTGTTTTATGTAAAATAGGCATGATCCAGAAATGTTCTTATTTTCAGAAATACTTTATGCTGTAAACTGAATCAATTAGTTTAAAAAGCAAAAATAATATTAGCATTTCTGGAGTTACCATTTTATTTTTAAACTCTTTTATATTAAAAAAAAAAAAAAGTAGACGTAGTGGGAATGGCATGTAGAAACTTTCCTAAGTACTTTGAGCTATGGAAAGAGCTGTCTGTTGCAGGACATTGATTCCTCAGGGAGGAACATACAAATCCAGTAATGTGGTAAAACCTTTCAAAGAAAGAATGCCACAACCTGCTGTTTAAAACAAGTATTTTGCTAATCCCAAGGGACCATCAACATTATCTTTCTAGTGCCAAGTGTGGGACTAAGTAGAGAACTTGGATTTTCAGGACAGGTGGTAAGGCTACAGATACTGTTTTCAAACACATGCCTATCTAAATAAGTGAACCTGGGACAAGTGGGAAGTATGACTTGGGCCTGTCCTTGATTTGCAAGTCAGTCACATGAGTTTGGAGAAATGCTCCCAAACTGTTAGTAGTTCATCTTGCACTTCATAGTATGTTTCAAAGATTATTATGTTAAGTTTTCCCAGCTGACTTTACCCTATCTGACAAATATATTCCAGAATGGAAATGTATTGTCGGGAATTGACTGAGAGGTTTGAGGATGTTTGGGTAGTTTCTGGACCTCTGACCTTGCCTCAAACAAATGAGGATGGAAAGAAGAGTGTTACTTACCAGGTACGTATATTTGTTGCTGCCTTAACGGTGTAGTGGTATCTATTTATTTATTTATTTAAAATTGATATCGTAGCCTGATAAAGTTCAACATCCTAGTACCTGCAAAATGTGCAAAATGTCCAATACTAGTTGGGACAAGTTCAGTAGAGGTGTTATATCTTGCCTGCATGTGAAAAGTATAATTTTAAAATAATTTGTTTTATTTAGAAAGATCTACTAAATGTCTGTTTGCAGTCTTCATTAAAACTATTTTCTGACTTCTGTAACACAGGACAGTATCTAAGCAGAGATTTAGTGGGTTTTGCTGATGTGTAGGCATTTATTCAGTCATTTATTGATGTATTTTAGAAACTGTGCAATACAAAGATAATATGTGGGTTTCTCAAAACCATATAGGGCATTGGAATGCCTGTACTCCATTAATTTCAAAAGCAGTTGTTTGCTGATATCCCGTATATGTTTCTTAGATGAGGCCTTGCAACACAACTGAAATTCTGAGCACACCAAAGTCAATTGAAAGACTTCATTCAAGTTCAGTAGGTTTTAGGTGAATGCAGTGTAATCACTGGTCCATGGTACTGATACCCCCCCTTCTTCTTTTGGTCTCCCATTTTCATTACCTGCTTAAAATACTCTGAAGATTTAGGATTGATCATGCAGAGTCTCTAGAAACTGTCACTGATAGATAGGAAAGGCTATGAAGTTGAGAGGTGAATTTATTATTGCTTATCCTGACTTACTCTTTGTAAGCATGTGTTTAGACATCTGTAGGATCTGAGCATAGTAAGTTATTCAAGGGAGGGAGTATTACCCCTACTGTAATGAGATATTATTGCTTTTTTCAGTTGCTAGATGAAAGCTAGCATAATGCAAATAATAAATGCTGTGTTTTATGCCTCTTGAAAAAACACTTTTCCCTGAAAATAAGTACTCGGATCACTGCTCATGAGTGATTCAGCTGTCCAACTAGTTCTCTGAGGAGCAATGAATGAGCTTGCTATAACAAGCCCCTGTTTCAGAGGGATATGAGAGACACAAAAGAGAGAGATGTTCAGCTTTCAACACGGGCTTGTTTAGCACTAAGATTTAGGCACAATTTCTTCATTATAAATACACAGCTGATTTCCATTTGATTGAACTTGGAACTCAGTCATGATAGAATGTAATTTTTCCTGTTTGCTTTTAGCTTTTTGCTTCTTTAAAAACTGTCCCTTATGTCCCCACCTACACATGTCTATAACCTCGACCGTGATGAAATCACAGTGTTAGTTTTGGGTTTGTTGTTATTTTTTTTTTCAGTCAGTCATATGTTATTGTCATGGTTTAAGCCCAGCTGGTAACAAAGCACCATGAAGTTGCTCACTCACTCCTCCCCTTGCCCCTGGTGGGATGAGGATAAAACATAAAGAAAAGCTCATGGGTTGACACAAGGACAAGGAGGGGATCACTCACCACTTATGGTCACAGCCAAAAAACAGACTCAACTTGGGGAAGAAGCAAAATCAATTTCATTTACTCCAAATCAAAAGAAGGATAATGAGAAGTAAATTCAAATCTTAAAACACCTTTCCCCCACCCCTTCCTTCTTCCTGTGCACAGCTTCACTCCCGAATTCTCTACCTACCCCCTCCAGGGGTGCAGGGGGATAAGGAATAGGGGTTACGGTCAGTTTGTCACACGTCTCTGCCGCCTCTTCCTCCTCAGGGGGAGGACTCCTCACTCTTCCTGTGCTCCACTGTGGGGTCCTCCATGGGAGACAGTCCTTCGTGAACTTCCCTGGCATGGGTCCTTTCTGCGGGCTGATCTTCAGGCACAGACTGCTCCAGCTCAGGCTTTTCCATGGAGCCACGGCCATCTTCAGGGGCATTCCCCTGCTCTGGCGTGGGGTCCTCCATGGGCTGCAGGTGGGCATCTGCTCCCCCACTTCTCTCCATGGGCTGGGGGGGTTCAGCCTGCCGTGTTGCCATGGGCTGTAGGGGCATCTCTTCCTCTGGCGCTCCTCTTCCCCCTCCTTCACTGACCTCGGTATCTGCACAGGGGTTTCATTCACATTCCAGTCTTCTCCCACACTGCAGGTTCCCCTTCTTAAATATGTTATCCCAGAGGTGCTACCACTGTCTCTGGTGGGGTCGGCCTTGGCCACAGGTGGGTCTGACTTGGAGCCAGGGGAGCTTCTAGCAGCTTCTTGCAGGAGCTACCCCTGCAGCCCCCTCCCCCCCTACCAAAACCCTGCTACACAAACCCAGAACAGTTACGCTTATGAAAATGCAGTAATAATAATTTGTCTTTTTCACACTCAGTGGCAGTTCCAAACTTCAGCGCTCACTACATTTTTGTGAGGAAGGTGACAAAAGTGCTCATTTTCAAGTGGATAAATAAGCCATGGTTAAGGCATATGACCAATGCCGCGTGACAAGTTAATGGCAAAGCCAGCTTTAGGCTGGCAATGGTTCCTTGCCACCCAAAGGGAGAGTTCTGACTTTGCCATTGCCCATTATATTTTCCAGTCCTTTCCCTCATCTGCCAGTGCTGATGACTGTCAGATCCTCCACAAGATGCTTAATTACCCAATGCAATAGAAAACCATCCATACTTATTTGCTTACTGGGCTTGTTTTCTACTGCCGTAGAAAGATAGAACAGCACACGGAGGAGTCCAGCACTTACTGGTGGCAGCATGAGATATGTCCAAAAGCACATAGCTGGGGGCAGGCGGGAGATGTTCCCTTTCAGTAGTCTTGAGCTGAGCATTTGGCTTGCTGTCATGCAGAGTGGTACTGTAAGAGTGGCCAGACTTGCACACAGCTTGCTGGAATTTTTTTCCTTGTAGCTGTCAGGATATTGCATTTATTTTTTATCACCGAAATTATATATTCATCTTACAGAACACAGAATTAAAAATCCTGAGCTGACTTGAACATGTTATAACTGGAAATGATTTTCCTGGAAGCAGCTGAATCATCTATCAACTGCATCTATCAACTGCTTCACTTTAATCTTGGTCATCTTTTTCTAGTTTTTCTTTAGAGAAAGTGTTTACTTAGAAGAGAAAAATTACCTTTTCTGAAAAATGATTGTGGCTCTCCATTTTGGTTTTGAAATGTAAATTTTAGTATTCCACAGGTAAAAATAAGAGCAGGCACTGCATCTTACTGCCTTTACTCAAAATAACTTGATACCAGGATATGGTGTTGGAATAATAGTGGCACAAAATGTCCACGCTGCTTTGATTACCATATCGTTCTGTTCTTGTCTGTTGCTAAGATGTCTTCATCATCTTTGGGTTTGATGACAACTCTGGTCTTTTATGAATGTTTTATCAGTTTTGGTATTAATATAAACTATGAAGTGAAGTTCAGTGTGAGACTGAAAACTGTGGAATGATGTTTTTCATGTTTTCATTTCACCATTTGGCCACATAAATCCTTTAGCTTCCTATGGTGAGAGTCATTATGTAAATTGATTTGTTATTTAAGCTGTATTTAAGTACAGATAATGCTGCCAACAGGTGGGAAAAGTAAAATGTTGATTTTGTTTTGGTTTTTTTTTGTTTTAAATACTAGATTATTTGATTTGGTCCTCTTTGGCTACACTCCTAGGTGTAAATAAATACAGCCTGAGAATTCTTTTGTTATTTTGAAATCTCTTTATGGCATAAGTTCTTGTGCTTGCCATTGAAATTGTCCTTTGGGGAGAGACTTCAGAGTGGAGTAGTGGCGTGTTGTTTTTTTGTGTTTTCTTTCTTCTTTCATCAACACATACACTTTGAAGAGGAAACACAACCTGTCAAAGCACTGGAGAGAAGTTCTTTTCAAACACATTACCTTGGATATAATTGCAGTCGTTGCTGCTGATTTTGGTAGTCTGGGATTCTGTCTCAAACCCAAGAACACTAAGAGTTGGCAGCTGAACGAGAAGGGAAGGTACCTCTTGTCTGTCTTTCAGAGTGAACTCCGCTAGGTTCAAACAAGTGACTTAGAAATGAAAGGCTTTTAGTCCTCATTGTTTGGGCTTATGAGGCTGATGTGAGAAGGTGTCCTTTTTCTTTATATGCTGTTTAAGGAGAAGTGCTGTAGTATGCACAATAGTGCTGAAACTCACAACCTATAATCTGTCAATGTGACTTAAGGCTAAGCTGCTTTCTAATGTTTTTCTTCTCTGAGACTGGAACTGTGGAAAAAAGAAAACACAGAAGCACTACAGTGAATGTGTCTGCATTGATTTGTTTTGGATCCTCTCTTCCATCTTAGTTTCCTTGGTTTTGGCTAAAGGAGCGGTGAAATACGTATCCATGGCTTTACAGGCTGGTGTTTTTCTCATCAGACATCCAAAAAGGTTATTTTTAGATCACTATAGAGGAAAAACAGAGCATCGGTCATGGCATTGTTCCCAGTTCCTGCTTGGACTCTGGTACCATTTGCTGTTTAATTCCAGAAAGGGACTTAACCTTGAACTCCTTAGATGCCGGCGTTGTTCTATCTATTGGCTGAACTTGCTGTATCCTCAGATGTGTTCTGTCATTTCATCTGTCTCCAGCGGAGGCTTTTATTGCAAAGAGTAGATTGATGACTGTGCTTGGTATCTGAAAAAAACATATTTTGAGAATATATGTAAAATAGAATGCCAACAGGAAAAATCTGTTCTGTGTCATTGGAGAGGCAGATGCAGGTTTTTCATCTTTGTCCAGATCAAATCAAAATGACGTTGTCTTATTTTATATATTACTGTTCTCCAGTGACTGTCACTTTAGTGATTTTCCTCTGTCAGCAGATTTGGAGTTTGAAAGACGAGTTTTGCAATAATTCTACTGTGTCATGCTCTATGCTCCACCCTTCTTGTTCCCAATGCCATCGTAGTAAATACTAATTTAAGAAGAATTGGCTGTGGTTGGCAAATGAAAGTACAGTTTAGATAACCTTTTGTTTGTTGTTTGAAGAAGACATTTTTGTGTACTTTTTAGAGACATACTACGTTCATGCTGGAATCGTGTCTGCTGTTTAATTTTCAAAATGGAATGGCTAGGCTGGGCCAGAGATGCACAATAGCTGTACCAGAAGATATATTTATGTGTCATCAGGTTCTGTGGCAAGTAAGTCCCTGGGAAAGAAATTGCACCTCTCAAGTATAAGATGGTACTTCATGGTTTTTCCCCAGTCAACTTTCAGAAGTAGTAGAGGTTTTCTCCTAGCCAAGATACTATGGGGGAAGGAATCCGTGTTAAAGAAGGAAGTAAACCTGGGGACTGTTACTGTTTGTTGGCTGCTCCAAATGGGCTCAAGGCTACGCAGGCAGCTAACGGATCTAGGTCCATTATACATGTCCCATAAAACTTATATGCAAAGGGCTGGATCTTGGATCAGCTGGTGTAAACAACTAGAGCTCTGTCAGCCCTAAATTTAGACATGATGTACAAATGAAAATAATAGACACTGGGTTAAGATTGGAGGAGAAGAGACACCAAAGGTGCAGGATAGATTTATGGGGTTGCTTTTATTTAGCACTGTACCCATCCCAAAGGTTCTTTTATTATAGGAAGAGTGGTGGTAGGGACTGTAGTGGATTCAGTGTTAAGTAACCTAAATGGATTCTGTGGAAGTAGTAGTCTGTCATCATGTAAATACTGTATCATAATGCATATACACCCCCTCTTTATTAAAAAAGAAGACTGGGGTGTCTGTCTTTTAATGCCAAACTGTGTATTTAGGCACAGCTTTTTTTTTTTTTTCCCATCTCTTCCTTTTTTTTTTTTTTTTTAATATAATTTTATTCCTTCCTTCTTTTTTAGGATTGCCAAATGATTTGGCAATAGCAATCAGACCAACCATAACAAATTAAATTTTCCTGAAGTACATACATTTGCATTTCGGAGTTCTTGGCTGTGCAGTGTTGTTGCAGATTGTTACTACGATTTGTATTTGTAGTGTTTTCTGTATTGCTAGGTCTGCCTTCACACCCCTCAGTTTTTCTCAATGCCATCTGACAGGGTTCTCTCAAATATTGGGGGAAAAAAACCACTATCAACAGAATCAGTGCTGCCTAACACAAATCCAAAAAGAACTGGAGTGAAGGCAGTTAATGCTGTCACAATGATCAAGTAAACAAAATTATACTGATAGCAAAGGGAATTTTTTATACTGCCAAAAAGTCTGTTTCTATACAGAATTCGTTATCAAATTATAATAAAGCTCTGGATTGTCAAACCTGGGATCATATCAGCAGGAATGGTATTATCTACAATAAAACATTCTTGTGGGCCTGGTCAGTATCATGCCTCAAGTTACAGCTAAACCAAACCAAATGCCTATTCAGAGAAAGCTACTTATGTTGGGTGACAGGAATGATGTCCTTGAATTCCATCCATCAAGAAATATGACAGAAGTCTTAATTTTGTTACTGCCAGATGTAGGTGGAAGTACTGTTACATAGAGAATTGTGTGTATGCTTGTTTTCAGTTCTGGTTTGCAGTATGGCTTAGTTCTAAACTCTGGTTGTTATATAGAGAGTGAAGAAATGGTTACTGGAGTGTGAGAGAATTTCTGGAGCTATCATTTTTACGTATTTGATGATGGTACCTTCTGATGCAAGGACTCCTCAGTGTGTGCTGGCAGTTAAGGCATGATTGAACGTGATTTCTGTTTACCAGCTTCTAAGAGAATCTCAGATAATTGCCAATCCAGAGCTGGTTCTCCCTGATGAAAGGCTAGTCCATTCCGCTAATTCTCTTCACAGCTGATTTTCATTTTCTAGTCACTAGGTGGCAAAATGCTACTTTTAGATTCATGAGTCCTGTCTTTTAAAAATTATTCCTGCCCTTTCAGAAGAAGATAGTTTTCTTGCCACTCTGGGAAGCTGTAACAAGTCCAGTATAAAATGAAAATATGATAACATTTGTGTATGTTTTCAAATTTCTAGTAAGAGTAACAATCTGTTTTCTTCTAGTATAATCTCAAGTGTTCTGCCATTACACCATATATATTCCTTTTCTCCTGTTTATGTAAGAATGGAGTTTTCTTTCTTATAAACTCCAAACTGTCATTTTTAGGGACTGCTTTGCCCCATATTTGTCTGACTACCACCATGAAGGTGACATTAGTTAATGCCGTATGCTTAAACTTAGCCTAGATGCCATTAGCAAATGTCTTCATTATTTATTGTGATACTTAAGCACTCCACAGATATTATCAAATTTGTCATTCCTCCAATTTAAAAAACTACGAGCAAGAACAGTTTAATGATTTGGCCAAATCATGAGGAAAGCCAAGCTTAAGACAAATCACCATCCAGTGACTTAGCTATGAGATCGGATTTATCAAAGTTCACCGAGTTCTCTCTGTTTTAAGAAATCATGTTACTTCTGCCCTTATCTTTATCTGTCCCTGTGAGCTCTCTAAGTTTGTATAACTGCTTACCAACACATTTGTTGTTTTAGCAATATGTAAACATCTCTAAATGTCAGGAATTGCACACGTTTCAATGGCCCGTTCTCATGACAGCTGTCCACATTTAATTGGGCATTGAGGAGTACAGCAAATTTATACACACCTGTGGAATGTCAATAACAATGTCAATAATAATAAAAAACAATAAACACTATGCTGAAAATGACATTATGATAATGTTGCATTATTAGATGACACCAGTTCAGTCGTAGGCCTTCAGCCAGCACCAGATCACCAAAGAAAACGAGCAAAGCAAAAGTGAAAGGAATAAGCAGCTGCAAAAAGTTAGGGCAATGAACATTTTTATGTTGAACTGATACAGACAGCAAAGAGAAATAGTACATGAAATTTCACATTGGTTTCCCAAATGATGATGAGAAAGGAATATATTTAATGCTATAAAAAGAAGGCTTTTAACTTGAGTGCTTTTTTTTTTTTCTGTTACGAGGCTGTTGAAAATTTGAAAGATTAAGCAAAATTTTATAGGAGTAGCAAAATGGAAATTTTCAAAGGATTACACAAAAATTTACGTTGTGGTGTGTTATCAACATGGTGTGAGAGCTTGTGGGACAGCAGTGATTTTCAGCATGCCGTTGCTGTACTTTCTTGCTTGTATTAGTGCATGAAATTTTTTTTTTTAATTACAGATACTATTAAAAACTGCTGCTCTTCTCCAGCTGGGACAGATAGCTGTTTCAGGCATTGATTGCTGAAAGATCATCTGCTGCCTGTGGATAGACTAGCACAAATCAAAGTCAACATCTGCGCATGGATAATCTTAACCCATTTTCTATTCTGTTACAATAGGAGCATATGCTATCTGCCTCTGTTAGGCATGCATTGAGATAAATGGCATGGTGCAGATCAGAATAGTGATTCAGACTGCTGTAGTTCGGTAGGAAAATCCTCTAGGTGGCAATAGGAAATGAATTGTTGAGCTTGTTTTTCCTACATATTGCTTCTGTTGCAGACTTCACTTCTACAGAATCATGATTCTTTCCCTGGCTGTTGAGCTGTGTGTGGGGGGCAACTCTATGGAAACATTCATCTGCAGCTTCTGTATCTATTCCCATAAAAAAGGAAATTGTGGTATATTACAGAGCATAATGATGGAAGTATTATGGCGTGCTGTAGAAGCGCATTTCATTTTTTTATCAGAAATCATTGGGTCACGCTGGCTGCATAAATTATTGGTGATGCATCCTGTGCATGGTTCACATAAGTGTTAAATTGCAGAAAAACCCGTATGTATTCTTTGTCATGCATATTTACTCTGTCAGAGAAATCGGGCACCCTCCTTTGATCGTATTCTCCTCCAGCAGAATGAGCTGGGGATAGAACTTTTATGCCCTGTTTGAGTAAGGAAAGGACACTTGTGGACTCTGGCCATTTGGCATCCTGAGGTTTGTTTTAATCACTTTAACAGTATTAGAACTTGGTGAAGTAATTACAGAAGTAGTTCACTGCTATTCAGAGGGTTAGTATAAAGCCTGTGCACTATTTAGATTTTATTTAAATCCTCAAAAGAGAGCTTATGTGGAACTGAAGTGGTACATAAATTACATGTATGGCCATTGCCTGTGTAGAGTTGAGTTGTATTTAGAACTACATTTCTCCAAAGGCCAACTCTTCCTTCATTTTGAACTAGTCCTCTCTTTCCTTTCCTCCTTCTAAGGTGCATATACTGTGCATGAATGTTCATTATTTTGCACAGAATGTATATATTTGCATAATATCACGTAAGCACAGGGTCTCTTTTCCCTCAACACCCACTTCAGGCATTCAGCATTTCCATTTCATACCTAACTATTCGACATGCAGCTCTATTCATTCTGCAGCCTTTCTCTCGACTCGCTCAGCCCTCATACTCAATCCCCTGTTCTCTCTGTTAGCTCACTCAACATGCATTCACCTGTTTGTTTTACATATGCCATATACCCCCTAACTGGAGATACTTGTAGCAGCTCCATCTGCATGTTCACCCTTCCTCTGGTCTTTTATACAACAGAGGATGCTGGCATGTGTATGTGTGTGGGAAGTGTTGGGAAGGGGAGGTAGCCAAGCTGAGGAGGACCTGGTACATATACATGTGAAAAAAAAAAGAATGTGAAGAGGCCTGGAAAAGGCTGTGCAGGCCATACTGCACAGGAATCGTGCAGGCCATACTGCACAGGAATCGTGCAGGTCAGGAGATTGTTGGCCCAGTGACAATCTGGGGAACTGGGTTTAGTCTCACTACTGCTTTCTCTCAGGAGGGTATGGCAGCTCCAGGGTGCAGTGCAGCTGTGTACAGCCTCTTCCTTCTCTTCCACCCTGCCCTAGGAGTGTGCAGGAGGTGGGTTGCAGCGCAGGCTCTGCAAGCCCCCTGCTCCAGAGGGGGAATAGGAGCTGCAGCCTTCTGCCTTCAGTGGTGTCAGTCACTGCCTGCACTTGGGTGACTATGGAAGTGTGAACCTCCTTCTCTCCCCTCAGAGCTTTTCATGCTGCTTGGCTCCCTCCCTCTCACCACCAATATGTTGCAGGTACTCCCCAGTTTGAGTGCCATCCATCTCAAATAGGTTAAGCTCCCAACACCATTCATTTTGTAATTCAGTTTTAACCCACCAGATATAACAGTGCGTTGATGTGTAGTTTTTAGTATATTTTAAAATTACCTGTACATCAGTCGGTTTTGATTATTTATGCAGTTGATCCTGAGGGGCTGTAACTCTGGTTTCACCCACACCGAATGCTAAATGCAAAGTGCTTTGACACTCAGGAGCTCTAATTTCCCTATCAAGACATCTGTCGTTGTTGAAAGGGAAGTAGATTTGGCATAAGGCATTTATTGCTTACTAGTTTCAATGACTGATAGATGTCTAGGCAGAGCTTTATTTAGGAGAAGGTTGGTGGCATAAACAAGATAATTTTTGTAAAAAAAAAAAAAAAAAACCAACACAGCAAATAAAGTTTAAACTACAGCAAAGCTGTTAAATAGCCTAATTTAGGGAAGGATAATATTCTGTAACAGAATGAAGAAATCTAAAAGCATGTTTGCCAGAGTCAGTAGTAACGTTACTACTACATTATCGTACAAAACATGAAAAAACTTCCTTTATCAGAGGTTTCCCTTTCTCCCAAAGGTACTTTCTCTGATTTTGGTCTAACCAGTAAGACTTAAAGACCATTCACTTAAAAAACTGGTGACAGAGGTAGAAGACACACTTCAAGCACTGAAAGAATTCATAACTGAAATGAGTTAACTTTGCAATAGACTGATGTGAAACTTGGTTCAGTAGCCACAGGCAAAGTTTAATTTTCAAAATGTATTTTCTCTTCAGAAGTGCTGAATACTCTCAGAATAAAGCATACATAGGAAGTTTTTCTTTTGTGATTGAGTTATACCGAATATATGATTGGACAAAGCATGTGTGAACTGATATACTGGATTAGTTTGTAAAATACTTTCAATTAATGTGTCGGTTGTGGCAGTGAAATACCTGCTTTCTTTGAAATTGTACTTTAACTGTATCTAAGAAAAGCTGTCACAAAAGCAAAACAACCAGTCTTGGCTTTTGCAGGTATTGCAAATACTGGAAATAGTACCAAATTACTGGATTTTTTGTATAAAACAAGATGCCTTTGTAGTTTTTGTAGGGCATCTGCATCTTTTTCTTCTGTTGCCATTAGAATAAAAGTCCAAAATTTAGAAGGGTAGTTATACAGAAGAGTTATGCAAAATTCGTATTTTCCATGTGTGAGCCTGTTACACCTTGTTAGCATGGCAGATTCAGTTCAGCAATATTGAAGGAAAAAAAAGCCTAATACGGTGCACACATGAGCATCACTTTTTGAATGCTGGAGAGATTACGTTTATCATCAATAGGTATATTCCCTTGGACTTATTCCTCACACAGTGTGGGGAGTCTATACATATGTGTGTCAGCTTTTAACAGATTTCAGTGAATTCAGAGTCCTGATCCTCCCCTCCTGGTGCTTCATTTAAATTCCTGGATCCCTGTCTGAGTGACACAGCAGGAAACCCAACATGTGCAAGCTCTTAAGTTGAATCATAGTGAATTTATGGAAGAAATAGGTGCATTTTCATTGGGTAGACTTCTCTTCCAAGATACTGAGTCACTGAATGTACTTCTTTATATGCAGGTCCCCTGAAAAAAATGCTTACTTAGGTAATGTAGCTTTTAAATACAGCCTGTGTTATGGTTAATAGAGATACAAAAAATAACTGACAGAAGGTGAGTTAGAGTTATTTGAAGTGCATATTAAAAACCACATGATTTGGAACTGTCAGGCCAGGAACCTATTGTAGAGCCACTGTTACTGAAAACAGCTTTCCAAGTATTAACAATGTGATGCAGTACGAGAAGGGAGCTCTACGATCCCTTCAAGTCAACTACACTTACAGATGTGCACCAGGATTAGGGAAATGGGGTCTTGGCTGACTCCCTGTTTCCAAATGTGTTTTTCAGATTTGGTTCCAGTTCAGGTTCAGCTATAACTGAAGTTGCATGTGCTTGGGAGATTTGAGTTCATTCTTCTGCCAGAGCTCCTTGTCACAGTTCTTTACAAATATTTAGGCAACTACTGACTAATCTTTTGACCTTTTGTCTGCATCATTGTTCTTAACGGTATAATATAAAGTCAGTGGTGTTATAGGAGAAAGGCAGAGAACCTTCTGGGAAAGTCTTCTACCAACAGTGGCCAAATAACCTTGCAGTGAAGTGGTTTTTGCCCTGCTTTTCCTGTTTGAGAGAGAGATTGTCATCAAATAACTAGCTCCTTCCTGACTAGCTATATAAGGAGCTGCAGTGAAATGGTGCTGTGGTGGGTTCACCTTGGCTGGACGCCAGCTGCCCACCAAGCCACTCTGTTCTCAGCAGGATGGGACAGGAGAAAATAAGATGGAGAAAACTCATGGATCAAGATAAAGACAGTTTTATAAAGCAAAGGCTGCGCACAGAAGCAAAGGAAAGCAAAAGATTTATTCTCTACTTCCCATCAGCAGGCGATGTCCAGCCACTTCCTGGGAAGTAGGGCTTCAGTACACATGGTGGTTGCTCTGGAAGACAAACATCATAATAATGAATGTCCCCCTTCCTCCTCCTTTCTCTTAGCTTTTATTGCTGAGCAGATGTCATATGATGTGGAATATCCCTTTGGTCAGTTTGGGTCAGCTGTCCTGGCTATGTCCCCTCCCAAGATCTTGCCCACCACCAGCGTACTGGTGATGGGGGACTGTTGGAGAGATAGCCTTGATGCTGTGCAAGCATTAGCCAAAATACTGGTGTGTTATCAACACCTTTCTAGCTACCAATACAAAGCACAGCACTATGAGGGCTGCTATGGGGAAAATTAACTTAACTCCATCTCAGCCAGATGCAATACAGGTGCTTTCCACCTCAGCTTCTAGTCTGATAACATTGCACATGATTTTGATGTGTAGTTACATGCTGTGGCTCCTTTTTGGAAATAGTAGGTTTAGTTTCTTTTTTTTCTTTTTCCTCTCAATTGATAAGATCTGTATCAGTAACATAACTTTCCTTTTGACAGGTCATTGGAAAGGATGATGTAGCTGTGCCATCCCACCTCTACAAGGTGATCCTTGCCAGACGGAGCAGAAAGTCTACAGAGCCCTTGGTACTGGGGGCTTTTGTGGTGCCAAACGATCCCATAGGCTTCAGTCACCAGCTGACTGAGTTCCAAGTAAATATTGAAGATCTGGAAAAAATGTCAGGTTTAGTTTTCTTCCCCCAAGTGGACAAAACCACAGATGTTAAAAATATCTGTGAGGTGGATACCTGTAAACTGATGGGCTTCAAGGAATTTACATTGTACATCACTGCTCGAAAAGTGCAGAGTGCCCGTACATTGCATCGGTTGGAGAAAGCCATGTCAGAGTTAAGGGAGGCAGGAATTGAGCCTGATGAGTATCTTCTAAAGCTTCACAAGAAGAAGGAAGAAGAACTGCAGGAAAAACAAGCAGCAGCTAGAGAGGGGAGAGCCGGCTGAGTGCTTGTTCAGGGAGATGTTTGGGGTTTTGTACTTTGAAAGGGGAGCTAAAGGCAAACACAAAGGCAGGGGCTGTATGAATTACCCTTTTCTGAATTACAAAAACAATAAAGAAACATTTGGAAGCTGATGGGTTTGGAATAACGTTCATTCTCATGTAACATGATGCACGTACATGGTTTGCTGCAGTACTTAAATGTGGGAAATGAAAATGACCCCTTTCTGGCATGAATGGATTACTGGACCTCCAGAAAAGGCTTTGTGCTATTTTGCAAGCAAGACGTCAGACTTGGGGTTTGTATGGAATCCCTTCTAGGAATATTATAAAAATAGACAGTAGACACCTTGGGAGTGTAACTGGAATATGTTTAAATGTAATTCCGCCTGCAAATGTCTTTCAGTATGATGCTGTAGAAGCAATGGTAGTTTCTGGGATTTTTAAAAAATTAAGTTAATTTAGAAATATTTCATTTGACACTCTTTTACTGGAGACCTATAGGACATAATCTGAATCCCTTACAGTCTTTACTTAGTTGTATTAACCAAACCAGATTGTCTCTTGCCTCTCCTGACCTTGTGTGCTTTGGATACTTTAGCATGTCAGTAGCTGTCAGCTGTTGTCATTTGCAGCAGGCTTCTTCCATTCATGTATAATTCTGCAATTTTTTTTTTAAAATAGTAGAAGCAGAGTTTATACAAGTTGCTACCAGTGTAGACTGTGTCTTTATAAATTAATGTAAGCTTGATATTTCACTTTCACCACTAAGTTTGGATAAATGTGTTTTCTTGCATACTGCTTGATTTGAGAGGTGAGCACTGCTTTCTTTGTGTTTGTGGTAGTCACTCACTGGCTTTTTTCCCAGCATCAGCCTTTGGTCTATAAACTTTGCAACAAAACTGCTACACGAAGGCAGAAGATTGATTAAAAACGCTTTTCCAGTTCTGTTTCAGCAGCAACTGAAGTTGCTCAGATTTGCATCTGCTTGGGACATCTAATGAAATTACTTTTTTTCATTAGTTTTGTACTTTATTTGTGTATACATCTTGAATTTCAGACATATTTGTGTATAAATTTTGAATTTCAGACATAAATTAGTGTGACTTGTATCCTCTGAGATTTTTCATCTGGAAAGAAGGAGTAAAAACTGGAAGTACTTAGATGATTCTTTTTTTTTTTTTTTTTTTAATGGTAAGAATCTATATAAATTTGGAGTTGTTCCATAAAAACACCTGCAGTAGTTTTAATGTGAGAGTTAATAGTTTCTGAGAAGAGTCATGTAGTGCCAGGCTGAATTGGGCTGTTTTTGTAAAGGATGAATCAGGAGCATTATTTGGGTGTTGTGAATCATCGGCTGGGTGTTCTAAAGACTGTGTAGTTTTCCTTCATCTCAGTTCAGTTGCAGTATCCAAAAGTAGATCACTTTATAAAGCAGTTATGGTTCCCATGATACTTTTGTGTTTGCCAAGAACATATTTACAAAATCCAGACATTTAAAACCAGAGAAATGTGACTAGCTAAGTACCTCATAAAAGCTTACTGCCCACAGAAATTAGAAATCGGGTGAAATCCTGACGTTTGCTCATTTCAATTTTAGCCCAGAATTTTGGTTGTTAATCCTACCAAATGTAACAAAAACAATAAATCACAAAACAACAAGCCACCTCTCCCTTTGCAGAACGTGGGAGATGTCGGGCTGTGTTGCCTGGAGTAACGAAGTGCCAGATACTTGACGTGCCTCTCGATGCTCTTGTGTATGCTTCACTGGAGTCCAAGCAACCTTTTGGCACTGTGATGGTGTCACCCTTTGGAAAAGGTACCTGGTCATTGCTCTTTGCATTGTCTTTCTCTTTTCCCCATTATTTGAATTATTTATGGGTTTTAATTCGGCCTTCCGCCTTCCTTTTCCACTTGATCCTTTCAGCGGAGAGGTTACAGATCCCCTGCAGTGCTCACACACCTACGGACAGCCAAAATAGATCTCGGTGCTACAGACACGTACCTGTCTAGCAAAAATCCTGTGTTGAGACAGCACCAGTTGTACACGAGGAACCCCAGGTGTCTTCCCTTTCTGCTGACAGCTTGCCATTATGAAAACAGCAGAAGGGCCGAGTGTGACTCTCCCGCTGAGGCCTGCTATGGAGACCAGCTGCTCCCTAACTCAGTACCTCCTCGGGCTTACGTGCCCCCTTGGGATTCCTGCAAGCCCCAGTTACCATAATTTTCATGCCTCCTGGCTTACCGCATAGACTAGACTCCCTACATAATTTTCAGCTCTGAGCATGGTTGGCGTTCCTCAGCTCTCCTTGGAGGGGGGCGGCAGGTGGTGAATGGTGAAACCACTTCCAGCGCTGGTCTGTGCCGAAGAGTACGTTCACCTGCTCGTCTTCTGCTGGTTTCCTCATCTGAAATAACTGTGGGGTCTAGCATATAGCAAAAAAATGCGCTTTCTTTACAATAGGAAATATAAGACAAGGAACAGCAAGGGGGTGAGGCTTTACACACTTGTTTGAGCCGCCTCTGTAAGTCGTTGCTTCAAGATCCTTCATGAGAAGTGTGCTCGTGTCCGTGTCCGTCTGTCATTCCTGTTGCACACTTAATCACTGCCCTGCGTGCATCCGTAGTGACAATACAAACCTCTGTGATGCAGCTAAGCAGCAGGAGTCCTGGAAATGGACAGCTCTGTCCTTCGCTCCTCCACTGTTTTATTATGTTTGGTTTTAAAGCTAAATAACCGAATAGCGAGGGAAGTTGACGACTAGGCTGCCCGCAGCCTAATACAGTGATTTTCTGCTATTCCCTTAACTGTCTACTCTTGATTGTTACTGCTAGTCTTGAGTGGGGGTGAAAGGGATGGTAAATAGGAGGTGGATGGGAAGGGAATGGAGGGGAGAGCTGCTGCCGTGCTCAAGGGCTCCGGGCTGCAGCCCACCGGCTCGGCTTGGTGTGCTTTTGGTGTTTGGCCTTTTGAGGGCAGACTGTTTCCGCAGTGTCAGCCTCGGTGGCCAAAACCGATGGGGGATACTAATCGAGTGTCTCTGGCCTGTGATAACTGTCTTTCTGCTCGTGATACTAAGATACCCATTTAAAATGAATTGTTTTGAGCGTTATATTGACAGCAGTGCAGTGTGAAGCTAATGATTTTTCCTGGATAAAGGTTTTGACAATAATGTTTGAAAGTGACCACCCAAGTTGTGTATCTGCTCCAAAGACAGTTTTGCCTTCAGCTTCATGGATCTCATTCTAGGTGAGGATTTAGCCCTGCACTGATGCCTTGCAATGCTGTTGTTTTGCATCTGTAAACGTAGTTTGGGGGGTGGGGGGTGGAATTCAAAGTTCTGCTTTTTATTTTTGTGTGGTTGGTTCGCTTTGGAGCACCGTTCTGCAATTTTCAGTTTGTCTTGTAGTAGTAAAGATGGATCTCATTAGCGAGTTGTTCTATGTGCTGCACTAACCTGTGGAGAAACAGCCCCTGTCTTGAAAAAGTAACACATAACTAGAGGCAACAACTGGAAGGGGAGAAGCTACACACTCAGAAATTTAAGGATTTCTTTCATCAAAGGGCTTCAGAAGTGCTGCAACAGCCTCCTTTGAGTGTCCTTTCCGCCACTGGAATCATCTCCCTGAGGGAGACACTCAGGTGTCCTGTAAAATAAATGGAGGCAAGTAGGTAAGAAAACCCAGGATTTGCAGAAGCTACTTATCCGGCCAGTAGTGATTGCTGGAGATGGGCACTGGGTTTCTCTGAGGGTTTTCAGTCCTGAGCCTTTTTTTAGAATTGGCTAGACAAGCTAAGCCTCTGTCATGGAAACCCATTAAATAGAGGTACTTCTGCCAGTACACCACCTGTTTGAGCAAGATGTCCAAGCAGACACACTTTTCACGGCCTGCTCCGATTCAGTTCATGGACTTGATGCCACTGATCTTTCTGGTGGAAACTTCCAGTTTGTACAAACCCTACCAAACTGGCCAGCTAGTGCTGTGCTGTCCCCAGGCTGCTCACCAGAGGAGCAGCCGCGTCAGCCCCAGAGGATTCGAAGAAGGTCTCCTGCCTGCCAGGCACCCTTGTCATCATGCTGGTGGGTGGGATGGGTTGCTGAAATAGGGCAGCCTTGCTTTGGCTGCCTTTGGCTGGAGGTCTCCATGGCAAAGGAGCTCCAAAGATGCATCCCAAGTAGGATAAACCAGAGCTGCTTAAAGATGGGATGGCAGAGGAACGGGGAGGGATTTATTTGGTGGCAGCTTGCAGAGAAGTGGGGACCTCTGGTACTGGAATGCCTGGGTCTCTTCATGTGTTTAACCCGTGCCAGCCTGTGGGAAGAAAACCCCAAACCCTCCTGTGCCCATCCTGGTCCTGTGTGTTTGTTGGCCAGCAGTGAAGCTGTGGAGGAATTTATATATAAACCCCAAAGTGCTCTTGCTAGTAACCTGGCTCAGTGGGGAAGTGAGGAGCAATTTTGCTGTTATTTTTGAATTGTCTTTTGCAGTCACACGGGAAAAGCTTTTCTCACCATGCAGCAAAGGAAATGTAGGAAATGTTCCTTTTTTTTTTTTTTTGATTCAGGCCCATCTAATCAGCTCCACCTACACAGTGGTGGTATAGCCAGTTCTCACATGCTTCCTAATAGCCATCTGCCTGTGCGATTAATGGCTTGTCTGCTTTTGCCGTAGCTTGGAGGAAAAGATGGAACAAGAGCTTTGAGTATTTGCTTAAAATATCTGCAGTGTCTGTGTGGATGCTCCGGGATGGATGCTCAGCACGGGCTACGAACAACCCCTACTTCCCTGTGTTGTAAAATATTAGAGCAACTGGCCTTTTCCACCCTACCCTTCAAACAGCACATTTCCCACCTGCCGTGTGAAAAATTAACAGCTGTGGCAACATAATATTCCCAAAACGTTCGCTTCCAGGGGCTGAACGCGAGGCTTTTCATGTTGGTTTGAGAGGTACAATGGCTGGCATCCCAGCTTCCCCGCTGGTGCGTTCAGCGGGTGGGGAGAGATGTGGAAAACAGGTCTGGAATGAAGTGCTTCCAGCTCTGCTTAAGAAACAGCGTGGAGGTGCTTAGCAGATCACAGAAGTAAATTTGGTTTGTGTCAAGAATAAATATTTCACGAGCCAGCAAATAAAGTCCTGTGCAAGTTTTCCCTAGCAGCTCTCGGAAGCCGATGAGGCAGGGCTCAGCGTCGAGCAGGCTGGAGCTGGAAAGAGAATGGGAGCACCCACTAAGCTGTGGGTGCCCAACAGCCCTAGATCCTGTCCCATCTTTGCCTGGATCCGTCCATCTGGAGGAAGACCAGCCCGTCTCCCTGCCAGCCTTCTTTACTCCAATGCATTAAGAAAAATGCGCGTTCCTCAGCCCATGGCTGGTTTGTGACCCAGCCAATGCTCTTTGGTTTGCAGTGCCTCCAAATCAGGGTGGCCGTGGCCGAGCACCTGGGGAGCCACGGTGGGACACAAAGCGTGGTGAGATGAAACCGTAGCTGGATTAGACAGCCTGGCTGTACAAGCGGCCTTGAGCTTGGATTTGATTACCAGTGTCATAATACGCAAGGTAAGCTAAAACAAAAGGGTCTGAAAGCAAGGCGAGAAAGCTGCCCTAACTGATGGCAGTGCTAGAGGGGAGGATGCCAAATCGTGTCCCTCGGCCACCAGCAGGTCCCTTGGGTTGAACGTGAGCTGCATCAGCGGCAGCTGAAGGACCTTCTGCAGAACGTCAGCCCTGCGATATCGCTCTGCGAGGTGGACGGGTAGGGTTATCACCCTCTGCCTGTGCGTGCGTATACATATGCTGGTCCCAAAAGGAGATGGGCAAGAGATGGAAGAAGGCTTGCTGCAAGCACTGCAGCTGTGATAACACGCAGTCTGTTTCCTTTCATCACATCTGACTTCATTTTTCAGCCTTTTCCAGCTCTGGGTACTGAGCCTTCAGCCTTTACCTGTCTTTATCTTATCTACACCTCCACGGGCTGAATTTCATCATCTGCAAGAAGACACCACTCCTTTCCCATTCCTGTGAAGGAGGGGAGGTGAGACAACATAACCACTATCCTGCTTATTTATTTGGGACATAGTTTTGCACCTAACTGAGCTCACCTCAAGCTGTGATGTGCAGCAGCTGGAGCTCCAGAAAAAGGTGCTGGGGTTCACCGAACTTGATTTAACTGCGTCTTGAAGATGTATTGCTATTCCTATTGCTATGCTACTGCTAACTGTATTGTTATATTATTAGTATATCAGACTGACTGTCCTTTTCAGTCGAGTGAAATCTAATCAGAGGATCCAGTAGCGCTGACTTAAGAGCTCAGGACCCCACAGCAAGAGACGTGCTGGTGACGGGACTGCCTTTCCCCACTGCCACCCCCTGCCTGGGGGGACTTTGGAGCCCTGCAGGTACCTGCCAGGGTTAAAGAACAAACAGAGTGATTGCTTAGTGTGTCTTAGCCTGGGTGACAAGATTCCTTTTTATCTTTGTCACAGGCATCCTGTATCGTCAAACACACGTAACAGGGAAAAACTGTGCAGGGAGAAGCTGTGCAGGAGCAGTGAAAGGTCGCAGCGGAATTTCCCCATCCTCCCTTGTCCCAGCTCCAGTCTTCAGGTGTTTTAACATCTGGGGAGATTCCTGTGGGTGGGAATGCAAAATGTATGTTCACATGGAGTTAGGATCAGTCTGTGGCTGTGTGGGAGAGTTTTGGCTCCAGGGTTATGTTTTCATTACATGAGATTTCTGCTGTAGCGAGTAGGAGATTTCAGGGAAGAAGTCGATGTTCCTGCCATTGGGATAAGTCCCATCAGTAGCAGAGCGGCACCCTCGCCATCTCTGGGCTTGCCTGTCCTGAGCCCTTGCCAGGAAGGAATTAGGTGCCAAGGCAAGCCATGTATATGAGAAGCAGAGACACGTTTTGGAGATGCTGGGAGCCGATATTCTGACACCCCTGCACCCGCTTTGCACCAGAGATTTGAACTCCAGGTTCCCACTTCCAGGGGGGACACATTTGCCGTGGGGGTGTAGGAAGAAGAGGGATGTGAACTCTTCTGCTAAAGTGTTTCTACTGTCCCTAAATCGCTCAGAACCTTTGGCTGTCGTTGGGCCAACGAGGGAGGATGCAGCCCTCACTGCAGAACCTCTCAGTGCCGCGAGGTGCGGGTCCCCGCCCTGTGGAGGCTATAGGTGCTGTGAAGAAGTGGGTGAGACTGTGCAGGAGTGTGTTTGGGGGCTCCCACAGAGCAGCACCCCCAGGACTGGAAGCATGAATGGGAGCCCCAGGGAGGTCTGGGATTTCGCGTGGCCTTAGGAGTCCTGAATTAAAACTGGAGACACTCCCGTTATGTGTGGTAAGACTCCAGGGACTTGAAGATTAAGCCAGGTGATATTTTTTAATGCAAGATGTGCTAAGCACATAAAATATTGAGTCCAGCCATTCCTGTGCTCTTTTTCATGCCGAACTCTCTCCTGAGCCTGACCTTCCTCACCCCGATGGTCCTCCTCACCCCCACAGCCCTCCTCATCCCCACGTACTCTTTCAAAGCAGCAACTTCGCTTTGTTCTTGCCCCTTTGTACTCTTCCTCCGTCGGAAGCTGCCATCACCAAAGCGAGCGCGTTGCTCTTACTAATAGCACAGTAATCAATTTGAGTCACTGTATACATTAGTAATGGCCATGTAATTCTAGTGCAAATTAGGTTTGGGCAGGCTGTGAAGCCCGAGACATCTCGTCTTCCTGAGCAGAGCTTGGATTTACTGTCCTCTGGGGAAGGCCACAGCGAAACACCCCCCTACCCCCCTCACAAATCCTCCCTTGATTGGATACAGTATGGTCGTCTGATTAAAATTGTGCAGTGGTTCAGAAAATGATTTTCAGCCAGTGCTTCGCAGTAAATTACTTTTTTTTTTTTTTTCTTCCCCCCAAGACAACAAGTACAGCTGGACACTGAAACGAGAAGTTCAAGAAAAGCAAGATGCCAGCGAGGTGAAGACAGAGGGGGGCGAGGAGAGCACCCGGCAGCGCTGACACCCACCACGGGCCATCCCCGGTGCGCAGACCTGCGTCTCCCACGAACCCAAAGCCTGTCCCTCACTCCCATGCCGATGCTGCCCACATAACACCCAGATCCCTTTCCCCACGGAGTCAGGCTCCTGGCAAGGTTTGCCGGTGCCATGGGTAGGCGAGGAGCATCTTCTGTGGGCAAATATCCCGGTACCCACCGCTGTACCCCTGCCTGGGGTGTCCCCTTCCCGACGTGCCTTGTCTGTGCCTGTCACCAAACCGCTTAGGGAGGTAGATGGGAGGAGCGGAGCGTCTGTCCCTCCTGCCACCCTCCCCTCCGCCCCGATGGCCACTGCTGCCTCTGGGGCAAGGAAAGCCCCACAGCTCTGTGCCCACCAGTGCCAGCCGTGCAGCATTTTCCAGTCCCGGGTTTTAAAACCAGCCACTTCACACTGAACGGTCACTGAAGGAAGTGCATGATTTTTCCCCAGTCCATGGAATGGCGTCTCCTGTTTTCCATCCCAAGGACACCTGGAGACCCGTCTGTCCCTAATGCCTGGTCCTGCACTAGTTTGCTCATCGAAAACATTGCTGATGCTCTTCTGCAAGGGGAGAGCTGCCTGCTCCCTTCCACCCTGTGGTAAGGGCTTGGCGGGAAGGATGCATCTTCCAGGATGAATCTCCCATTTCTTGGGTTGCCCAAAGGAGGGTAAGGAGGTGAACCACCCTGCCAGTAAAACAAAATATTCAGCATCCGCCTGCAGGAAGGTGCCTTTGGTTGTGACTCTGGTGATGGCAATACTGTCCCAATTTCAGCGTGTTGAAGCCTTGAGGAGGAGTGTGATTTAAGCAAGCAGGATTCAGCCCTTCGTGGTGGCCTTTCTTGGACCTTGTGCCCACCTAACTGGTGCCCATCCTGTGCACTGGGTGCTGGGCTGGGTCTCCAGGCGTTGGGCACCCAGTGGTGGGCACATCTGGACCGAGCCTCGCTCCAAGCAGCTCCCACCACAAGGCAGGGGGCTGTGTCTGTGTAAGGAGGTAGGATAAGGAATTACAAACGAAAAAATAAATTCTGTGTAAATGCTGCAGCAAATATGTTCCTCAGAAGGAGTGGCTGGTGGTGGGGAAAAGGGAGATGGGATGTTTTTTAATTAGAACTGGATAATTTATTGACTGTGGGCTCACATGTTAATGTGTCTTTTGAAGTGTCTTTCAACGAGTGGTACGGCATTGCTTATAGGTGGTTGTACACTGAGCTGAAGGTCTAATTTATCTATCATCCTTTTGGTTTTTTGTTTTCCTGGAGGGACTATGACAGCCTGGGAGTGGACAACAACAGGCAGTAAACCAGCTTTATGTATGCTATATTTAAGATGCATGTTTGCATTCAAATAAACGTAAATCTGATTTCCTCCCTTTAGACAAAAAAAAAATTAAAAGCTAACTAGGAGTCTATCAATGGCAATGAGCCACCTGACTCTTTAACAACCCTGGAAGGAGAAGAAAATTTGCACGTGGTACAAAATAGTGGAGAATCTTTGTCGCAGCCGATCCCGACTCCCACCTTTGCTACAACACAGGCTCTCTCCACTTCTTATTTGCTCCATGAGAAGTGGGTAGTGTGGGGGAGGGAAGGGCTGTTTATTAAATTAAGAAAATATATTTCACAGCGTATTGGCACTGAGCTGGAAAGGAGCAGCTCGGTTGCCCACTCTCTCTCCCAGTCCCCGCAGGATTGTTCCTCACCGGCAATGATTAGTGCTTTCGTCCATCCAGTTTGAAATGTCACATTTCCTGCTGCAATTAGAAGGAGCTTTTATCCGCAGGATGTATGTGTGTGTGTCTGAGGGGGCGTTTTCATTCCCTCCAGGTGAATGTTTTAGTAAGCAACATCCAACACATAACACAAATACTTGAAACATTTTACTATTACTAAAGACTGTTATTGCAGCTTTCGCGACCTTTCAGAGGTCCCTGGGAACTTGAAAGGTGTGGGCTTATAAAAGGAAGCGTGATCTTGTTTTTAAGCTGGGGCACAGCAGAGGGGTGGTTTCAGCGTGCTCAGTTCCCAAAGGGAGCTTGCGGGGCTTCCCAGTGCCTGCTGGGACCCAACGACAGCGGGAACTCAGCCCCTCCTGAGACCACCTCCAGGCAGCCGGCAGCAAAGGTCCACCACATTTTGGTGGGGATAGATAGAGCAAAAGATGCCAAAGGGCACATGCTGGAGGTGAAACACTCGGTGGCGATACACCAGCTCTGTGCCCTGCTCTGAGGCTGCTCAGCGTCCCCTTGCTGGAGGGGGTCGAGCCCCGCAGTGGGGCTGCCTGAGCTGGGCAGGGGGCTGGAGAACCTGCTGCTGGGGGACTTCAAGGCAGCAGAAAGCATGCTAGGAAAATGCACGGTCCAAGGATACGGCTTGGCTATGGGGCTGGCAGCGTCCAGGCTGTGCAACGGTTGGCACGGTTTCTATCACAGACTTGGCCCGTGCCATCTAGCACTCTTCTGTAAGACACCTGGGCTTAGGTGCACTCTGTATTATTTGTAATAACCAGGCTTCACACTATTTAATTTACTGGTACAGACATACCTGGTCATGCCTTGAAGGTCATGAAAGAGCAGTCCTCCTCAAGGATTTCATCCTAAATTTGAAGTCCCTCTGATTCTGATTTGACAATGTATCTGCAAACATAGGATGAAATTTTCAGTTCTATTAGCTATCGGGTAGACCCACTCTTTTTAATGGAGCAGAGTAGAGCTCCAAATGAGCCAACACAGCAGAACAGATGTCATGACTATGACATATAATTTAACAGGATTATGTGTTTGCTTCCTGCATCTTGTGTACACATGAGACGATGAGGTTCCTACCCAAATGACTTAAGAGTTTCCAGGTATGATCCTACAAACCCTTATTCATACAAGTAGTCTCAGTTACTTCAAAGGCATCTCTTCATAAAAAGGAAATTTGCCTCTTTAGAGTTCAGAAGGTAGAAAATGCAAACATTGAGTCAGTCACGGTGTACCACCTATATAATTTAGGGTATGCATTTAATAATATAAGCACTAATATAATGGGTTTGGCAGCCAAGACTTTCAAAATTAGAGCCCTAATATTAGATCTCTTCAGATATATTTGAGATGTAAAAGACCCTGAGACATCAGGATACAGAAGGAGATACCTAACTTTAGGTATGTGAAGGGGGTTGTTGATCTTCAGGACATTATTTGGGGTGAAAGGTCAGTATTCTGTGAAAGGGAGGTCTGAGAAAGTGTGCTTTTTACAGGGTAAAGTAGATCTGCACTCATGGTCAATTGTGCTGGCTCCTTGGCCCATCTTACCTTCTTCACGGTTTTTGCCTCCATCCCTGGCCAATGGTCCTACATCTCTCCCAAGGTGGTTTTCAGCTGCTGGCACCATCCTGGTTTTGGCCCCTGTTTTTCTGGTTTTAGCAGGCACTGTGAAACAGGAATGTAGGAACAGAGCAGGATCAACACATGGAGCCCCAGGTCAGGATGTTGTCTTGATGTCCGAGTCCTACAGAGCTCTCGTCATCAAACATGTAATGTCAAAATGATGTCTTGTCGATAAAACATTGTTGTCCTCTTCTGTTGTGTCGTACGTCTCAAGGTTGCCTAAACAGCCTGTCTTTTGTGAATAATTTGGCAATTACTCCTGCTCATCTGTAGCCTTTCCACAGCATCAGCTGCATCATGAAGGTCAGAAACCTTGTACAGAGAAAACCTACTCTGTCTTTGGGCTAGATGCTGTTGGGCTAGCAGGGAAGAGGTGCACTTGCTGTAGGAGTGTCCGTGCTGCTGCTGCACGAGGCCTGAGGACGGTGCTGCATCCTCCACTTGGTGATCCCCAGCTCACCCCAAAATTTGAAGTCTCCCAAGAGAAGTCTTAAACCCCAGCCGGTACACTGAGATAAATATCCCAATCTGACTTTCAGGACGTGCTCTGGGAGATCAGGTCCTCACTCTCCTACCTCAGAAACAAAATAATTAGAAGCCAGCTTACACAGACTGCATTAGTTTGTCATCAGTCATAGTGATAATGGAGACTGAAGTGGTTCTGCTATTGACATGATACTTATTTTAAAATGTGCTTACGACCTAGCTTTAAGCATTGTCATATGAAAATCCTGCCCTTGGTTTTCAGAAGAAAGTCAAAGAAAAAGAGGATGAAGAAGAACACAATGAGAAAGGAAATTCATGAGGAGGACTTACGACAAAGGGCGCAGGTATCGTGGCTCTACCAGCAAGTGGAACTCTCTTGCCTTATGGCCAGTTCACTTCAGAGCACAGGATGAAAGCTCAAAACTCAAAAGAAAAGACTTCTGTGTACAGATTAGCCTCTTTTCTAAACCACGTTACCTGACATGTCTGTGTGTCCTACTACATGTGTTCCGTGTGTCCTACTTCATGTTTCCTCACACTGTGGGGATGTGTGTTACCATTTCACTTTTGGGGTGATTTTGCACAGATCTCAAACAAGGCACCAGGCAATGGCCTGGGATGCTTGTGGCTTGCAGGTAGTCCCCCTCCTACTTTTCCCTTTACCTTACTGTTTCTCATACTTTTTCCTCTTTTGCTCTCATTTCACTTCTTCCCTCGTTCCTTGGTGTTCTGGCACTGCTTTCACCGTGCAGTTCACAAGGTTTTGTCCACTTCAGACAGGGCCGATCTGCAGGGAAAAATGACTAGATTTTGAATATAGAAAAGAAAAAGCATGAAGCCCAACGTGTTAATAAGGGGCAGGCTTTAATTACCTAGCCATTATTGCATTACTCCAGAGTAGAGGAAATATGACTAACGCTATGTCTGTGCTTCTGGCATACGACTGCTGTCAAATTCAATAAGGACTTATTAAACATCACAGAGGTGTGACTAAAGAAAATGATGAGCAGAATGTGGAAAATAGCAATCATGATCCTATTGTGTGCACTATGAATTTCTAATCTGGGGTGGCGGGGAATGTCTGTGGGGGAAGAGCAGGAAGGAATTGTCATATTTTGCCATCAAAGAAAACCAAAGTTAGGCTTCAGGGAAAGCCATCCTAACTATGAAGGGGTGGGTGATCCTCTGGCCCAAGTGACCCTAGGGTGCTGCTGAGTCTTCTCTCATGGCCTTCCTGGGTGCTGATCCCTGCTTCAGGCATGGCTTATTCCCTTTACATGAGACAGTCGTCGACTGCAAAACTCAGGAATGGTCCTGAGAGGAAAGAACAGAGCACAGGTCTGTCCTCCTGTGTGGGGCCAGCACTACAGGGTGAAGGTCTAATTTTTCATCTCTCTGGCCTAGGTTTGGTGCGTCTTGGGCATCCCAGCTCCAACTCCACAGCTGAACATGTAGGAAGTCTGACTCTTGGCATACCCACAGTCTGTGGGAGGGCTGGAATAGAGGAGCTGTAGGCTGGAGCCTCTTCTTGCTGCTTAGAAACTCAGTCTCCTATCTGTCAACCCCCCAGGGCACCCAGTGCCAAAATATACCCATCCTGCACAGGCTGGGTGGCGGCTCACTCACCAGTGGTGTTTTGGAGAGCAGGAGCTCTGCTATGACGACACAAGAGAGTGCAAAGTGGCTGAAGATGTCCAAGCTCCAGGAGAGGCAGGAATTCAGGTACACATCTCTGCCTGGTGCCTCCTACCAGCTCAGGACTCCTGCCACCTACCCAGAACAAGACATGTAGTATTTTTGCTCTCACTGCGCACACGTTAACACCTAAGCAGGTCATCCGAATCATGCTTGCAGCCTCCTGAGTCAGTCTCTTCCGAGATGCACTTTTTTTTAGAAATCAGCACCAAAGATGGCTCTGGAGAGTCAAGGCCTGCTAAGAAACATGCAGTTATCTCCTTGGAAGAGGTATATTTGTAGGGTCAGGTTTGCTGCTGATGTAAAAACTGCTCAAACTGTGGTGACCCCATCAGGCCCGTGCCAGCCCATGCCAGCAGCAGTCAGCCCTGTCTTCCCGTGTCTTCCCTCGCATTACTGGCTCTGTCTTCAAAACAAAGACACAACCGACAAGTGTTCACCAGGTTTTGTGCATTAAATGATTAGAACAGCAAACACAGAGGATTTACATCACTTCTCCTTTCAATACCTAACATCAGTATCTTCCTCCGGAATGAGTTTTTAACAGCTGTGTTGTTTCAAAATGTGGCACAGCACCATTAACAGCTTTCCAGAACAACTGTATTACTTTTAAATAGAGCATTACAGGGCTGAGTACCATTTCTTTCAGGGATGCAATTAGGTAGGTGATGGAGCGTGATGCCTGGTCAGGTAATCGATCAAGTGCAGGTCAGCTACTGCCCAATATTAATAGAAGGATCAATGGTGATGATACAAGTTTACTAAAAGAAATGGAAACGAAGGAACAACGGGCTCTGAAGCAGGTACTCATTGGATTTAACAGACATTGCTGTGTGTTAATGAAGCCCTGAGAGAGAGAAAATCAAAGCTCGAGCTTAGTGCTCTGGTTACCTGCTTACCCCACCTCCGCTGCAGAGCTGCCTCACCCAAACCCGCTTCGGGCATGGACCATCTGGGAGAGAGCGGGGTGGTTGAACATATCACAGCTTAAGATTGTCCTGGTGGGCTGTCTAACCTGGATCCTCTGCAGGCTTCTCCAGGGAGGGAAGAAACCCTGACCTCTGTTGAGTGACACTCAGTTTATAATCAATGGAGAGATGTGTGTGGCTCTAATCTTTTATGCACCCATTTTAGGGTGGGACGACTAGCATTTTATGCTCCGCTGTCTCTGGTGACAAGAGTTCCCTGTAAGCAATGCTACAAACTCTATTTGTGATGTGCAGGGAGGTACCGCTTATCAAACACTCTTTGTGGACTTCCTTGGCAGGACTGCAAGTTTGCAGTACACCTGTGATGCAGGTTATAATTTTGAAGACAAATAAACAGATAGACATAACCGTCTCAAGGTCAAACATGAAGTCAATGAAACCCAGAAGTCCTGGCCCCATTAGGCAGGGTTAGCCACTTGATGAAATCATTGCACTGGTTTTTTTCCTTCTTTTCCTGTTGTAATGCTATTATTGGCTGCTTAATAAACTGCACATATTAATGATCTATGAACGTCTTCTAGAGAAATAAAATGAATTGGGAATTTAAATCTCTTGAAACTTTAACCAAAAACTTAAAAGCAAAACCTTAAAGACAAAAATTTCAACATAACCAAAGTTCTCAAAACCATTACTCAGCTGCTGTCTAATCTGTAGGTGCCCCAAAGGACTAAGTTTCTTTTGGTCTACGTTTACCTCCTCTTTTTGAGTTTATATTGAACAAGATATATTGCTCTAGCCTATCAAAAATATCTATATAGCAAATTATTGTATTTTAGATGGTTTCATGCACAGCAACACAATTGATCTGGAACTGTCCTCATTAGCATATGGATGACTGAGATGTGAAGAAGCCCATCAAGTCCCTCTTTTGCTGTATTATCAGTGCTGATCAGTGACAGTTCACATTGAAAGAGCCTGGTGGTGGGCTGTAAAGCTTTTGTAAAAGATCCAAGAATCAGAAAAAAACCCAAATATCTTTCAACTAAAGCCAGGTAATGCATTACACTCTGCTGTAAGTATTAAGTGCATTGGCTGAATCATTAACATCACAGTGTCCACAGTGGGGCTCTTATTTTAGATATTTAACTTTTCTGCCAACCATACACAATAAGTATGTCAGAGAAAAGGATAACAAGAGCACAAACGTCAGCTCTGGAAAGTATTATCTTGTATGGCAGCAACTGTGTTTCTGTGATATTGCATGTATTTAGCTGAAATTTATGGGTGGAAAAGAGATGAATCATAGAATCATTTAGGTTGGAAAAGACCTTTAAGATCATCGAGTCCAATAGTCAACCCAACACCACCATGCCCACTAAACCATGTCCTGAAGTGCCTTGTCTATGTGTTTTTTGAATACCTCCAGGGATGGTGACTCAACCACTTCCCTGGGCA
>JAVJGG010000073.1:39201748-39229117 GCA_035590195.1 Aviceda cuculoides
ACATCCACTGCCTTCCCCTTATCCGCTGGGCGGGTCACCTGGTCATAGAAGGAGATCAGGTTGGTCAAACAGGACCTACCTTTCATAAACCCATGCTGGCTGGGCCTGACCCCCTGGTTGTCCTGCACATGTCGTGTGAGCGCACTCAAGATGACCTGCTCCATAATCTTTCCCGGTACCGAGGTCAGGCTGACAGGCCTGTAGTTCCCTGGATCCTGTCTCCGACCCTTCTTGTAAATGTGCGTCACATTGGCAGGCCTCCAGTTGTCTGGGACATGTAACATGAGGAAAAGGACCTACGTTAAACCATAGCTGGAATATGTGGTTGAGTCATGGGAACAGTTTATAGATCAGCAAGGCAAATTTCAGAGGTACGAGAGACATTCATACAAATACTGTACTTCCCTCTAAAAGTGTCTTGCTTGCAACCATTATAAATTGAATTATTTCTGATCAGGAAAAAACGGGAGGACATCTTCCCATCTTATTGATTTTGTACAATTTGTGAGTCATTTGAGCCTAACTCTTGCTTGTAGTTGTCCTGTGGTTGTCGTGGGGAACAAACACAACTTTACACCCCCTTTCTTGTTTCTAGGCCTAAGTTTCATTTATGACCAATTTAAGGATTTTTAACATTGATGGAATATTAAAAAAGAGATCTTACCGGCAAGCTAAATGATGAAGTCCCTCATATGGTGACTGCTTAAGAGATTTTAAAGTTTCAGGATCTGATGTGTTCAGGCAAACGGTGAAGCAGAGTAGTTTCAACATTCGTGTTATAAATCAAGAGCTGTTAATGGAGGAAACTAACATATTAGCAGAGATTCACAAAGCTTGAAATAGTCAGGGCTCCAGCCATGAATACTTCAGTGTGGTCTCTTCCCACAAAGCTGTCCAGGGACAACAACTGGGATGGAGAGGTTTCCTCCAGCTCTGTGAGAGTCTCACGTGGCTCTGGTTCAAACCAAAGCAGATATCCTTGATTTTGGTGCAGAGGACATGTCTGGAGGAGAAAAGGAACATCTTTCTCTGGTGTCACCTGTGGCTTTGGCCATGGCCTCCTGGAAATTCTGGCAATGTGTTTGAAGCAATGTGCCCACAAGAGGGAGAAGGACAAAAACTCACTGGGCTTTTCCAGCTTGGGTCTGCATGTGCTGCTGATGGCTGGCTCAATGCTCTAGCATGGAGGAAGCCTGGTACTCTTTTTCTTTCTCCTGCTTTCCTATTTCCCAACATTTTTCGTGCTTATCTATATGGTTTTGAATACAGTTCTGTAGTTTCACAAGCAAGGGGATTCAAGCGGCTTGCTATGAGATTTTTTTGGAATTGGGACTTTTCTTGGCAGCCCTCTTGATGGTGCACTGGAAAATTAACGGTTCAAATCCCTCACAATGAAATGTGAGATGAAAGGGTCAGCACCCTGTGTCTTTCTGTCTTATAAATACACCCACCCCCACCCCCCCCCCCGCAACTTCCAGCTTTGTGGAGAGAGACAAAACAAGCTACTTGCTGGGCTGACCCCCCTTCAGACATCAGTTGACAGTCTTTCTCTTGACTTGAGGAGTAGCCTGAGAAGGGAAGAGAGATTTCCGAAGTGAAAAGTGCCTTGTGATGAGATACTGGAGCCAAAGACACACAAACTGCTGCTGGACTCCCAGCCTGTGGATAAGAAACTCTAACTGACACTTATGAGTGAGTGGGGAAAAAATGCCTTAAACCCATGTGACACTTATATAACTTCAGGCCTGGGATTTTTTTTCTTACAAAGGAAGGACGAATATTGCCAGGGGCAGCTTTCATGATAAGAGCAAGCCAATAACCTCTGAAAATGGAGTTACTGAAAACCCAAGCCTTCAGGAGAAGCCAGGATGTTCCACATCAGGCTTGTGCCCCTCTTGACTGTAGCAGGACAGGGAGCTTGGGCAGCTGCTGGTGGCTCCCAAAACTAGCATAAGCGAAAGACCTGAGACGAGCAAGTGTTTTGGGTGATACAAGAGACAAGCAAGCAGGATTTCTGGGTGGGGGGAGATGCTGAAGAGTGCAGGTACACAAAAAGAAGGGGAGGAAGGTGCTGTGTTGAGAATGGGGACTGACACCCCACCTTTGGAGGAAAGATCTCACTTTGCTCATTGAGGTGGGACCAAGGCAGTAATTTTTCCTGAGAGCTTCCTAAAACCAGCACGTCCTCCTTACTCCTTGCAAGGCTTTCCATCCCCTCCAAGAAGCAGAGAGGGAGAGCACAGGAGGACTAGAACAGATGACCTCCTGAGGTCGCTTCCCACCTGAGTCTTCCTCTGAACCTATAGGAATGGTATAAAGAAGTAGGTGCTTAGGCACAACCATTAATACTGCACCTTTGTGGGTATAGAATGTATGACAAGGACAAGGAAGGGAGATGAGGAGAATGATCACTGTGGGCCACCTTTGAATGTAGACCCCTGCACAGGTCTTTTGCCAGGTGATCCTTAAGAAGCTGCTGTTTGGTAGCCCACTTGCTGATGCACAAGTATTAGCACCACATTTGGCTTCTGCGTTCCTCATCAAACCATGTGCTGCAGCCCCTCGTGCTTCCCTAGGAATGGTGGGCACACGGTGCTTTTACAAGCAACCTGAAGAGGGACTGGTCTTCAAACTCACCTGCCTGACTGCTAGGGTGATTGCTTGATCACCATTTATGTGCACTAGAGAGGTGTCTGGAGGCAAAACATGTGGCTGCCGAAGCTAAGGGACAGGCTGAAAAGGGCTGGGCCTTTATGCTTTCAGAAAAGTAAGTGTGTCCCCCACAAATACTTCTCTGAGGTCTCATCTACTGATATCTAACACTAGTGGGTCCCAACTTGCTCCAGGCAAAAAAAAGACACCCCAGCGCAAAGGCTGTACAGGACTTGGGTGAGTCTCATCCAACTCATTGGTCTTACTTCCAAGATACATTTCAATCTCAGCATTAGGAGCCCATGTACACACTTTTTGCTGTCTCGCAATTGCTTTTCTGCCCTAGCTCTATGCATGCTCTCCTTTTTTCCAAACGGATACAAGGCGGCAGGAAAGCTTGTTTCATGAGTGTCTCCTGTGTAGTCACAGCTCTCTTCCTTTGTGAGCTACACCCTGAAAAACCGAAGCAGCCTGACCCTGGCATCTGCATTTGAATCACTCTCCTGTTCCTCCTCTAAATCCCCACCTGAGGTCAAGCTTTGAAAGAAAGGTCAGTTCTATTTGAAGGCTGTTCATAGAGAGACTGAATCACTTAATGATGAGTCATGTGAAAATTAAACTGATGCAAATGTTAATTTGACAACCTGAAAGTCTGGAGAGAGTTCCAGCCGGACCACAGGCCTTGTGCTAATGCAGCTGTGTTTCCACTGGCCTGGAGGAGGTTTTGCAGCAGGTAAACATGGGGTGGGAGAGACGGTGCTACGCCAGAGTTATCTTTTCTTCCCAGAGTCTGACTCATCACAGGTATCTCGCAGGAGGGGAATCTCTGCAGAGAGCTGGTATCATCACCGTGTCACCGTCTGGCAGCACTCCTGATTAGTGGCTCTGATTCTGGGCTGTTGAATTTTTTGTAATCAGCATCAAAAGTGCTGGACACAGCGCTGCCGGCTGACTTGCAGAGCGGCTGAACACTTCCAGCTCTCCTAATAAATCATTAGCTACTCCAGAACGATCACTGAAGTGTGCAAGGAAATAGGCAATTACCTCCTGCCCTAGAGGAGCAGATCCTGTCGAAAACAAGAAAGTGTCTGGGGATAACAATATAACTAGAATAATTAAATGCTCTTTTATGTTTGTTAAATTCAGGATTATATTCATAATTTTACCCTCCCCCCCTCAAAGTAGGGGGTAATTAACATTGAGGCAACATTACTGGCATTGACCGACCTTCGCATCATTTGCGTGAGCACAGTCATGATGTTTTGCACCTGCTTTGCATGGACGTGAATGACTACAGCAAATGTAAGGAAAAGGAGAAATAGGATCTGTATTTGCCACATACAGATAAAGGTCTTAAGGTTGCTCAGCCAAGCTCACACAAGTGTGGAAACCCCAGAATTAAGGTTGTCTCTATGGTGCTTGCAGCAGAACATCAAATGGATGCTGAGTCCTGCACAAATTTTTAAGAGAAATCTAGCTAAAGATAGGTTTCTTACCAAACTATAGTCATGTCAGTGCACTACATCAAGTGACATTTGAAATGCCCTTTATTTTCAGATTATGATTTAATGCAGAAATAGGATGACTAGCTTTGTCAAAAGTAGAGTCCACTCAGAAAGCCTGAATTCTTTCTATCTTTAGAAGTGACTGCTAAACCTTGGCAACTTTGTTTGCCCTTTGTCAAAAGGGAAGTTCTGGTCTGCTACATTTTGGGTGGATTTCTTCATTCTTTTTTATTTTTTTAACTGCCTCCCAGCTCAGGAAGCAGTCAGAAAATACTTTCAAATAAGATTTATTATATTACTTGTATACCTAATTAGGCAATTGCTATACTTTTCTTAATCATGTATATTACTGTATTTATTTCAACACTGGTTCACTTTGAATACCATCTCTGGGCATTGTGATAGATGTCTAATTAGTAAACGAGAGTTTAGAAGAACTTTAATGGGTAACATTTGTAATTAAATATTAAATGAAACATAACCCCAGCTTCCTTAAAGATGAAAAACACTATCTTCTTTATATATGCAAAGTTATACATGTAACAACAGGGGGCTTCACCAAAGCTCTATAGATTTCTTACCTCCTCATTTTCTACCTTTTCTGACTGATCTGGACTATATCTGACTGTGTTATTATTTCATATGGGAAATGATAAACTGGTGGAGGTTAAACACAAGCAGTTCTAAACTTTGGCCCAGGAGGTGAACAATATTTCTGGAGTCTCTTCTGCCTGTTTTTCTTGTGGAAGCTGATTTATTTGCTCCGGAGCAGGCTGCGCTTGCAGTATTTTCTGGCTGAAGTAGAAGTCCTGGAATTCCCAGGGGGGTAGACTGAACTCGACATATTTTCGAGCCAAGAAGTGTTCAAGACAAATAATTTGGACAAAGCTGGAAGGAAGTACTAAGATAGAACTGAAATCTTTGATAATCAGCCAACGGTAGGGGAAGTGTAAAATACCAAGGGACGAGTTCTGCTCTTTTATTCAGCATCATCTCTCTGCAAATAGCACCAGTAACATTCCTACAGGGCAGGCATACTGGCAACTACTAAAATTTACAATGTTTAATTTGCTTAACCAGGAAAGGAACAAAATTTCTCAGTGTAAACAAATTTCATATCTGTCAGACTGGTTTTGTCCCAGGGAAAAAGAACAATCAGACAAACAGAACCTATGGGATAAAATATCAAAACCAGAGAAGAAAAATCTTCCAGGCTCAACCAGTCTATTGATTTCCTTTCAGCAACATGTAGCTCATTTGCCACGTTGCCAGCTACTACGGATTTACTGTACATTGCAAAATAACTTGATGTTTGGCTTGGTGCTCCTAGGACCAGTGACAAGACAGAGCAGAGTTTGGCTTTCATTACAAGGTCTCACCCCAGATAAAGTCCAGCTGCTGAGGCTGAGGTGGAAGTATGAGAATGTCTAGCTCTCCTGAAGCCTAAATTCTCATCAACTAGGGAACAAAGAACTAAAAATTAATTAGAAAAGTAAAAACCGAAATGCACACCATCTCAGCAATGAGATCTTGGCTCTTCAGGGTCCTTCTCAATGAGGTTTGGAGGGGTGGAATGGGGAGGCTGGTGTTGGCGGTGGGGTTGGGGAATACACCAGTGCTAGGTGTAGTACGCATCATCCCCAGTTTATCTGGCAGGGGGTGCAACTCCCCCCTGGAACTCTGATTTATTTACACGGATGAAGGCTTAGCTGGCTTGTGCAGGCTGAGGATAAAGGAAAGGTCAATGGCAGCGGGCAGCACCGCCATCCTCGCAACACCCACGTGGCCCACGAGTGGGGGGCCCCACCACTACCCCCCCAGGGACACAGCACAGCCTAAGTCATGGAGCAACACGCAAAGCATCTGGCATCCAGCACCGCGGTCACTTGTTTGTTTGTTATTGTTGTTGCCACTTTCTTCTTTATAACTGAAGGGGGTTTATTTATTTATTTTATTTTATTGAATCTTGCTGAGCCTTCATAATAGAAGGGAAATGTATGTGGGAGTAGCGAGGGGGGGGTTATGGCATGGGTGTTGTTAGAGACGGGGCTAATGGCCCAGAGATTTGATAAATAATTCTGTTTAATTTAAGCCTTGGGAGCTTCTAATCGAATTGCATCACCTGTGGTTCTGTTGCTTTCTTCCAGGCCAGAGAGAGGAAAGAAAAAAAGCCCAACAGAAAACCCCAACCTTCGCTACAACCAGCTGTGAACAGAGGCTTTCCAAGCCTGAGCGAGCCAGGCGAAGTTGAAGGGAAGTGTGTTCTCCCTACCAGCCCCTTCCCCTGGAGAGCCGAGGGGATGGATGCTGCAGCCAAGGCACCCTTTGAAGAAGCCTGGGCAGCTGGCGAGGTTATTGCGGGTACCGAGTCGGCCAAATACACCGGCGGGGATGGAGAGTAGCAGCTTTGCCTTGCTCAGTGGCAAAACAGATAGCACATGGTCCCCCCCAAAACTCACCCCAAAGTCAAACAGCAGCTTTAGCGTTTCTTTGCATCAGCTCATGAGTAAAAAAAGCCTGGGGCGAAAGGGAGAGAATGTGCCTTGCTGCTGCTGGCATCGATGTGTTGTAACATAGACAGGGCAATAATAGCCCATCCTAGAGTGATGTGGGCTACGGAATATCTGATCTTAATAGTTACTGCTCTTCTAAAGGGAAAGCAGAGTTTTCAACCAAAACACTGACTTTTTAAAGGTTGTCTTCTTTCTTTAGTTTAAAACTGGGATCTGTGTCCCAGAAGTTGCATCTGCCTTGCTGCAATATTTTGAAAATATCTGGGGCCTCAGGCTTGGAAAGCAATGCTTGCAGAAGGCTGCTAATGACCTAGAAGATGACCGATATTTATCCTCACTGAACTGGCAGTAAATCTGAAAGGGATATCTGCGTCTTGATTTTAGTACAAATTCTTTAGATTTCCAGCTCCACAAGCACAGAGTTAGATTCCTGCTCTGCAGACTGTACTGGGCTCACATCTTTTTTAGCTCTCAGCCGTCCATGCACAGCTCCGCTCAGGTGAGAAGGGGTGAGAGAGACACGGAGCGGTCCCAGAAGCAGATGCTGCTGCACAGCAGCCTTTGCCTCTTCTGCTCACACCGTTCAGCATACTTCTTCCTCTGTTACTGCTGAGAAGTGGCTCAGATGTAGCTGGGAGCAAAGCAGGCTGCAAGCAGTGTAAGCGAAACCAGAAAAAAGCATCCTTATTTTGGGTTTAAAAAAAAAAAAAAAAAAAAAAGGAAAGAAAAGTCTGAGGAGGGATTTAACTCTAGAGGGATCATACAGCTAAAAAATGTCCCTGTTTGAGCCAGAGCTTCGAAATCTGGTAAAACTGGACCCAGTGAAGTGTGGGAAAGGCAGAGGGGGGACAAATTTGCAGAGATGGCTATGCACTGGGGGGGCAAGGAAGCCCAGTGAAGGGCTCAGAGCATGCATGGCAGAGCGAATTCAGTGCTGGCTGGGTGAACAACGCATGGCGTATGCCTTTTGGGACACTGGAAGGAAAACCAGCAGGAATTACAACACCCACTGTGTTTTTTCAGAGCTCAGCTTCTGGCGAGCGTCAGCGGGCTCAGAATCAACCCCGCAGCCTGAGGGAGCGCACGGGGAATTACTGGGGAGGGACAGGTGGAGAAACACAGGTCATGAGCATGAGAAGGGGCAGAAAGATGCAGGAACAGAGACCCAGGGCTGCGGATGCCTGCTGTGAAACACCTGCAGAAGCTGAGCTGGAAGTACGTGTCCCATCCGCGGAGATAAGATGGAGCAGAAGTAATTCTGGTGGGTCATCTGAGTTTCCCTGGGAGCACACCGTCATGAAGCTACCGTTCAGGTGACCATAAGTAATGCTCTTCTGTTAGGGGAGGGCTGTCACTGGGAGACGAAGGGTGCCTGAAGCTAAGACTGGGGCACAGTTGTGTATGTGCATGGGTGAAGCTTGCATCGAATCAGCTGAGGGCTCACGTTGAGTCCTGTCCCTTCAGACTCATTTCGAGGGATGTTTTTTCCCTGTTTAGACCAAAGACCAGGCCAGCCCTTAAAAACAACACTATCCCATGCAGCTCCACAGACGGCTGTCTCCTGCAATCAGATCAGGACAGGCAAAAGCCTGCGTCCAAACGGCGATGCATGGGCTTTTTAAGATGCCATGTGAGAGCAGGGATTTGCCTTCGGGAACCAATCGCAGGATGAGGAACAGGGTGACTTTTATTTTAGCAAGGATGGGAACAAGAAGAGACCACGGCGATCATCTGATTCGCCTCTCCGCACGGTGAAGGAAGGTCGTGAGAATGTGTCCAGCGATTCCTGCAGCCATCCCAGGCTTTTTGGGTGAGGTGATGGGCACCAGCTGCAACATTTACAATTATATATCCCCTCTCCAAGTGTGTGCCTACCCACAGCCCAAGAAAACAAGAGCTGAATGCCGATTTCAGAAGAATACTATGATAATGATAATCACACTAGACCTGTATTGCCTACATGGATGTGTTTGGGGTGTGTGTGTGTCATCATTTGGGGGGGATTATGCACATGCTCCTGCAATATTGGCCCTGTCATTTTCGTGCTATTGATTTTTTAAAGGAAACATTCAATTAAAATCCCATTTAGTCTGGCTAAGCAGGAGCCTGTATTATTCAACTGATAAAGAGAAGATAAAGCTCAAGAAGCTTCACACGTTACGGGACTAACTGCTGAAGTTTGTGCTAGGTCATAAATCCTCCTGGAAATCTGGTTTACTTGGATTAAACGCTACAATATTCAGCCTGACTCTTTATTTCCCTGACATCTCATGGACCCTGCAGCCTTGAGCTGGGCACTAGGGAGCTGCATGAAGAAACTGGAGAGGTTTGGTGCCTTAGTGTGGCACCGAGAAAGCTGATGGGCAGAAAGCTCCCTAGGCTGGCTTGGCGGGAGCGGGGAAAAAAGCTCCATGTCTTCAATTCTGCCCTTTGCCAAGAATTACAGGTCTTCCAGCGGGTGTTCCCACGCACTCAGGCTTTGTAAACTATAATTAGGGAACTGCTGAATAGGAATTTTGAATAGCCACATTTTCAATGTAGCTCTCTGAGGTTGGAATTAGCAGTAATTCTTGTGTAGATTTAACCATTTATAAAAATGTCATGGCCTCTGCGTAAGGAAGCCCTGGATGAGACTTTTTTCAAGTGTTTGGACCTATGTTATCAGAGGATCTCCGGGCTGGACTATCATAATCACCGACCATTTATTTTGGTGCTTGTACAGAGTCTCTTTAAAAAATGCAGTTCTAGTCATGCCTCCTGAAGTTCCTCAAGAATAATCTGCTTATAAATATCCCCTGAAGTCAAATACGCCAACCATACGTAGCCTTCAAATTGAAGCTAAATTTACTTTCCATTCTTGTATGTCAGACTATTTGAATTACTGAAACAATAATGGAGCTGGATGATTATTGCAGCACATATGCCCATATTTTAGTTGCAGTTAAGCCAGTTGCATAAAGAAAGTCACTCTTTCTGAAGCAAAGTCCCTAGTTTATTTAATGAAACCAAACACTTTATTTCCAAAAAAAATGAGACTCTGCAAATACGATCATTATAATTCAGTTCCAGAAGAACTAAGACAAAGATCAATCCAGGAATTCATTAAATGCCTTATGTGTCAAGATGACCTTTAAGGTTTCAAATTTTTATGTCTTTTTTTACAGACTCTCAGGGTGAACAAAGAAGCACTGATCATATTTGTTGCTTAGCAAATGTGGAATTTTCTGACCATTTTATGTCTACATATTTTATTGTGCATCAAGATAATAGTTATGGGCTGCAGACTACAAGAGAAAGTATTGTGAACTCTTCTTCCACAAAGGAATAAGAGTTATTTCAAACAAAGCATCAGGGATTGCATCTGCCATCCAAACCCCTCAAAAAAGCACATACTACATCTTCTCACCCTTCCACCCAAAGAGAGAGAATTTTTCTGACCAGAGAACCAGCTTGCCCTGAATCTGGCATCATCCTCAAGGCTGCTCCTGGATGGAGTCTGGCCCCATGTCCTCTTTCCCCCAAAACCTAAACCATTTTGAAAATTAGCTGTGTTTTACTGAGAAGGACTCTGCACGAATCTCTATTACATTCTGGTGGCTTCTAGGAGTTAGTTACTGTAAAATTGGGTATTTCAGGTGTCTGGATTCCAGGTTAAATATGGAAGCCCAAGTTAGAGGAGCAAACCAAGGACAGGGTTTGCAGAAACCATGCTGTTCCACAGGGCAGCCACCCACCAGGAGAGAGAAAAATCACCACACTCCTGCCTGCTTTGTCTGGGTAAAAGCTCTGAAACCTGCTGGTACCAGTGACCGAAATGCTGGCTTATGGCGTGGTAGCTCCTGTGATGTGGGACACCCAACACAAAGTAGGGGTTGCTGCTGGATCTCATGCCTACTGGGGACGGTGGAAATCCAGTTCTCCAGGGCAGACCAACTCTACCCCATAGCAGGTCCCATCCCTGCATTTCTGGGCATAAGAAAATTGGATTCTGCCCACACAGCTGAGAAGCATAAACCAGTGCTCCTGGGGTCCCCGACAACCATCTCAGCTCAGGATTTCCATGTGCCTCCTCAGTCCAATGCTTGGACACCAGAGAAGGAGAGACAATTATTATTTGCTTATTGGGAATGGGAGATGGGATTGTGTGGGGTGGCTTTGCCCACGATTATGCAGAAATACTGGGGCAGAGCAGGAAACTTGTCCAACTTACCAATCTTATCCATTCCCGTTGTATTTTTCCTGCGACTGAGACTTTTGGTGTCAGGGAGAAAAGGTCTGATTGACAGCACCAAGGGGTGAGAGCTTGCCTTCCCCTACAAAACAGGTACGTCCCGCTTATGAAAGGACCACCTGCTAAGTCCTCAGCCTCTCTGCTATGGCTATTAATAATCACTTCCCGTGATTTTCATAGCTTTCTGATGCGGACACTTGACCTCTTGTAATTGTGTTCAGATTCCCCGCTCATGTTACACAGGATATCCAGCAGCCGTGGCGCTGGGGACGGGCCGAACGTCTCCTCCTCGCCGCTCAGCCCCGGAGCCCGTGTGCTGGTATCCCCACTTTCATCTCAGTAGGCATCCGATGCGCAGTTTTTCTCATCGCTGTTCTGGCAGCTCTCCATTATCCATATTCAAATTTAAACACCAGGTTGCACCTGTTAGTTTAGCTGTTGATTGGGAGGAACCGAAGCGGAAAGTGACCCCGCGTGTCCAGCTAAGCAATCCTTCGCCGCTAATGGAAAAGAGCCGGCTGCACTAAAGCCGCCAGCGTGTTCCTCCAGGCTATTTGTATCGCCAGTGTTTCTGTCTTATTGACTGCCTCCTTGGAAAATAATTCTGTTACTTAATTGATTGTAACATTTCTTTCTTTTTTTTTTTTTTTTCCCCTCTGCCAGTCCATCAGCCTTGGGACTTTATTTCTCACTTTTATTCGTTCGCTGTTGTGCAGCAGGAGCTGATTTTAGGATGGTAGGCAGCACACACTTGTTCTTCCAGACTATGCATTAGGGAGTTTGATATTGTCCCAGCACAATGTCTTTCTTCAAAGAAAAACAAGTGGGTTTTATGCAGCTCTGGCTTTCCAGGCCAGCTCCCCATTCACCTGTATCCTCTGCTTTGCACAAAGACTTGCATTTTCCAAAGCTGTTTCCTGATTGTGTGGTTTCCTACGTGTCTATGGGTGGGCCCCAGAAATCTGGGCTTCAGAATGAAAGGGTGCGAAAGAAATGTTAGCTGGGGACCTTCACTCAAGCAGCACAAACCACAAGAGTCCCTCAAAATGCCATATCACCACAGCAAGCCGGGTCCTTCCTGGTGAGAATAACTATCAGCCAGGAGAACCATCAGCCTGCGCCCTTGTGGCAGCTCAGGACACACTCGGGGGGAAGCAGGGACAAAGCATTTTCCTTTCTTACTGCTGTTAAAACCTCTGAAAGTCACATATTAAGCTAGTCTTTGGATCATCCTGTTGCAGCCCATATCTGGATACCTCACACAGGCCATAAGGAGCTTTCAGAGGTCCCTCAAGCTAGCCCGTTCCTATCTCCCATCAGCCAGCACCTTCTCAGGGTAGCTCAGCTCAGATAAGAGATGTTCTTATTTTCTTCATGTTCGCCGTGTGACATCCCAGTCCTGCTGAGGAAGGATGATATTGCATGTATTAGGCAACAAGAAGAGTGGAGAGGGAGGGCAAAACAGCTTGGCAGCTGCTTCTCAAGTAGACCATTGATGACTATCTGCTGGCAAATTTAAAATAAATCATGAAAGAGTTCTCATTTATAACTTTCCCTCATTTTTCCACTGGCTAGCAGGCAGGCTTTTGCATCCAACAAAATAACAAGCATTTCCATGAGCTGTTTATTTGACAGGGCATTGGAGGAAGAAGAATGATTAGGCCTTGGGGGTGTTAGCGGGGTCATTTCATACTGTGGTTATTGGTGGACTAATAGAATAGATTATGTGCCTATAATTATCATTTTTTGCTGCTGTGTGGTCACCATTTCCTGTTGTAAATCTGCTTGTCAGGGCACCAGCACATTTTTCCGTGGGTGTTTCTTATTGTTATTTAAAGGTAAGGAAATAATTTCAAAAGCACAAATTAAGCTTGGTTGCCAACAGGAAGGAGATAAAGTTGACTGAAATAAAAAAAAAAGCCACTGGGAATCTGACAGTCCTTCCCACATGCAACCACACTCCTGCGGGATGGGGGGATGCGTGGGCTGCCACCGGCCCCCACGTTCGGCTCTGACGTGGAGAGCTGGGAATCAATCACTTTGATGTCTTATCTTATCCCTGAAGATAGATAGCAGTGGCTTGTTTGGTGACTGCTGTAGTGCTACTTTAACAGACCCTTTTGAAGTACTAGAGCAGCACTTTAGCGGCTGTTGTGAGAGCGGAAAAGCTGACACCAACACCGCTTTGGGAAATGGCCACCAGGGACGTGGGGAAGATGATGTGTTTGTGCTGAATGGCATCTTTTCTTGTCACCCATGGGTGTCACGGCCGTGACTGTCGGTGGGTGGCTTTGTGCACGCATCTCCCATCCATGTACGCCTCTGCCCTGGGCACGTTTCTGGCTCTGACAGCTTTTGCTCTAGCAGATATTCACTTACTGGGTGTGAAGATGGCAGAAAAAGGCAGGGAGGTGTTCAAACATGTTCCTCTGTTTCTGGGGGCTTAGATATCTTTCTGGCATTTTGGGTATCCAAGCTGAGCTGCTGACTCTGTCCCTGGCAAGTCTCTGTGGACAACATGAACTGGGTTCCTATCAACAGCCTTAATGAGAGTCATCTTCTAACCCTCCAACCTCTCCCCACACAGGTTATTTCTTGTTCTTTCTGATTTGTCCTTTCTACCATCCAGAAGATACCACAAAGCTAAAAGCCAAAACTTTGCTCCGAGTTTACGTTACCAAAATTTGCAGCAACCTTTTCCTTAGCCTTGGCAAGCAGAGCCCTACTGGGCACATACCTGTTCGCAGCATTTCCCCATCCTTTTGCTATGGCTGGCACACCTCTCTGCTTTTATCTTTCCACTGGTTTGCCTTGCTTTTTGCATCAGGAACAGCACTCTGATTGTGTTTTTCAAGACTTCTGTTGCCTGTTTCTTGCTGCCTCTAATTCCCAACTCTAACCTGCCCCACGCCAGCCTCTGCTTCTCACTTGTAGGATTTTTGAACAAGCACCTCTTTCTGTTTTCCTGTGGACCCTTAGAAACTATCTGCAGAGTGCCCTCATTGCCCTCCTTCAAACTTGCCGTTGCTGCAAGGGAGCCCTTGGTAGTAATTAAGTCACTGATGGAGGAGTATCAGAGCCATCATGCTGACAGATACCACTTCATCATTTCCCAGCAATCTATTGCACCTGTTATTAAATCTTGTCTTTTCTTTAGGCTGGAAACTCTTAAGAGGGCTTTTTATTCGTCATTTTTAGAGTCCCCAGAACAAAGATATCCTGGACTCTCTCGAATGCTATAGGAACTCAGGTGATGAATAAAAGAATAGTAATTTAGAGCTGACCACTTCTATGTAGTTCAACACTGAGGATAAAATCCAGTTGAGTTGCTTTCAAAATTTTCTCATTTATACGTCAGCTGAATAAAATCCAAAGGCTCCGTTCTTCATCAGCTTGGCTAGTTTGTTTGCAGCGACACTATGAAATTTCCTTCCATTAATGAAGTATTTCTTTTTTTTGTTTGCTTTTAGCAAAGAGTTGAAGACTTGAGTTTTTAACTGAAAACAATTCCCTGCCCACACCCCAAAACAGCTCTGTGGAGCATCACAGTTTTCCCTCTCCCTGTGTTATCATGCAGAATAAAAGCAGATCCTGGAACCACTATGTTGAGATGTGATCAAGCCTGATTCACAGGATAACTCCTGCCATCTTCCACCAGAAACCTTCTAAATGACATTTTTTTCCTTGCTTTAAGTAATCAGTCCAAATGGAAAGGGCATAGCAATGGAAAGCAGAAACTCTTTGGTTTAAAAAAAAAAGAAGTATTTGGTCAAAACCTCAACACTCAGTTGCTGAACGGATTTCACAGAAGATACCTGATCAGCCTGGATCACAGGCAAAAGTCAAGCTGCTCTTTGCAGAACTGATCTGATGGTGAGTCCTGGTACCGACACAAACCCTTTGCACCACAAGGAGCTCTTCCCAGGTCTCTGACCCATTTCAACATCCTCCTCCCTCACTCTGGGTTTTTTGGTTCTCCTTCCATGTCACCCACTGAGCTCTCCTCCCAGTGTCTCCTTCGGCTCCCCTGAGTTTTAGAAGAAAGACCCACAAACCACAGCAGTTCTTGCAGCCCTTGTTGGACCACCATGCACGTTTATCCAGCCTGGGCCTCCTTTAAAAGCATCATCTCTGGTGATCACCAGTAACAATTGTACAAGAGGCATACTGGATTAAAGGTCTGACTCCAGTACCCCTGCTTGCAGTATAAAGTCTAAAGTGTAAGTAGAAAGGCAATATCTGGGTAGTACCTCTGTGAAGCTTTCTGCGTGGGGCCAGCTACACTTGATTGTTCTCTTCATCAGGTCATTTTAAAGTGTCACATTTTCCTGACCTTACATGAGAACGCTCATTACATTTTAGTCTTTATTTTTTCTTTTTATCCTGTGGATTCAGAAGTGAAATTGTTTAATATAAAGGAGCTCCATTCTGCTTCAATTTGTATAGACAAATATTAAAATGTAATGCTGTGAGACAAAGTCACCCAGATCCCAGTTTTCATCTGGCAATAGTATTTGCTAGTGAATCATTGCTGAAAATGGTTGTTCTCAGTTATTTTACGTTGTGGAGAAAAACTGGCTTGGTAGCAAGATCCCTTCAGATGCCTGGACAAAACTGGTTGTTTTTTTTCTAAATAACTGTTTAGAAATCCAAAGATGTTCCCTGCTATTTGCTGGCATGTGAAAAGGCACATGAAATGGCACTTGGGGGTTAATTTTCATGACCCTGACTCCACCTCTCAACAAGACAGATTACATTTTCAATTCTATTCCTTGGTGTATAAGAGAGAATCATTTTGTAGAAAATGAGAATTGATCCAAATCTTCACCCTAAAGTCAAACTGCAGCATTATTGACCATAAAGGAAAAAAAAAAGGATGCATTTCTTTAGAATAGTGTCCCCCATGATATCCTCTGTGCCAAACCAGCATGAAACAGGAGCAGAGCTGCCACCTCAATGGGGAGACCAAAATCTGGAGAAAGGCAAGCCATGCTTGGGAGACCCAGCTCGCTCCTACTCATTTGCAGCTTGCGTGCAACTTTCACACCTTTTCTTCTCTTCCCACGATTTGGCTCGCTGCCTCCCTGTCCTCCACGTCTCTTCGAGCCCGACACTGCAGCCATCGGGGACCATATATAGCCCGATGCAGATAAAAGGCCAAGGGGATTTTCCAAGGTGTGAACAGGAGCTAGGCGCCTCTCTCTTGTTGAAAGTCCCTGCGAGTTGGCATCCGCGCTGCCCTTCGGGAGTCACGGGAAAAGGGAAGCGCTGGCGTTTGGGTGACGGACACCCCGCGAGACAGTTGTCAGGGGCATCGGCAGCTGGGCACAGCTCAGTTGTGCCCTCCTGGGGCTGGGCTGGGGACACCCCCCCTGCAAGGCAAGCAGGGTTTGGGACTTCATCCTGCTGTCCTGGCCAGGCAGAGGCACAGCTTTTACTTCTGGACATGCCCCGGGCCGGCTGTCGCTTTGGGAAAGATCATTTTCTTACTCTGCTCCTACGTCTCCTCGCTCACGTTTGGCTTTGCTACGCTTATCTGCACTGCCAGTCCTCCGGGGACGTGTTGGGAATCAGCCCTGCTGATGAAGCCTGGCCAGGTGTCTCAGGCTGGGTATAAAGTCTGATGCCATTTTATCTTGCCCTTCCCTTGAGAGATTAAACATGGTTAAAAAACAACAAAAATGTTCCTAACCTTTACCCTGGGAGAAAAATGCTTGAAAATGTGAGCCTACAGGGCAAAACAAGCTGAAACTCCTCCCTTTCATAAGACATGTAAGAAAATTCCCAAGTTTTACTTATTGTAGGGCTGAAGACTTTTACAGCCTCCCCACCCCATGGCACTGAATATTTGGGCTGACACTACCAGTGTCAAGCCAGGCATACCAGCGTTTCGTTCTCAGCACCTTGTGTGCCTGCGTGTGGCCAGGCAGGAGAATGCTATTTTACCATCCTGCTTCATAGGAGAGGAAAAGAAAAAAACCCAACAGATCCCCAACCCAACAACAAAGCCTTTCTGCAGGAGGCAGAGGGCAGTGTTTGCACACACATAGTAATTAGAAGCGCAAGTGGGTCAAGTTTGTTCCTGATGTTCTCTCTGCTGTCCTCTTTGGGGTGACGGTGGTGCCCCGCCGGGTTTTGGTGAGATCAGTCGGATTTATGTCCAGCTTGGATGCGTTTGGAGAACCTCATGGGGGTGGTTGTAGTGCTCGCCTCTTCTGAAAAACTGCCACGACTCCCTGTGTGAGCCCCTTGAGACAGGGGGGAGCATTGCCTGGGGGGAGCACTGCGTCAGGGAGCCCTGATGGTTTTCTTTTTTTTCCCCGGCTGGGGGAATTGTGCTGCACCCAGCAAGGTCAGAAGCTGAGTCACAAATGTTATAGGCTCCAGAGGAGGCAGCTGCTCACAGGTTCGGTTCTTTGGTCCTATCCCTTGAGCATTCATGGGTCTGGAGATAGGGAAAAAGTGCCCACTACACTATTCTGCTTGTTGCACTTAGTATGGCTCTCTTAATATTAGCTGTATGGGGGCAGCTGGTTTTCTACCCCTCTGTGATAAGCAGGAGAGGGGCAATGTGTCTGTGTGCACCTTCTCCCTGTATACATGCCCAGGAGGCTAATTTGATCTCCTCCCTGCCTCCCCCCATGCCACCTCAAAACAAACCTACAGCGTGTCAATGTGCCTCATGGATTAGCAAGGGGAGACTACGGGAGAGTCTTGCTTCTGGGAAATGACACCGGCTAATACCACGACATAGGGCATTCGCAGCCTTGGAGCCGACCCTTTGGCAGGAGTCCGTAGGTCTGAAATCAATACCCCCTCTGCTTCCCGTGCCCCCCTGCTCCTGTTCGTTCCCTCCAGGGATGAGCTTTCCCAGGGTCACAGGCCAGCTCGGAAAAGATCTGCCTCATCCAGATGCCCCCTATGGCAAAACAGTCTCTAAAGGTAAACATGGAAAAATGGAATGAAAACTTTTTCCAAGCTAAACTCAGTTTACGTTACAAACGGGGCTGCTTTGGAAAATTAATAAATTTCACACTTCCGCGCTGATACCCTCACTGCAGCTCTGAAGCCCCGTTCCTACAGGAACAGTTGGTGTGTGCCTATAGAGACCACTGGAGTTTGTATTCATTCGAACAGGGAGTACACAAAATTGTCCTTAGCATCTTTTTGATGTCACCTGCAACCTCCATTGCAAGAGGCAGCTTCCCCTCTCCAGCAGCAGCTGCATCTCACATCACGGTAAAGATGGCAAAGGGAGATTCTTCTGCCACTCGATACTAACCATCCCATGATTAAATTCATCCTTACTTTAGCTTCATTGTGCCACTGGAGCTGAGTCAAGGATTACTTTATCCCACGTAATTTACGAGGTCCTCATGAGTTTATGGCAGAAGAGAAATACACCACATGCCAGCAGTACACCCAAACAGCTATTCGAAAGTCCCGGCTCTGAGCCGAGCAGGCTCTAGAAGGAGACGGCTGCAGCAGGTGGTATATAAAGAGATGTAAAACACACCCATGTCTAACTGGTTCTTAAACCATATGCCTGAGAAATGCAAAGTTAGCTCTGAGATAACATTTCATAGCCATCAGAGACATGGCACTGCTCTCACTGAAGTGTGGGAATTACTGTTCCCAACTTTGAGCCAAGCAGTTATTGAATGCTGAGGGATCCCCAGGCTGTTTCCAGTAGGGATGGGAACTGGCTTATAATAAGATATTTCTCTGATGCAGTCTTAGGTGCACATGTTTGGTCCCTCACTGCTTTAGGAACCAAACAAGAGCACATCTCCTCTTCCAGGCTCTGTCCTCCTGTCAGCACCTCAACCTTTCTCTATCGTTTTTCTAATGGACATCCTGTAAATGCCTTCTCACTCTGCTTAGCAACCTGTTTGCTCCTTTTGTGCCAGCCACATCTAGCCCAACACGCACACAGAGCACTCTGCCAGCACCAGTGCACAGGTTTCTAACTCTGGCATCCCGTCCCAAGGCCAGGCCTTTCTTACATGGTTTAATTCTGATCAGCCTCACATGTTCTTCTGGTCAGTCTTGCAACTTCAACTATGTGCATTGCGAAAAGCTTATTTACCACATCCATCTATCCTGAATAAAGAATGACATTCCTACCTACATGGCACACAGTTGGGACTGGGTCCCAAACCTATTAAACCCCTGGGAATCTCCCCGGTGGGATGGCGATGCACTCTTAGGTTCACTCCAAATGAGATTCATTTTGTTAAAGATTTAAAAAACTATAGAAAAGCAATTATTTTTACAGCGTGTTTCTGTTGGGACATTTTGACAATGCAGGCTGATTTTAGTCCTATCCAAACTCCTCAGAGCTCCTGCGCCACTCCATGTCCATCCCAGCTGGCCAGGACATCTCTCTGCGCAAGCCCACTGCTGCCGTTGTGCAGGGTGATGGCTGTCCGGACCTCCAGACTTTTTGTTCGAGAGGAACCTCATTGCCCTCACACCTACCCCAGGCTTTGCTATCCTAATTGTATTCTCAGTTTTGGAGGCTTCCACTGTGAAATCCTATCCAAAACCCTGCCCCCTTCACACCTCTTTGGGTGATACATAGGGATAACTTGGAAGGCAGACCTGAGCTCAGCAACCTCCTGTACAGAAATTCATTTTTTTCAGGCAGAACTGGACAGTGTCTCCCCCACAGTTTATCTATCTTAGGATTTCTAGTTTCCCTTCTTCCAGGGTTGTGGATGCAAAAGCGGTCTTGGATTTTAAACATTTCACAATTTAAACTAGCTCTGTCTAGAAACTGAACTAAAAATCTACCTGTAAAATCATTTTAACAGGACTTCTAGCTTTTAAAAACCCTGGAGACCTTAGTGGGAATTCAGGAAGTGGTGGTGGCTGGGAGAGCCTTGGGAGGCTTTGCTGCAGGGTGGTGAAAGGATCGGTGGTACTTTCATGGGTCAAAAGCAGCGTTTGGGAAAGCACCACACCAGTGGGAGGCTTGAGATTGGCATGGGAAGAGGGGAGGTGGGAATGGAGATTAGAGATTTTGGAGGTTTTGGGGGACGTGAGAGCAGACGAGGGACTGATTGGTCCTCTCCACTGGTATTATAGGTCCCCCCTGAAGGGAAACAGAAGAGAAAAGGACAGACGCTGACGGTGGTGAACAGGTCTACCCATACTGCCTTACACCCTTTTGCTGTCCCTTGATGCCAGTAGAGGACTGTCCAGGCAGGATGCAAGCAAAGAACAAGACCACTCATCCCAGACTCCTCTGACATGCCCAAACCAAGCAATTTGCCTTCCTAGGGAAATGCTTACTTAAAGTAGGTCAACATTTGTGGTCAGTCATGCTTTCCATTTTGGGTGTTCTTCAAAACTTCAGCAAAGCTTCAGACAGGGTAATTCCAGATGACTAAAGCCCTAAGATCTGTAACACAGCATCCTTGCGTAGTGTTGGTGGTGCTGGGATGGCCATGGTTGCTTACAGCAGCTCATCATGTTTGCAACAACTGGTTATACCTGTTGGGAGAGCACCGCGAATGCTCAAATCATCTAAAGGGGAAGTACTTTGAGAAATGCATCATTTTCGGGGGTAAGATGTTTCTTGCTACTATGTGTTGGTGAAAAAAAAAAAGGGAAAAGATCTTCACTAGAATGACTTCACCCTATCTGATATTCAGAGCTGGAGAGAAGCCCAAGGGAGTAACGGGCCCCTTTGCTGCTGAGTGCGTGGGAGCTTGCAAGAGCTGCCTGCCCAGCAATGCCTCAGCAATACTTTGGGCATCAGCCTGGCTAGAGAGATGGTTAGGCAACGTGTGGGTTTCAGAAAAGAGCTGGTTCCCCTTCGGTTCAAGGAGAATAATGTCCTCAAAGCTCCAAAAATCTACTTTTTAAAAATTTTTCATCCCCGCCCCCCAAGAGAGACTTCTGCTCCACTGTGAGGGCTCTGATGTAAGCTCTCCTTCGGGGGACACTGGCCAGAGAGAGGACTTTGCCGCACCGCAAAGCAGCCCGCAGCCCCCGGCGAACACTGCTGATGTGACAGCGGGTTTGGAGCTGCAGTTGCCCAGTGGCAGAGCCTCAGGGTAGGACCAGGCTAAACTTCCTCTGTGGCAGGAGACACCTCTGCCTACGTGCTCCAGGACTCGGGCAACGTGCTGCCCTCGGGCGCTGAACGGCAAATGCAGCAAGTGGGGTTGTGGCATGTTGCTGCTGTAGGGGTTCAGGTTTACACTGCATTTCTTTTCTCACATCAGAATTCTCTTTAATACATATTCGGAGATTGTATACAAGGAAGATTCGCTGCTTCTTGGTATAGGAATCCACTTGTTCCCCAAAATCGGGATGGGAGACTATTCTTTGTTTAGGAGGTGTCCCGTTCTCCCCTGAGCATTCTTCACCTGGCAGAAGTGCTGCATAAGTTATTACAAAAAAGCCTACCATGTCTAGCTTTGTGGGAAGTCAGATCTGGGAAGAATATCCTTCCCTGCTTATTTTTGCACAAGCTTTTAACATCTGGCTTGGTGCTCAAACCAGGACACATCCACTTTGAACCATTTTGTCTCCATAGATGGTGTTGGTGTGCCCCGGTGTGTCTGACCTCTGTGCCTCCAGGGATGTTCCATGCCAACATGTACATTGTATATATTGGAATATGCTCAGCAAAGACAATAGATTTAATCCTCGGTGACGCTGTGTAAATAAAACAGATTTTAACATCTGGTCTTCTGTCTTTAAAACACAATGGCACTTCATAAATAATATACCATTATAGCTCCCAGAAGGCATTTACAAGTACTTTATTAGGTGTCATGTCAGTGCTCCATTTTGCACTAACTGCCCAGAACTAGATGTCCTATAATTCAGTTACACTGTAAGTAGCTACTAATGAGGCATATTATTATAAAGAGCCAATGCTGTACAGCTATACTGCAGTAAATATGGAGTAATTCCAATGAAATCAGTGCTAAAGCATGGATTTACCCCTATGAAATGAAAAGCAAAGTTTCACTCAAAAAAAAAAAAAAATTTTTTTTTGAAGAACGATTGTAAGACTTGGAGGAGAGGTTTGTGGAAACCTCCTAATTCTTATTTTCTGCCCTTCCCCATTCTCTTTTCCACTCTGTTCTCATCTGTCACTCATGTATTGAGTGTCCTGACAAGTCTGCCTGATGATTAATGCTCCTATTTTGTGGGTTTGCATAGTACCTCCTGAGTACTTAACAGGTCTTAGAGAGTGCAGTTCACTAAGCTCTCAGATTGTCTGGCAGTCCCCAATGGCTTAATAATGTAAAATCATAAACCGGACTGCAACTGATTCCTCTTTCCTGTCTATTCTTTTATCAGGGGCTGCTATGTGGGATCTGGAAGATAGAAACAAAATTAGATGTGTGCTGAGTGGGATTTCCCTTTAGCAAGCACAGTTCTGACCTCCAGCTCCAGATATAACTGGGGGTTTGGAGGAGATGGATTTTCTGGAGATAATAATGCTTCCTTTGCTATAGGATGGAGAAGTTCATAAAGCAGCTTTCTGTGCATAGAAAGATTTCTAGCCTTTTTCCTGAGACTGCTTACTCAAATATGCTCCTGTAGCAAAGCTGAAATTGTTACATGCTCTCATAGTATATAAATTGGGATGCAACATGGCTGTATGATGTAATCTAAAAATGACCTCATCCTCCTTAAAATCAGTCTCATTCACCCAGTTTCCAGCTGATAGATTTATTCTTATCCCAGAATGACATTATCTCCCATAGTAGACTAAGAGGCTTGTTTCTGATCTCTGCTAATTAATCGAAAGTGTGTTTCCAGAGACAAACCCTGGTGTGTACGTAAGGATAGGTCACTCTGTGGGCATGTGCATGTATACGTGTGCGTGTGCTTGCTGACAGCACACCAATCCTGCTAGTAAGTCACAATTGAATTTACTCTTTCTTTTTGATCTGAACAACGTCATTACCTCCTGCTAATGTGGTTAGGAGGGAGAAGGAGATGCTCTGGGATGTTGGCTGGTAGTAGTGAAGCCAGCAACCAGAGCACGTGTGCGAACCGTGGGCTTTGGGGGCAATTGCTACTTGCACAGGAGAGGGATGCTGTATCCCGATCATGAAGTTGGAACAATGTTTGAATTGGATCACAGAAGCAGAAAATGTCCCAAGTTGAGACTGCTTCGAGCAGCAGTGGTCAGCAGCAGGATGCCCATCTAAACTTACCTTCGTGTTGCAGTTTCTGCAGTTTAAGATGAGTCAACCCTGATTCGGAAAAATACATGTGAAGCTTGAACTGGGCTTCCCTGGGGCTGCCCATGGGCTTGTGATGGGCAGATACTTCCAGGCACCCCTCAGAGACAGGAGTGGTTGGCACCGTGCAAGTCAGCACCCAGCTGGGCTTGCAATGCTTCTGCTCTTCGCTGGGCAAAAGGGTTGAGGTGGAAGAGCTATGTGTCTCTGGAGGCACTCAGGGAATAGCACAGAGCAAAGCCTTTTCTTTAATATTAAGCAGTTAAATATTAAGTGGACTAGAAGCCAGCTACGCTCTCCTAGGGGAGCACCCGAATCATGAAAATCAGTCACACTTCTCCTTTCTTTCCAGACAATCCCATTTACCATTTAATTATTTCAAGATACCAAAATAACATCTACATCAGGGAATGAAGCAGACATCACTGTTCCAGCATCCCCTATGCTTTTGTGGCCACAGTGCCCAGAAAATGGGTTCAACTCCCCGTGGGCAGAGACAGAACCATATTTTGGTCTTCCACGAACAAACCGGCTTCCTCAGCGGTGGATCTACAGGAGAAGAGCAGGGAACCATTTAGTTTTGGAGGGGGCAAAGCCTGGTCTTGCAAGCTTCCTTGGAGTATGTCTGCAGCCCAAACTCCACCAGGTAGCTCCTAATGGTGCAGCATGATAAGCCTGAGGAATGAGCTAGGTGCTGGGATACTTGGTCCTCTAAAGACTGCGACATGTTGGGGAGTGCTATCGGCAGACCTTTAACTACCTGGAAATGTTAATGTAAAAAGACATTAGCAGCTCTGAACTTCGAGGGCCTCCTGAGCCCTGCCTCTGCAGAACTAGAGTTTTTCACCGTGGAGCCCCAAGCAGTGTTCAGGCAATCGTGACCCCTGTGTGGAGGTTGGGCTGTGTACTTCTATCTGCAAAATAGGTGTGATGAGGTGAAAAATGCCACGAGCACGAAGTGCTCGGCCGTTGTGCCAGTAGGAGCAACCAAATAACGTAGACAAGCAGAAATAGAAAAGGAAAAGTGTTTGCACTGTGTTCCAGTGACAGAGAAAGAATAAGAAACCAGGTAGCTGGTCTCCCAATTGCCTACTCTGGATATAAAATCAGACTCCTTTCCTTTTGGTGCAAAGATGTACTCAATTTCCACTTATTCTACGGAAGAGCTTGCTACACTTGTGTTTTAAAAGCACCACCGTGTTTTCTCACAGGTCTTTGTTACGCAGCTGATCTTTACTCTTTGCATAAAATATCTTTTTTTTTTCTCACATACCATTGTGCAAGGTCTATTTGCTACCCATCTCCTCTTGCCTGGCATAGTGAATGAAGCCACTAATTAAATATGTGATTTTTATTAGGCTCTAGAAAGGCTATACTTACAAGACGGTGCAGTAAATGCCTTGTTTGTACTATTCTTTAACTTATCTCCTGCCCCTATCCAACTGCTTTGAGTGCAAACAACCATGCTCGCAAGGTATGACAGCCAATTCTCTCAGGATTCATGCTTTTGTACACAGATCCAAATTCATAAGTAAGGAAGCCTGGGAAAGTAATTACTTGGCCGCTTGTGACTCATTTGGTTACCCTGAAGTAGCTCCGAGGCTTGAAAGGGCTCTCTGTGCTCACGCTGAGCTGTTTGCTGACTTTGCAAGGAATTCATTGAAGTGAACGGTGCATACCCGCTCCCGTACTCACACGTGTCAGACAGGAAAAATCTGGGGTGAAAACATGCCCAAAGAGCACAGCCTTATGCAGATCTCCATCATACAGAAAAGATGGTCCGTATCCCTTCTTTCCCTTAGGCAGGAGCAAGTTGCCAGTTTTGTGGCAAAACTCTAGTTAATAATAAATCATGTTCCTCTGCTGGCCCTACTCATGTGTGTGAAACAGCCCAGCTGGATTCAGTCACCTCTCCCAAATGTACTGCGCTGCCAATGTGCCATGTCGCTGAGCAGTAGCTGGGGGCACCCAAAGTTTTGTCTCCTTCTAAAACACATTGGTTATTGTGATACCTCAAGGGGTCTGTGCAGCAGGTGAAAAATGGGAGGAAGTAGACAAAGAAAAACATTACTTTGCAGTCACTCTTTCTACGGCTGAACAGATTAAAAGCAGATATGCAAGAAGACACGGCTCCCCAAATCCCAGCATAAGATTTTTCTTGGTTTTTTTTATAAAACACCATCCAGTCTTACGAAGATAAGAAAGATGTTTGTGGGAGAAAAAGCAGCTCACCTTCTGTTTCTCAGACAAATGCTCTTTTACAGTGTGGATGTGTGCTATTTTCTTATGGCTTTCAAATTGGTTCCTTGATTTGTTTCTTTATCTGCTCTCTGAGACTTTCCTGATTAGTTGAGATTTTTGCACTCACTAGTTGATTAAATAATGAATACATTTGTTTGATTTGCAGTTGCTTACTTAATTAAAATTTCTTTTCAGCGCCCCAATTTTCATTATGATTTCAATTTTGCATTTAATCACTGTGTTGTTCTTTGCTGCCACCTCTCTTAATAGAGGTCTACTCTCCTGTCAGCCTTATTGCAAAACTTGGCTCCAAGCTGCACATGGGCACACACCAGAGAGAACCCTCCATTTGTGCAGTTGATTTAGACAGGAATTAGAACCTTGGGGGGAAAGATGGGAGGAGGTTGAATTTGCAGGAATATCCAAAGAGTACAGATGCATTTTAGGATAGAAAATTAAGGTAAACTATTTCTAACATTTTCTGGTCAAGGAGCATCACATTCTCCTGTGGAGGAAGATCAGATTTTATATTTAACGGTCTGTAGGCCAAGTACGAAGGCAAGTCTCTTTGTCCCACAGTGCAGAGAGAACCATCACCAGTACCAGTAGGTCATTCATAGCAGTGGGACAATATTTTCTTCAGCAGAATTTCCGTGATGAGATCTACGTCCAACACTTTAATGCTGCTTCATTTTAAGATACTACAATTTCTTCCCTTTTTTTATTCTCCCTTCTCTCTCTTCTTACTTTTCCCCCACATCTGATCCCACTTCTTGTCTATATTTGCTTTCCTGCAGTGGGCCCCAAATTTCTATGTCCTGGACTTCTTTCTCAGTCTGAACCTCTTTCTGTTTCACTGGTGGGATCACACATGAAACAGTTAATGTTGTCCCATCACCAGATTTTAATGCCCGTATCCCAACCTGATCAATAAGAGTGAGGAAAATCCCACTTTTGACGCTGGTGCAGGCTGCAGGTGTGGGCACATGCCCCTGCCTTGGTTCACAGTTGAAGGGGACCATGAGTCAGAAGTGTAGTATCGGTGTTTCAAAAGCAAAAGGCATCTGTCATCCCATGTGCAGCAAGCTCAGCAGTTTTTTTTTATTGCCAGCCAAGGCAGAAACACTGCATGGCAAACCCATCCCCAGGCATACGATAATACTCTTATGATGGGGTTCTTGGAGAATAAATTATTTATGATATATTTTGTCATCTGCACAAGTATTACAGTAAGAGTCATCAAAATATCTAGCTGGAAAAGCTGATCACCACATCAGAGGTGAAGAGGGTGCAACCCAGAGGGATTCGAGGGGACAGGCACTGAGGACGACCGATACTTTGGGAAGCTGGGAGGAGGGAATGACCAGGGTTAATGGCTTAAATCCTTATCCATCCAGGAAATCCCTTTAACTCTGCTGAAGTGAATATATGTCAGCTTAGAAATCACAAGAACATCTGGTTTATGTATTTGCAGAAGCAAATTTTTTCAAGGACTCAAATTTTGCTGTGCTTCCATGTCTGCAGCTTTCAATTCAGGAAGAAATACAAAAGCATCCTTTTAAAACTGTCCACAAATAACAATGAGTCTTCTGGAGTTAGGAATTATTTTTGCTAACACCAAAACAGTAGGAACAGATCTTGTAATCTTGAACAACTGTGCATGATAAGTCTATGACAAATGTGCCTTTTCATAGAAATAAGAAATCAGCTATTCATAAAAAAATGGAGTTGAAAGAAACCTTGAAAATTCATCTTTCCCAAGCGTAGGAGAATCGGAGAAAAAGCCTTTCTTCCCCTAAAAGCTGTTTTGTTTTTAGAGTAAGAGACACATAATAAATGAGTAAAAGAAAGTACCTCATCCATCACCTGTTTGAGAAGGGACTAAAGTGTACTGACTCTGAAGCAACCTCATGAGGAAGTTTGCAGAAGGTAGGTACTGTAATGTGGACCTTTAAAATAAATATGTGACATCAAGTGCATTAATCTAATGTAAACAGTTATGCTTCCTC
>JAVJGG010000073.1:39229127-39247974 GCA_035590195.1 Aviceda cuculoides
TTTCAATAGCTCTCTTGCTTAAGGAACAGCAGCCCAGAGCCTTCCTGCTCTGGTCTGTGATCTGGATCTACCCTAGTCACCAGCTGCAATGACTATAAAAGCGGGTTACACCTGCTTAAACATCTTACACCACTGAAGACATCCGTTGCTGAACTAGTCACCTGCTTTTTTAATAGACCGTGGTGTCTGAGAGTTGGAAGAATCCATGGCATTGGTGGCACAATTCACCTTGTCCTCTAAAGCAGGTCAGATGAATCACGCCCTGCAAGTGCCCGTTTCTCTGCACGGACTATAACGAGAGCTGTGCCAGCTGAGATGCAGGAGCCTGCATGGCAGATGTCTGAGGTTGGAAGGATCTTCATCTTGCACTTCATGTGCCTCTATTTTTTCTACTATCTGTACTAACAGACCAGGCAATAGACATGCTGGTCTTATCACTGGCAGAAAGATATAAGTGTGCAGCATGGAAGGAAGGAGCAATGACCAGTCACACAAACTGAACAAGAAGTTATCTTTTGTTTCAGTCTCTCCAGGTGGGATTTCCTTTAATATTATTTCTCCCAAAGTCAGGGCCTAAAAGGTCCGTGTGCAGTCTGTGGTGAGAGACAGGTGCCTCACAAAGGACAATTCATCCCCTCTTAAATTAGATATCTCAGATAAGTGGGGTGAATCAGACTCTAGAGGAATTTATCTCTTTCCACCGACTATTTATTAGGTTAAATTAATAATGTGGTTTGAAAATTTAGCCTTTGCTGAGCAGTAACAATGACAGCGAACTTGCTATGAAAAAGCACTTGGCATCTAAAGCTTCGAGTTAAGTTGCTTGTAGGCACTTTGTTAAAACTGCCTCCTTAGATCTGAGAGCTAAAATGTAAGGAAGGAAAATCATTCTGATGCAAGATTTGATTGGGTTTTTAATTCTCTCACCATTTAGCAACCTTCCCATTGTAACATCTAGCAGCTCATGCTGGTTTAACTTGTGGAATAACCATTCCTAAAAAGATAAATCCCATTTTGCCAATAGAAGACTTGTCCCACTATAAAGGATACGCCTATGGAGCAGTTGATCATCTCTTGATGCCAGTGTCCCTGAGGAAGATTTTTTTGACTTTGTATTTATCACAATCTGAAGCACCATCAGCTTTAACGTCTCAAATTTAATTACCTCTTCTTCATGCAGTTCATAATTCAGATGGTTTTGTTGTAAATCAACCACAACATAATAACCTAAGTCACTTTTAAGCACTCACCAGACAAGTGTGTGTTCTGTGTTTCAGTAAGTATTGAAAGCAGTTTCAGGTTATAGAACAAAGATTCAATTATATCTAGGACTAGCAGTGTCTCAAGTATTTCTGATCAGTGCATTCATTATGGAGTGAGTGCTGGAGAAATTTGTAAATAAATCATTCAAACGAAAAGGGGATGCTGTCATGCTCCAGTCTGATGAGTGAAAACAAGATGCAAAAACCCCATAATCCCCGTTGGAGAGGTCTCATTTGGAAGGTAGCTGGAGATTTTGGTACGGCAACACCCGTCTCCTGTATGGAAGGAGCGTAGTCCAAACCTCACTGAATATCTGGATGCACAACCCATCACACAACTGTCTGAGTCAACCCGGAATTAGTGGAAATGTTGTGGAATAGGGTGACCTCTAACAAATGCACGACTGACATAATTTGGACCTTCAGTAATATTGACTGCCTCAAAACCTGCTCGGTAAAGCCCGGGATATTCCTTGCACCACATCAGCAGGACAGGCTCCGGCTGCACCACGGTGAAGACCGGCTCCAGGAGGAAGCTGGTGGCTTTTGGTGGTGGTTTCCGAAGAGGCGGACTGAGAAACTGAAGTTTGAAAGGCAAAGACATTGTTACAGAGTTCCACAGGCTGAGACATGAGAAATATGGAGGGAAAGCCCAAATGCTGTGAAGGAAAGAAAGAACAGCTCTTGGCAAGAACAGACATCTAGAAAGTGCTTGAAAATTATGTGTGACTGAGCATCGCAATCCTTTAGACATTTTGGCTTATGTTTACCCACGATGGTTAACAATAAAGAAAACAGAGACTAGCACTCTAATGAGCTTTCGTTTCCTGAGGCACATGTTGCCGTTTTTCAGGTAACGGCACCCTTTCCCGTGCTAATGATTTTCTTCTGTGTACTAAGGCAGATTTTTTCTTTACCGTTTACCCTCCACCTATGCATGACAGATGGTACGATGTGCAGTTTTGGGAGCTAGTCTAGGGTGCATGAACTGATATGCATTAGGCTCACAAATTCAATTGTGTCTTACCTGTCTGCCTGAGGAAACCATCTACTAGAAGAAGTGAAGAGCCAGAGAAAGGCAGCAGCTTATGCTTGTTTATTGTGTTTTTCTTTGAAAAAAAAAAAAAAAAAAAAAAGTTTTGCCTTTCTGCCAGAACTTTAAATCACATTTCAACAGAATATGTCGAGGGCTTAAGGTCATCCTCTTATGAAAGCACAGGCAGAGGGTCTGGGAAACTTCAAGCTGAAATAACGGTTTCTGGCCTAGATAAATTCAGGGCATGCAGCAAGATGCTTTGCTCTTATGAGTTTAGGCCCAAAGCCTGCAAGCTCTGAAGTACTTAACTTTACTCACATGAGTAGATCAGCTGAAGCCTGTGCATCCATTTCCGGGAGACAGGCTAAGCATGTGCATAAATAACAATAAATCAGGTAAAAATCAATGCTTTCCAAGCTCTGCAGAAGGCTGTGCCTGCTCATTCAGTTACAATAATGACAATTCCAGCTGGTCCTCATCTCCTCCCCCCTATTTTACCTCTGATGGAGGATGCATGGCTGTGGCTCGGGGCAATCTGTGTTGACCCACACATGACCCACAAGTGAACTAGAGACTGAAGAAAACAGCATTGTGGGGCACGGCATAACATAATCGCTGAAAAGGGCAAATATGGTAAAATAAGAGTACTAATCGCAGGAACAGGGCTCGTGCACATCCCTTGGCTTGCCAGGCGCAATAATTTTTTTTGCCCCAGATTATACAGGGCTGTATTGACAATGAAATGACACTGTTTGTGCCCCAGACAAACCTTTGCTCCTGGAGATTATTTCTTTCCTCTTGCTGAGTTAGAAGAGTGGGGAGAGAGAGTGTAAAGATGTGACTGGTCCCTAAAGAACAGACTGGAATAACATGATAGAATAACATCACCCATGCTTGCTACAGGGCTGAGCCAGACTTTTTTTGCCAAAGAAAGGCCAGACAAGGACAATCTGACCTCCTCTTGAGCCAGCACAATATTGCACTATTTTTTGCACTGGGAAAAGAGGAGTAGCATTATTGCAGTATAGCCCTGCAATAATACTGCAACCAAGTTATGGGAGGTCAGACCTAGAGCATCTGTTGACCAGCTCACAAATTACCTTGCAGGACAAATTTCCCCTGTAAGCAAAAGTTTTAAAAACATCTCTGGCACAGCGGCCTGGGTGGATGTAGGCTCATAAATTGACGCACATGTAGTAAGCATTTAACATTACTGACTCTTTTCAATGAGCAATGAGATCTGGCAAGGGAAAACAGGTCAGCAATGTTGTTTTATTTATTTGTCTATTTAAGCTATAACTCTCACTGTTTTTTTGGCCCCACTCACCCCTTCCCAGCTGTCCGAACTTATGGCCTGTAGTGAGACTCGAGACAGCTCTAACTCAGATACTCATCTGCTCACTCCTTCCTTCTCCTGAATCCTTGCAATGTGTCATCTAGACCAGCATCGGCAGCTCTTGCTTTGTAAGTATTTAACACCAGGAAATACTGGTTTGAAAACATGCATGAAAAGTTCACCCGCAGAAGGAAGAGTGTTAAATGGGAGTGCAAGGGAAACGTAAGAGGTAAAAAACTCTGAACGAAAGCTTTGCAACCTCAAGCTGCACTAGTTTGAAGGTCACTTTTTTACTTTGACTCAACGTGGAGGTAGTGAACAAAGTCTGGGATGCCCTTTGCTGCAGTGTAAAATATAGAGCAAAAAAAGAAAGCTTGTTCCTCCTGCTGCCTCTCCCTTCCACTTGCAACAGGTTTCTCAACACGTCCTGCCCAGAGGCTTGTTCTTCTATGGAGTGTGGTGCTGTAAGCAAGAGGACAGTGAAGGAAAAATTCTGTTAAGCATTTTTTAAGGAAAAAAATGACAAAAGATGTTACTATATCATTGCTTTAGATGGAATTTGCAAATTAGACTGCCCCGTTAACTTTCACTGGCAGCCGAACTAAAAAGTAGGTTTGTCCTTCTCCCCATCTCCCACAGCCCAGGGAAGCACAGACACTATTCCAAAGGCACCATTTTTTCCTGTTTTCAAAAACCGTGTTTCCAGCATTTTGTAAAAAATGAAATGTCAGCTAAATTAAAATTTCCTATGGAGAGTTTTGGCCAAAAGCCAGAGTGGAATTACCAGTTTGTCCATTCAAATGGTTGTATGCCAGAGGAACCGGCATAGGGGATGTGGACCAAGCCCTGGCTTTTGAGGACATTAAACAGCCCTGAAGATACAGAAGCGTGACCTCATTTAAAGCAGGCTGCCGTGGCATCAGTTCCACTGGTGATTAATGGGTTCCTGGTGATTCAGACCCACGGTAATGTCAAGCTCTGCTCATATCCAACCCAGTTATCAGAAATGTAATACAAATGCAGAGTGTAGCCCAGGATTTCATGGGAAAGAGTACAAGGTTTAATGTATCATACACTACGTTGTAAAGAACTGAGATTGTGTGGAACAGATATTTATCATAAGATAGAGAAGCACAACAGTGATGTCCATATGATTTCTTTCTCCTTGACCTTCTGAGGGAGCCTCATGCCCTACTGTAGAGACCAGACCACAGACGTTAATTCTTTTTTTAATCAACACTTGTATTGGGGTCATTCTGCATAGAGCATTTCTTAAATTTCCTTCTCAATTCTGTGCCAAAAAGAGTGGAAGGATTTGGTACATCTTGAAGCTTTGAACAGGAGTGATCTTGTGTTTGAACCATTCCTTTCTCAGTGCTAGTGTAGGATGCAGCATTTCCCCAAATCCTGATCTGTTTATCTAATCACAGTGAAGAAGGTGACGCTACTGAAAGTTCACCAGAGGAAATGCACTATTGAAATAATAAATATGCTGACCTTTTCTGCCTTCCCTGATCTGATGTGACAGCAGAGGTCTAAGACAGAAAACCTTTTTCATTTTCCCTCATCCTTTGCTATTTTGATGTTCTTACCCTCTTCTCTGCTTTGCAAGCATGAAGCTTCTTACTTCCTTTCTCCCACCAGCACCTGCAGAAAAAAAAACTTTGGAATTCAGTGCTGGAATTTGGTCTGGGGAGGTAAAACCTGGCCTTTGAGCAGACATGCCTCCACACTGCAGGGTGATGGAGACAAGGAGCTGAATGTAGGTGCAGTCCTTCGTACCCACTTTGCATGGAGCGGTGCAGCAAGCCTGGAAAGACCCTGGCTTACAGGGAAGGGGGTGAGCACGAGGAAGCCAGGAGCAATGCCAATTTTGAGAAGGTGGCCTCTCTACGGCATCTACTTTGCCTTATTGCACATCTTAACCCATCTTCTTATCACATGGTCTGGTGGGAACAGGCCTGTAATTCAAGCCATATTTGTTTTAATTGCCGCTGTCTTTCCTTGCCATTTGACATACGTACAAAAGGAGGATAGAAGAGCTTTTATGGGAGTAAAATTCTATAATGAATCACTTATATACAAAACTGACCACGTACTAATGGGAAGGATGGGAAAGTTGCTTTGACCATTGGTTGTTTTGTGCCATTAACTTATTATTATGCATCCCAGAAATTAATGGAAAAATCTTTTGCTTTGCAAAATCTCTCCTTTGCTGCGGTACATCAACCTTTCCCATAGCTACTCAATTGTACTATATATAAAGAAGATTAGACAGTGCATTTGCCATATGTAAAATTTAATTGTAGCATTTCCATGACAACAAAACTGACCATACTCTTTTCTGGATGCTGATATGAGGTTTGAGTGTTGACTTCTCCCAGTTATTACATACTCCGGACCTGACTTCATATCCTGTGTGCAGCCTTGTGGCATCACCTACCTGGCACTAAAGACCATTACCTGACCAAACTACCTATTTTCTGAAGAACTTTCGTGAGGAAGGACTGGAGGATGGCAAATCACAGCGAGAATGAACTTCCATGCCAACTGCTCCAGCCACCTCAGCATGGGGATGTTTTGGGGCTGGAGCCAACTCCTCGCCGGCACACGGTCCTTTCGCCACTCCAAGGCACGAGCGGATTGAGAAGCACAGCCCTTTCCCAGCCCCTTATATGGAACAGATTTCAGTAAAGGAGATAATCCAGCCCGAAGGGGTTATACAGATAATACCCAACAGGCATGATGGAGGCACGCTCTGCTGAAATCCCCTTATATGGCATAGCTGAACAGACTCAGATCTCCCAAATATCTGATGCACGAAACAACTCTGCATGAGGTCATCACGCAGCAGACAGAAAGCCACGGCGCGGTGGCAGAGTGCATCTTCCAACCACTCTCTTTAAAGCCGGATCCCAGAGCAGTGCAGCCTCTGGGACCCCCCGGTTCCCCGGGCACCGAAGGCAGCAGCCCCCGCCCCCCACACGGGTGGCTGGGCCCCCACTGCCGTGCTGCGGAGTGGTAAGTGCCTCGCATACGTTTGCTACAGGTGCGATTTTGGAGAGGTTGCGTCTCATTTCACTTCAGGTGTCTACCGGGCAGGCCTCTGCAGAAGAGCTACTCGCCCTAAACTCCTGTTGAAGTCACTGGAGGGAGACAGGCACTTCTAGCACCATTTTTCTGCCCCGCTTTAGGCATCGGGACGGAGCCAGGCCAGGGACATCGTAAATTCCTTCTTGCTGGCTGTGCTGGTTGGTGCCCCAACCAGACACAGACATTTTCACTTAGTCAAACAAACCCATCGTTTGCATGTGAAACCTGGCTCATCTTTAGATACTTTTTTCTCCCCCCCACTTCCAAAACAATTACTTAACTATTTTTTTTAAAGTGTGTTCTTTCATCTTTAAATTGACAAAAAGCACTTAATGTAGGTACTACCAGGACAAAATGACATGTTGTTAGGGCATTTCCAGAATGTTGTTTATATCTACAAAATTCTGTTTCTTGAAAGATTTATTTTAATTTTTGTTTTTTAATAAATATGAAGTACTCCTTCCCAGTCCAGAACTTGTAAATTTATGACAAAATTCCAGTCCTGTCAGACTCAGCTCAACACAGCTACTTTACATTTCAAAACAAAAAAATACGAAGTGACTGCTTGCTACATTTTCTGACATACATCTCTTTTTGAACTTTATTATAATCACTGTGCAGCTGAAGAACAACTCTGAATATCTCCGACTTCATAAAGCCCATGGTGCTCCAGCAAAGGATGCTGTACACAAGCCAGACCCAGAGGGCCCAGTGCCAAGTCACCTCCCAGCAGGGAAATTCTCCTCTTCCCAGGAGAGCAATGCACCTTTCTCCACGATCCCCATTCCTTCATCAATATAACCTCTACCTTGTTTCTCATGCATCGACATAAAGTATGTCAGAGTATGCTGTAGAGGGATATCTTAGCAACTGGTAATTTTGGGGTAGGATCATTACTTGTATGGTCAGCCATATGTTTTGCAAAAACGGTATCAGAAATAATATCAGCCTGGCATATTGCTAAACCCAAGTCTCCTGTGACAGTGGAGACAGTGTCCTCTTGAGTCTTTGCAAAACTTAAGCCAGTACTAAGTATTTTACATTTTTTTCCATTTAACTGAAAATTACCAGTACGGTGCACTTTGTAAGATGAAAAACCTGAGCTGTTCTGAAGCTTCTAAAATTCCCAGATTGAAATTTTTCTTCTGGAGAGTGTCATGTAATACAAAAGGAGCTGATCTCTTGCGGCTCTGCTCCGTAGGGGAGAGTGGGAGGGAACCGGATTGCTACTTGTCTCCATCTGAGATTTCCAAAAGGGAAAATATGCTGAAAAATTTCAGAACAGCATCGTAACTGGTGTATCTTATTGCTTGCTAATTGCATAATTTACTGCTCAGACACTGTGTGGTTTGCACATTCTTGTAGGAGTAGGGTCTACTCTGCTGCACCTCCTGTTCCTCGAGCTGTTTGTTTGTTATAGTGTTAAGCAGCTAGTAGACTGAATCTGAATTAATCTGAGGGGCACAGTGGCCCATTTTGCAAAGAAGGGGTGGATGGTTCTCCAACCTCCTCCCTTCTAGCAGTTTCAGTGCCTAAGCCTGTCTAAATCACATTTTAACGTTTAATCTTTTATTGGGGCTGGTCCTAAGTAACGTCCCAGGAGGTGCCCTGCATGCCAAGGTGGGAGACCCACTGTGCCACAACATACTGCATTCCTCCAAGCACTGCTTGGCATTAATTTTTAAAAGATAAAGGATTATATATACTTGCAGCTGAATAAACATGCATGGAAATCACAGACACAGGCAACACTCGCTTGTCCATGCAATGGACGCTTAGGTACCCTGTGTGAAAAATCACATGTTTGAAATACATGTAGTTGCCTATTTACGCGGGTACAAAAGCATGTCTGCTAAGCATGTGCCTGACTTAAAAATGTATCTCCTCAGTTTTGTTCTTTTTATTTACACTTTCTTCAATCATTTCACCTGCTAAGAGACGCATCAGAAATGCATGATGCTCTGTAATGGCTGCCTAGCAACTCAGTGGGATGAACAAACTCAATTTCATTTAGGTGTTAAATAATCTGAAGTGCAGTGAATTTATCTTACGCAAACATCGGAGGGCTTAATAATGGCAGCAGCAAAACACAGCACTGGCGTAATGGTGATGATGTCCTAATATAACAGAACAATTGATATTTGGTATTTTTGAAACTGCTGTCTGACAGCTTTCTTAAAAACACATATCTACTAAAATGAGTGAATTGCCTTGGTAAAGATGGACGGATAAAGTAGTGATCAGATCTCTGCACATGCTCCATGTATGCTCATCTAGGGCTTCATGATCTACCTAAGTATCTGCAAATTTTGAAGTTCGACCTGAAGTTGCTGCTTAACAAAAGAACAATTCTTACTTCAAAATATTTGTCTTCAACTCATTAGAAAGTTGATTTCAGATTGTTAATTTTACCTTGTAAGCAGGATAAAAATTGACTTTGGGGAAAGAAAAGGTAAAAACCCCTAACATTGTTTCCACACAGGAGGTGTTTGTGTTGCAGAGTCCTACCTGGGATGGACAGAATCTGCCAGGTAGAGGTGAGGGACAGGAATGTATGAAAATGGTATAGCAAAACTAAACCCACTGTGGTCCATGAGCACTTCATGCTCCTACAGAGTTTAGCAATGCTGATTAAAATGATGGTTCGGATGGTGTAAGGAAGGAGTCAAGACTGAGCTTTCCTATAATATATATACAATGAAGACTACAAATTCACAGCTTGTGAGGCTCATGGGTGGTTGCTTCTGCTCCCACTGAGAGGAGCAATAATTTGCTTGGAGGTCACAGTTGTGCCAGGCAGTGGGGAATGCAAACTTAGGTGGCTGCTGTCCTGGGACATAATCAGCTCCGTTCAGCTTGAACTTAATGAAGTTGGTACAGCAACCTGAGATGGTTATTGTGTGGTCCTGTAATGACCAAGTTGTTTCAGAGATGTGGAGAACCAGGAGAGCTGCTGGGGAAATGCCATTTCCCAGTGTATTCGTGGTTTAACCCCAGTGAGCAGCTCAGCCCCACGCAGCCGCTCACTCACTCCCCGCAGCCAGATGGGGAGACAGGTAAAGGTGAGAAAACCCATGGGTTGAAATAAAGACAGTCTAATAGGTAAAGCAAAAGCAAAATCAGGAACTCATTGACCGCTTCCCGTCGGCAGGCGGGTGTTGAGCCATCTCCAGCAAAGCAGGGCTCCATCACATGTCATGGTGACTTGGGAAGACAAATACCATAACCCTGAACGTCCACCCCTTCCTCCTTCTTCCCCAGCTTTTATGGCTGAGCAAGATATCATATGGGCTGGAATATCCCCTTGGTCAGTGGGGGTCAGCTGTCCCGGCTGTGTCCCCTCCCGACTTCTCGTGCATCCCCAGCCTCCTCACTGGTGGGGCAGCGGGAGAAGTAGAAAAGGCCTCGACTCTGTGTAAGCACTGCTCAGCAGTAATGAAAATATCCCTGTGTTATCAACACTGTTTTGGTCACGAATCCACAGCACGGTACCGTACGAGCTACTATTAAGAAAATTAACTCTATCCCAGCCAAAACCTACATGCAGGCACTGGTGACACTGTCTGGGTGTGAACTGGATATAGCATATCAAAGTGACTCCTGCAAAAGCGATGCACGGTTATTAACATAGATGTTCACTTTTCCAATGGATTTGCAATGAACTTACACTGATGGCGAAAAAAACCAAACAACAAAATGAAAGCACAGCATGGCTTTGAGTTAGAAAAAACCCGAAAATAAATTTTTATTTAATGTTCTGTTTCCCCCTCTAAGTTTTCTCCTTTGGCAATAATGGAACAAAATCAATTATTCACATAGATCTATTGGAAATCAACAGCAAAGCCTAGCACGTCCATATAATTTCACAATAAGAGCATTTAAACTGTTCTTACAGATGCAGAATCTACTTCAGAGCAGTGGGGCAGATCTCAGTCTCTGCTCATCATGGAAAGCAAAAAAGCAATTATTTTGCAAGTCAGCACATGTGTGTGGAAGGTAGATTTTCAACAACAGTTTTTAGATTACCTACATAAATGTTTTTCTCAAAGAACAGGTCCTCCTAATTGCAGAATATCTGCTCTGTAGATGGTGGTCTTTGTGCCAAACTGCTCGCTGATCCTCTTCCCTTGTAAATGTGTTGGCAGAGAATACAAGTCCATTAAGACTCACATTTAATATTTACAAATCCCTATTTATCTATAAAAGCCCTCCCATTTCTTTCTCTGTCACTCTATCATCACCTGCATAATATGTTGTGGTGGAATACATTTGGTTTGGGAGAACCTGCTGCTTTGGCTTTTTGCAGCATTTTTAGAACAGTTTTTATTACTTTAAAAGTGTGGTAAAACAGTGCTTCGTCTCACTTAAGCTTCTGTTTTTCCAAGGGAAATTCAGTTAGCTTTAACATATTTCCAACCAAATGGAAACGTGGGCTGTGTAACCCGTACAAGTCTCCTCTGGGAATAGTCCTTGCCTTTCTTTTCCACTTGCTACTGAAACAGCAGCAAAATCTTCTGGCCAGACCTCCCCTTTTATCAGAGGCAAAATTAACTGGTCCCCCATGTGTTTTGGATTCCAGTCTAAATCTGGACACTGGGAGATTTTCTCATTGATTTTGATCTTGAAATAGGCCATGTGGGTGTAGCTGAGCACACCTGGCTGTAGGATCTGAGCCGCTGAAAGATATTCAGGAACAGAAGTGTTAACCAAGTCCACTCCCAACTTCTTTTACTTTATCTCACCCAACAAGTCCCTGTTTCTTTTGCCTAAGAGATCTTCCTGTTCGAGCTTGTATCAGCCCAGAGATTTGAAACCCTTCTGGGGTTTTTCGGGGTGTATTCAGTTTGATGACAAGATGCAGGAGTTTTGACTTCACCCCTGTCTCGGGGTCCCGACACAAGCGCAGATACTCAGTGGAACATTTTGCAGGCTGCATTTAAAAGGCCTATGACAGTGCATCTTGCTATCTGGCAGGCAAGGTGGGCGCCGCCACCCAGGTGACGTGTTTTTCTGAATAACACACAACTCGGAAACGGGGGCATGGGCAGCAAAGACCATGTAGGGTGCAGGTGAGAGGTGGGGTACCCGCCTGCAGCTCTGGTTGGCGATATCCGTGCTGCCTGGCGACCCAAGCTCTCGTCCCCTTCATCCTACCCCCTTTTCTGTGCTCTCCGACAGCCCATAAATTATCTGGGGAAAAAAAAAAAAAAGATGCTTTCGTCCTGCAGCCCTTTGTCTCCTCCTCCTCAAATTCCTGCTGCAGTTTGGGACTCCGACCCTTTCCGCAGCGAGAACTGGTGATATCAGCGGCAGAGGGCTGTGACCTTTAAGTGTGAACAAGTCAGAGGAGGAGATAAGTTATAAGAAAGTTCCTGCATGGAATAATTCAGTGACAAGGTGTTTTGAGGGACAAAATAGCTTCAAATATATAGGCTGTAATTTCAAGGCTGCGGGGGAATCCTAAACGATCTCCAAATACAATGATAAACTAAAAAGTGACTTCAAGACTTAAGGATTTATTTTGCTATCCAAGCGCTGTGCTATCCCAGTCGTATATGGGGATATATAGGGCTGAAATAATGCTGGATTAGAAGCAATGCTGGCACTGTAATATTTGAAAGGCCTATGCTATGAACACATGTAAATACAGCCAGTGAAGGAGAGAGGACAGAATATATATAATAATAGTAATAATAATTTTATATGTATATGTGAGATTGAGTGAATTTGTTGTTGCATTTTGCCTGCTCTAAAAGCAGAGCATTATATTGCTCCAAATTTCATTAACATTGAAGATACATGTGGACCTGCACATGATCAGGTCTCTAGTGAGCCAAATACTAAGACAGTCCCGTGGATAACTTTGGATTAGAACTGTCTCAGCTTTTCATTCTTTGGCTATATCCTCTGTCCACACTTCAGAGCCAGATTCTTCACACTGGCAGTCTGGATCAAAGGCAGAGGTGATATTTCAAATTTATATAGACTTAGCTGAGAGAAAGATCAGAGTCATCTTATGACTGCATCTTAGAAGTCCAGCAACACAGAACTGTAGCTGGAGGAAAAGGAAAGGAAATAGTAGCTGATCACCAAGAAGGAGAATTGTGACCACAAGCTTTGGAAGCGATTTTAGAAGGAATAGAGTCAGGCAGTAGGTCAGGAAGGATTTTTTAATGTCCTCATATCAAGGATGAAGGATGAGCCTTGATTTAATCATAAAATCAAAAGCAGGAAGATGGTCTTGTATTTAGGTAAGGAAATAGAATGCAGAAAATCAGTGTTCAGCTCCTGCCTTTGGCCAGGCTGCAGTGGGTGCTCTTGAGGTTTTGAATTGCAAATGTATTTTAAGACTGTCCTTGTGGTTAAATTGTTTAGTCATCGACAGAGTTTGAATGGGAGAAACCTTAACATGGCTCTGAATTTGGGGTTCTCCTTGCAACTGGAAGAGGTCTTGTTTCTGCACCCATGCCCGTAACATGGAAGGAACAACATCTACGAGGGATGCCGAGTTAAAGCAATGCTGTCTGAAAAATGCTTAAATAGTATTTTGTGGCTAAACCCCTTTGCAGGAAGCCTTGCAGAGAAAATACGGAAGAAGCACTAAAAGAGTAGCTGGAGTTAGGCTGCGTGCCCGCGTGAAGGAGGCTCATTACGTGGCTGGGTGAGCACCATCACAGAGGAGGTTTGCCTCAAGCAGGCAGAGATCCCTCCCAGTGTTGTGTCCTGGGCTCACTCCTGATGTGTAAAACCACAGCTACCGGCTTGAGATACTAGCAGGAAACTGCTCTTTTTTTGGCAAATAAATGTTGCATAATAGAAACATAAAAATACCTACACCGTGCCAAAGCAGAGCTCTGTCTTGCCCAGAGTCCCACCACCACCCGTCAGCCAGAGCAGGGTGAGCAGACAGGACCAGTGCCCTGGGGCACCCAGGCAAATTCTCTGTGCTTAGCAATCCCTGCAGGACTCTTCATCCACCAGTTTGCACTGTCGCATTTTGAACCCACGGAAAAAAAACATAATAACTACAGCATCCCGCGGTCCAATCTCCAAAGCTGTAGCGCACAGAGGGTACGGAATAGCTCATTTTATTGCTTTCCCACCCGCCACTTACTGGTTTATTTGACACCTCCCTAGTCCTTGGATCAGAGGAGTCAGTGTCTCCTTCCCTATTCATTTTTTCCAGGCCAGTCATGATTTTATACCCCTCTATCACATCCTCCTTCAGTTTATCTACCCTGCAGGCAGAAGAGTCCCAGTCTATTAAATCCTTCCCCATATGGGAGCTGTTTCATACCTTTGATCCTGCCTGTCACCCTTTTCTGCACCAACTCAGCAGCATGTTTTGGGCAAGGGGGAGATGGGAACCGGGCACGATGGAGACTTACCCCATATTTATGGAGCAACACATTGAGATCTCTCCCAGCAATGCCTAAGAGTTTGTTTTTCTGCCCGCGACCACACTTCAAGCTGATATTTTCTTAGAATACCCGTTTCAGCTCCAGGATTTCTTTCCTGAGTGGCAACTATTTCTCCGAAATAGAGGCTTTTTGCCCACTCTGTCTGCAATTGGCTGTGTGGTGGTGGCACAAGCCAGATTCCCAGCTCTGCTGGGAAGACGATTAGAGACTTCAAAACTGCAAAACACATGAACAAAGCCACCCGCATGGGGGGAAATCGATGTCTCTGTGTTTGCTCTGGATCCAAAAAGCACGTAAATCACTGATTAAAAGCACTGCTACTAACGGACATCAGAGGCATGAATGAAAAGAAAACAAATAATTCCATGTAGACCTTTACCGCCAGAGTTGGATCTGAGTAGGTGGGAACTAGATCTGATGGGCCCTGGTTGCTGCCCCTCTAGCAAAGAACCTGGGCCATTTATTGCTATTTTTAGCTTGTTTGATGAGGAGGACTTCCAGAAATAGTGCCTAACTCCAGAGTCTCCATGCCGTTTCTCCAGTGCTACTAGTGTCTGGAATTCAAACTGCGGAGCAGCCTTGGTGCCAAGCACGTTTCACCACACTGCACACTGCGCAGGATTGAAAAACACCCGCTTTGTGTAGAAAATACTTTCCCTTCCCGTAGGACACAGGTTACCAGAAACCTCCAAGACTGTCAGCAGTTGGTATCTGGAGCAGCGGCCAGTCTGATTTCTTCTCTGAGTTTTCACAAGCTCTGGAAGGGTTATAAAATGTTTAAGTTACTTAAATAAATCTCTTCACTATAGGTTGCTTGATCTTAAGTGGGTGGTGAAAATATCGTAAATTTGTGCTTCTACAGCATCTTTCACGCAAGGATATCAGAAGTGCTTTATAAACATTAACCAATTAAGCCATTAAACCATACAACACCCCACTGAGTATGTAAGGATTTATAGGGATGTATACAGTAAGAAGATTAAGTTTTACTCTCAGTAGATTTTTTTTTTTTTGGCTAAAAAATGGAAAAATAGGTCCATAAATTATTTTCCTATATAAATGACTTAAACATCTAATAAACCAGGATAATGTCAGCAAATTAGAGACAGGCAGGCTGTGGGTGGGTGGTCTTGGGACCACGGAAGCAAGCACCATGCCGGGAGGTTGCTCGGCATTTTCCCCATCCTGTACATTGATGGAAAGTAGGCACAGCTTGATGTCAATCCCCTCAGCTTTAAAATAGCCCCTACCCACTGGCGCTTCAAAGTGCCTACGCTTTGAAGAACACAGATGCCCACACTGAAGGCCTCTGGCATCTTTTGCACATCCATCGCATTAAACGCGCCCGTGCTGGAGCAATATATACGCTCATAAGCCGGTGCCGCACGTAGTCACGCGTAAGTTGCATCCGCCAGCCTGGAAGAGAGGAGAAGGGAGGATGGGGTTGTCACCTCCTGACCACCGGCTGCAGGAGGACGAGGAGCGCCCTGGCTCTCCGGAGGGGACAAATCCCACGCTTTTCACGGGATGCCACAAGAGCAGCGGTGGCGGGTATCAACAGCCACCAGCGTGTCAGCAGACCCGACTCAACAGCACGCTCAAAGCTTTTGGGTTCTCAGCCACTTCGGTATCACCCCGAGGCACGAAAGCTGTTCAGTATCGCGTCCGCCTGTCATCTGCTCTGAATCAGGGTGTCAGGACTGATGGCCGGGAAACTTTGGAAAGTTTTTCAGCTCACAGATAAACAGCAGCGAGCGTTCTCAGGACAACACATTCTGGAGCCCCAATCTTATCAGGGCACTTAGGACGCGGTCTGTATACACATTTCAGGCCAGACAGCCAGAGCGCACAAACAGCTACGAAGACCATGTTGACGGCTGCAGGTTTTGCTTGCTTCTTTCTTTTTTTTTTTTTTTTTTTTTTTGCCACCATTTAAATGACAGGACGGCGAAATTTAGAGATGGAGTAAAGCTGCTTGTCTGAATCCACTTTGAAGTAAGAATGCTAGTGGATCTGAAATCCAGATCTACGAGCTAATCTCTAGTTTTGCCTTCAAATGGAATTCAGTTACAAAGAGCTTGGAAAGATTTTGCATCTATTCAAGAGGCACAAAATCTTTAATTTTCTGAGGAGCAAAAACTCCCCAAGAAACTTCATATAGCTCCTTAGGTTTTGCTTAGCATACGTGATAAAACATTGATTGTCGCAGTTTGGTGACCCATGAAATTTGGGGGTTAGTTTTCTCTTCAGACCAGAGCATATAATTATGCAAATAAAGAGCTGTCACTGATCTAGTGAAATACTCACAAACACATACAATATGAAATGGAACAGAAAAGTGAAAATTTGTGGTATTATGATGGTACAATGATAAATGACACCTCCTTCCAAGTTTCTCGAGAAGTAAATTTTTCACACTTTGTCGAGTACGTCAGCATAATGCGGGCACGCACACACACGTGTGCACACGCACACACACACGTCCCTGCGAGATCCAGATATCCACGAATGCGTGCACACACACGCACACACGCATCCCTTCACTCTTTACGATGCAGCTCTAGCCGGGTGTACACATTCTTGGCAGGTTATTTTTGGTTTGGCTGACTCGAGAACGGTGCAATATGTGGTTCCACGCAGTTTCAGATGTGACACTTTCCATTTGTACTTCTGAATGAAATTCCTAGAGGGGGGGGAAAAAAAATACAACAACAACAAAAAAACCCCCCAAAACAATTAGTGATGTTTCTCGGCGACAGAGGAAAAATGCGCATTCCCATGAAAAGCACCATCCTCTTTTGAGTGAGTCGGAAAGAATCACACCGCGACGACTGTAACCAGTGTATCGCCATGTGTGCACAAGGCAGATGAGGGATTTATTTGCTTACCCCCCCCCCCCCTTTTTTTTTTCCCACAGCCCTGCTGTTTTGGGGGGTCCGCTGGCTGTTTTCCTCGCAGAACATTTTTTCCCGCTCCCTCTTCTTGGCGAAGAAACACTACTCTCGTTGGCCCGTCGCTGGAACCGTGGCATTTTGGCTGGCAGAACGGTGTGCAAACCTTTTGGGCAGGAGGGCCATGACCCTTGGGGGCATGAGGAACTTCGTGATTCTCCTGTAGATCCTACCCTAGCGTCAGTTTTGCTGGGTTGGTTTCGGGGGTTTGTTTGTTTGGCGGTGGTGTTTTGGTTTTTTTTTTTTTAATTTCTTTTTATTATTATTCCGTGTGTCACTTTTTTGCACGCCCAGCCCCAAAGTCACCCCGGGCACAGGCTGTGGCGTGATGTCAGGGAGTTTTCCCTGTGATGCAATGGGGAGAAGGCTGATGCCAGACCTCCGCCTGATCAGGACATCACGGCGTGAGGGACCAGCGGAGTAAAACTTCTATAAAAACACCCATCCGAAGGAATCCATTACATCAACATTCGTGTCCCCCCCACCTAAGTGTGCTTTTGGGCTACCCTCATCACCTTTCCCGGCGACACGGACACGCCGGGATGCTCTCACACCTTCCTCTCTTCCAGCTCCCCCGGGGGCGACAATCGCTGCCCCCCCCGCTCCCCATTCCCGCATCCCGCGCAGCGGGCGGGCGCGGAGATGCCGCTTCCCCAGTCCCCCCGTCCCCCGTCCCCCCCCCCAAATCCTTCTCCGCCAGGAAGCGGTCAAACCCCTCTCCCAGGCTGTATTTTTATATCGTTTAGTGTTTAGGATTAGCTAAAGGGGAGAAGGACGACGGGGCGCGCTGCCCTGCGCGGCTTCCCGCGGAAAGGGGTTGTGGGGGGCGGGGAGAAGCCCACGATCGATCGGGAAGGGGGGTTGGGGGGGTGGGGTGCCGAGCCCTGGACCGTGGCACGGAGGAGCATCGCCCCATCCACCCCCCGAAGAGCCCTGCGTGGCCGGGGGTACAGGGTCCCCGGCGGGGGCGGGGGGGGAGGACCTCACAGCTTTCCACCCTCCTCCTCCTCCTCCAACCGGGGTCCTGTTTGCAAACACGTCTCACCTGCATTCCCCCCCCCCCATCACCCCCCCGCGTGTTTTCCCAGGCTGGGGGGAGCTGCTGCCCCCGCAGCCCCACGCTACCCACTAGGGACCGCGGTTCCCGCGGACCTCGGCGCGGGGACACCAAGCGCGCAAGAAGGAGAGAAAAGAGCATCTTTATTTTTTGTCCAGTGCAAGGACCCCCCCTGTGCTTTACAGCCCCCCTACAGAAGCGGTAACGCGAGCCGGGCCGGGGGCACGGTAAAGAAAAAAGCCTTAAAAAAAGGGCAGTCATCGTTACAGTAAAATTTTTGCACATTTCGTTTCTCGTCAACGCTTAAAAAAATAGATCCTCTCCCGTGACATTTGGCACCCCGGAGACCCCCATCTCGCCTCCCCGGCGTGGAGCGAGGGATGGCGGGGGGGAGGGGGGCAAACCTCCCCCGGCCTCCTCTTCCTCCTCCTCCTCCTCCTTTCAGGCTATGGGGAGAAGCACTAACACCCAAAACACGCGATGTAAACGCTCCCCCACCCCCCCCAACCACACAGGGGCTGGGGTGAACAGAGGCCTGGGGGGGGGTGGGGGGGTGTCAGGCCGGCCGCAGGCAGCAGCATCCTCCGATGGGGGGGGAGACGGTTGTAGACCTCTCCCCCCAGCAACAGGTTCGGGTGTGGATTTTGCGGTGCCCTCCACATAGGCACGACCTAACACCGCCCCCCCCCCC
>JAVJGG010000073.1:39256468-39272146 GCA_035590195.1 Aviceda cuculoides
TCCCTGAACGAGCTTTCCCAACATTGTTAGGGTTGGTTTTTTTTTTTTTTTTTTTTGTTTTTTTTTTTGTTGTTTGTTTTTTTGTTGTTGTTGTTTGTTTGTTTTGTTTTGTTTTGTTTTGTTTTTTTCAAGTAAGAAAAACACATATTGCAGACCTTTCTTAAATTGTGTTTGGGCACACCCTGTTAAATGGGTTCTCTGACAGGGCTGATATTATGGCATGTGTTGTGCAGTAGCTCTTCCCAGTCATTCCTAATCTGCTGGGCTGGAGGGGTAGGGAGAAGCTGTCAGTGGTGGTGTGCAGCAGCATAACCCAGCTCCCTGGCTACCAGCCAGCATGGATAATACACATTTATTCACTAGGTGTTCCTCTGACAGACCCCAGAGAAACTTCCCAGAGCATTTGTGGCACTGGAGCAGCAGTCTGCACCACTTCCACTGTATGTAGGTATTGCCAACTCCCTCTTGCAACACCCTCACTTTGGAGGACAGACCTCCAGGTCTCTCGGTGAGGGCTGCCCTTCTTGCATCTACTCAAGTGACCCTTCCTTGAAGATGTGGACTCTAGCCTGAGGATGGATGAGTTTCCCTAGCATTGCGGATTTATTGCTTTAACTGGTTGCATGCCAAACCCCATTCCTGCTGCAATTAACAGGGATTGATACAAAAGGACAAAATTTGGCCTTGCTCGCTCTTTGGTGAATTTCAACAGGAAACTTCAGCTGATAGTAGGTTGTAGTACATCTTCTTTGCAAGGATTGCTCCCGCACAGGGAAAAATCCCTCTTCCAGAGGATCCCCAAGGAGCACCAAATCACACCAAGCTCTCAGACCTTGTGTCCAAGGTGCCAGCAGGTCCCTCCTCCTCTCAGAAGTCCAAGGGTCGGACGTTGACAGCTGTGCTCTAGAGGTATTGCAGAGCTGTCTGTGATAAGGGTAGAGTTCACATGTGCGTGAAGAAGAGCTGCAGTGGAGGCCAAGCCCAAGTTCAGCAAGGGTATAACCCAGGAGCTGGTGGCCACCTCAAACCTCAATGCCTTCTGCTCAGAGCGAGGCATGCACCCTTCACCTTGCCTTTTCCATAGCAGCACGTACCCAAACCCCACATTTGGTGTCCTCAAAACACACTTGAGAAAACCTGATGCCAGTGTTGTCGGGGTGGCTCTGCGTGGATGAGAGCTGCTGTGCTGATAAGGGCTAATGCGTTTACAGAGTATCTCCAGCATGATAGCAGCAGCTGCAGCTGATCCCAGGGACATTCCCCAGCCACTTAGTGAGTCGGCAGAATTGTTAATCCTGGGGCGTTAGATATCTGAGGAGGAAACGATGGAAGAGACGCAGGCTGCTGCTTGGCCAGAATTATGGAGGGTGTCTCCCATTCCCACCCTCTACATAAAACTCAAATACAGGAGCAGTAGAGGCTCTGCATGGGGCAAGCTTGGGAGGAGTGACTGCGAACACTACACTTGTTGCTTTATCTTGTTTTCTTAAGCTTCTGGCAGATTTAAGAGAGGGTTTTGTGAGGCAAAGGACTGATCCAGGGAGGTGGGTTGTCCAGGGAGTGCCCAGACATGCCAAAGTCTAGGACAGGTGGATGGGGATGTTGATCATGGTTGGGATCTTGGCCACAGGTCTTGTGATAACTTCTGCTGTTCCCAGACATCATCTGCAGTTTCAAAAGCAACTAAAATACCAACATTGCAACTCCCAACTTCTCCTCTAACATCCAGGGCTCTGTTTCTGCATGTCAGTGACCACCTTAGACAGCACCATAAGGTTTGAATTCTTCTTCTTAAACACATTTTCCCTTCAGGGAGCTTATACACATGAAATGTCACAGCAGGCAATCATTTCCCACAGGTCACGCTAATGAGCATCGCTGAAACATCCTCATCCTTGAGCCACCCCAGCAGGTGACTTGCCATGTTAAGTAGTATCATGTTCCTCAGCAGAGACAGATGAGGGCCAGGCCAGCATATAACATTCAAGTTAATGGATTAGATCTTCAGCCGATCTTCAGGACACGCCTAAATAGCTCATGGAGCAATGCTCTGTGACACATGCTTCAAAGATGCTGTAGCCTGTGCTGTAGTCCAAAATATTCCCAGGGTACTTTTTAGGTAAAGCTTAACACTTTAGGGGATACCTGCATGGTGTGGCTCTAACACAACTTTCACTTTCACCAGGTGTGACAACTATTTGAAAATTTATTTTCTGAAAAACCTCAATCATCTCAAATCCCAGGGTGCTGCAGAAAATAACTAGGTGGTTTTTATTTTTTTTTCTTTTCTATGCATAATTAAAATTTGCTTTATTCAAAACCTTTCAAAGAACAGCGGGCAGAAAATAAACCCTCAAACTCCAAGAAATGAAGGAAGGGTTGCTTTTACAGAGACATCTAAATTGCACGCACTTCAAAAACAGGGCATTAGAACCAGCAAAAAAGGAGGCATTTAAATAAGGGTCCCTTGTTCTGTGGTTGCCAACAAAGACATTCCTGTTACTCGACAGTGCTACAAAGGCCTTTTTTAGCTCAATAAAAACAGCCTTTTAAAACCCAAAGATGTCTTTAAAAGGCCATCAGATTAGAGTAAGAGAAAAATTGTAGCTATATTACATTGAAAGCTGCTCTACAAGCCAAGGGGAATGTCTCATGTTTTTGGCTGTATTTGCTTCTACGATCCTTACTCTTCATTTCTGGCTCACAGTTAGTCATGCTGGGATGCTGTTCCTACCAGATTCATCTGCTGAGAAGAAACAAATGGGAAGGGTTTCCCTTCCAGCACAGTGCCTTAAGGATACCTCGCCATCTTGCTATGTAAAAGGCAACATCACCATTTTCAGCCAATTCCTGCATTTTTTAAAGTCCGATGGTTTTGACATCGAGCTGGAAGAAGAGGAGGTGGATTAGACACAGGCTTTTGTTTGTAGAAATGATCCTCCAAGCTCATGGGCCTCTGACCCATTCCATAGTTGTGTCCCACAACTGACTCATTGGAATAGATGTTCAGTCACACAGCCCAGCTTTATTTAATTAGTCGCATTTTTAATTAAACATCACCATTAAAGTTGTAGCAGAAGCATGCTTATATAAAAAACCATTTAATAAAGATTTCCTTGGCATCAAAGAAGAAAGGCGTGACTTCAGCTTAATCACTTAGACCAACAGAGGTAGAACATGGATGTATCTGAGAATTGGTTGCAAGCAGTGTTCATAATTCAACCACCAAATTAAGGCTGCAAATAAAGGCATTTGCTGTACACCCTGTGGCTTTCCTGCAGTGTTTACTGGCATGGTGGCTGTAAAATTTGATGACAGCAAAGATATAGCTCTTGGGACATTTTTATTGTTTACATTAAACAATTGATTAGACCTACAATTACACTGTGCTAATTGTTAGCCAGGAACAGAGACTTCTGCTCTAAGCAGGCAGGTAATAGGATATACCTTAATAGTAGGTTCCCTTGAAATTCTAAAACCAAGAGCTAGATTTAGGAGTTACCCAAATCTTGCTCAAATAGAGCTTGGAAGTTTGAACCCCTCGGATCCTACCATGACCAAGGTCCGTTATCTGTGTTGGAGGGCCCTGTTGCAGAAAAGGAGTTGGTGAAGTTCCCCCTTCCTGGTTTTTCTTCCAGAAAGGGGACACCGGTCTGATTTGTGAGTCGTTGCATGCTTGGAAGAAATGTCTAATTTGCCTGCTCGTTGCCAGACACATCCCAAGCTCATAATTTTTTACCAGGAGGCAGAGAGAACAGCCATTAAACCCCGCAGTGAAAGAAGAAAATCACATGCACAATTTGCTGCCTGTGCCTCTCCCCTGGGACTCCAGGGTTTAATGCAATTTGGTGTATCCCAGCCGGTGGTGCTTGGCTGCTTTTAATTAAAAAAAAATTAAAGGATTTATGTTGGGATTAAATGGGATAATTATTGATTGATCTCTGCCTTCTAAATTGAAAAGCATTTGGATTAATCAGCTTTTAAGTAGGAAATCACTCGGCTCTGGACAGGAAGCCAGCCTCAGGCCCTGCACTTTGCCTCTAGCAGGGCTTTATTTTGTCCTCTTTCCCCAAACCCAATGGGAAATATTTTCCTTTCTCTCTTCTTGATTCATACTCATAGCTCAGAAGAAAATCGCTTTCATTGAGACAGGCTGCAGGTCATGAGTGTTAAGATCACCCTACCTTTAGAAGTTACCTTGCACTACCCACAGAGAACCTCTGCCAGCCTCTGTAGCATCCTGATACATGTGGCCAGGAGGTCTGCCACCCTCTGAAACCCTTCTGCTAGGAACTGGGCAACCCACCTCCCAGGCGGGTCAAGTCAGCACTGAAACACTCCATGGATGGAAAGAGCGTGTTTGTACCGACAGCGATGCTGGTAGGTCTGTCTTGTAGGTCAAGCAAAACAGATGGCCAAAGAGTCAGCTCAACAAACAGAAGGGAATTGTAAATAAAATGGTGTAAAGCTTGCTCTTGGTTTAGTTCTGGGACTGTATATATCACCCCGTCTCTACAAGCAGTTGGAAATTAGGTTAAGCAGGTGAGGAAGGTGGTAGGGCAGTCTGAACTAAAAATAATAATAGCATACTCAAAATAATAATATTTTCCATCCCCAGCTGCAGAAAGAAGTAGGCTGCTGACCTAAGCATTGTGTGTTCAGGTTTCTGTATTTATTCTGGAGCAGAAATAGTGTAGTTGTGTGACCCTCATTGGATTATTCCATCTGCATGAAAACAGAAGTCTTGTTAACTCCCCAAAAATGCCAAATGGAGAATTTGGAAGAAAAGATTTGCTATTTAAGGAGAAAAGTTACTTTAAAAACCAGGGAATTTCAATGGGATTTTTCAGCCTCTGAATAAAATTTTCATTTCCAATGAGTCATGTTTCCAATGCTAGAACTTAGAAGCAAGTTTTAACTTTACCCTTTGTGGATGAGGACAGTAATGTCCACATTACAGTCTTTGCCTTCTAATTTATCTAGTGTTGGGAAGTTTTCCTATTTTATTTTAAAAAGTTCCTCCTGCTTCTAAAAAAAGAGTTCCCTTTCAAAATTAATTTTTTTTTAAGATTCCCCATCAGAAGAAAGGAGGACACCCATCCAATGAGACTACATTTTTCTAGGAAGCATTTCTGCTGAAGTGCTCCAATCACCCAGCATTGACTCACACACAAACCTCCCCCACAGCTAATCTACTGGAGGTAGGTGACCTGGCAGCACGGTGGCAGATTACATCCCTCTGCAGATGTAAGGTAATTCATACTTGAAAGGATGATTTGAGTTCCTTACAGAGTAGTCAGCTCCATATTAATTGGAACAAAAGACATTCCTTCAGCTCAGTGAAGGCCTCTCCTCCACAGACAGCCAAAATCAGAGAGCAAAGCACCCACATTATTTCAGTCCCACTCTCTGGGCACTCTGAAATTATAATCACCTTGGCCATAACTCCTGAACGATCCCCTCTGCACAGCCTCATTAGGAAGAGCATACTCAGAGCTGATCAGCCTAGCTCATGAGCGGTTCAAGAACTACTGATGAGATTAGGTAATGATGATATAAAAATGGGTGGACTGTTATTGGAACTCTGAAGTTACTTGTCTCATCTCAGTTAGAGAGAACAGCTAGTGCATTTTTTAAAGTGGCCTGATCCTCAGACTGACTTCATATGTCTTGGATACAGGGCTCCCATGGGATGCCTTCTAATGGACATCAAGAAACGAGTGAGCTCCACCAAGCATTGACCAGCTCCAGCAGAGCCATTCAAGCCTCTCTGCACCATACTGCTGGTGCGGGGACTGGTCTGCATTTGGAGATGAGCACGAGGGAGAGCAGTTCTGTCTACTTATGTAGGCAGACATATACATACAAGTCTATATGCATAAGTCTATGCAAGCGCATGAGTGTCATGAGAAAGGGTGGGTCCATGCATCCCTGTGCATGGTCAGCAAGTCTCTCCACCATGTCTTTTTGCTATTTCCAGAGCTTTGATCAGGTGCAGCGCTCAGATGCAAAGCTAGTCGTGTCTCTGTGTACCCAAAGTACTGTTCTCCCCTGGGCCTGGTGCTGCAGAGCGTGTGACATGGGATGCAGACTCGAGGGGGGCTGCAGGAGTCACTCCAGACCTAGGAGGACTTGTCGGGCCATGTCGTATCCCAGCTCCTTCTGGACAAAGCAGCTTAGGTATTTTCAATACTTTCTGTTTATCTCAGGCCCACACAATGATGGAAAACAAAGGGAGTTTGGTTGTCTTTTTAAGAAAATGCTAAGTAAAACAATGAGGCACAGTAAAATGAATTGGTTAGAGAAGATAACTGAACATGCTTTTCTGCGTAAGAGTCATTACATTAAAAATATGTAAGAGCCAGTGACATAAAAATTGAAGGCTAGAGATGCTACTTTGAATGCAGGGAAGAAAGTGTAAAATTGACTCCTATTCTTGTCCTTTTCCCAAAGTAAACAAGTGGAGCAAGACTAAGGAGTGAGGAGGATCATAAGAGCGTGGAACCAACATGACCACCTGCTCAAGGGAAATAATCTTGCTCAAGATCTCTTCAGACTACTGCATTGTGCCATTCCCAGTGGTGAAACTTAAACCCACTCAGATCTGTTAGTCAGAAGTAACTGTCCTTACTTTACATCTGATAACAGCTTGCCTAATGACCTCCTAGGTTGACCAGAGGGAGGCAGCACATTGAAGCTTTAGTCCCAGATCAGCTCCTGCACCTAAGAATAAGTGCCCTGCTCCTTTAGGGGACATTAAAATCACTTGGACCACCAGTGCAGCTCTTCTCCACCTCCCAGACCACACATAGTAAGGAGAAGCTGAAGTGCTCCTTAAAATGTTGGTTGGACCTACCCTGAGACATAGGAGACTGGGACCAAGTTTGACTTTACCAGACAACACGTAGCAGAGTATTTTCCTTAACAGTGCCTTAAGACATATTTTGTCCTCATCCTTCAGATAGTGTGCTTACTGGGAGCCTGGTGTTGTCACCTCAAAAAGAAGTGGCACAATCCTACCAGTCAATCAATGACCTTTTTGAATTTCCTGCTTTCCGATCTCAGAAGCCATACATACCAGGCATCAAGTGCCATTTAAAAGCCTGCTCATGTGCCAGCTATTACTTTCGCTGGAACCTGAGGGGAGCAGACAACATGCCGGAGGTCAAGGCTGCCGTTCAGCCAGAGAAATGGGCAGATGGGAACCTCACAGGTTGCGGCATGAGCAAACGCTCTTGCAATTTGCTCAGCAAGAGCGCGTGCTCCAGTCCTACACCTGGGGTAGAATAACCCCACATAATTGGACCTGCTGGGGGCTGACCAGTGAGGGGAGGGTGTGCAGAAAGTGTCCTGGTGGGTAAGGAGTTGAACAGGAGTCTACAAGGGTCCCTGACAACAATGAAGGTCTATCACGTATTGGGCAGTATCAGCACAAGTGCAGCCAGAATGGCCAAGGATGTAATTTTTTCCTTCTCTTGAGCCTCATACGGTCATATCTGGATTACTGTGTCTGGTTTCAGGCTTCCCAATTCAAGGGAGATATGACAAACTGGAGCTTGTCCAGTGGAGGGCCAACTTGATGGTTAAGGTGCTGGAGGGCAGTGTGTGAGAAGGTGAGAAAGAATGTTTTCCTCAGCCTGGAGGGAAGAAAAGACTAAGAGGGGACCAGACTGCTGTTTTCACCTGCCTGATGTGGGATCAATGAGAAAATAGAACCATGTTTTTTCCCAAGGATCACAGCAAAACAGTAAGAGGCAATGGCACAATTTGCGGCAAAGGAAATTTCAATTAGGTATAAGGGCAAAAAAATCCCCTGAAGAGCGATGCAGCCTGGAACAGGGAACCTGAGTAGATAGGGCTCTGAACAACCTGATTTAACATCAAATGCTTGAAGTGAGCCCTGCTTTGAGCAGGGCATTGGACCTCTAGAGGTCCTCTCCAGGCTAAATTATCCTACGATTTTATGGCACGTTACTGACTTCCACTACAGAAATCAGTTATAAACCATGGATTTTATTCCAAGAGCTCCAGGCAATCTTGCAGACACCTTCAGCCCATGCTTTTAAATGCTTGCAAGCTAGGCACTAGAGACTGTGAGTCTGATCTGATATTCCCTGGGCAGCACGGGAAGCAGAGGAGACTTAACGTGTGTGCAGGAGCCGGTATCACCAGGGAGACACGCAGCACGCTGCGGTCTGGGATTTCCCAGGCGACGAAGCCCGTGTGCCAGGCATATTGCACTGTGATGGCTGAGAGGTAACGAGAAGCGTTAGCAGACAAGCTGTGTCGCTGGCCAGGAGAAAAGGATATTTGGGCAGGAGGCAACGGAAAGACTAAATTTTGGGGTGATGATGCTCTTTGTGCGTTTAGCGGGCGTTGCTTCTGGCAGGAGGACACCGTGCCTCGTGCCTGAGGAGCCTTTAAGGCAGCAACTGACCTGCCCCTGCAAGAGGCTGTAGCGTCGATAAGCCCTTACCACCTCCTTCCAGGCAGAAATTGGGGCAGGCAGCAGCTACTAACGTCTTTCCTGCCCACATCACCGTAACCTGCTTAAGCAACTGCCTCTGCGTTTAGAGCCAGCCCTGGTACAGGATGACTGCGCAAAGAAGGTAACCTTCGCCCATCTCCTAGGAGCCTAGCAATGCATTTCTTTCCTCTCCTCCCCCATCACTTTTCCATGACCTCAGACTCCCCCTGGGGACTGTCAGAGTTTTGAATGATTTATTCCAGTAATGGCAGAAGCCCTGCAGAGCCCAACCCCTTCTTCTCAGTAACTGCTGGCTGTCTGGGACAGCTCGGGTCACCAGAGGGTGCTGCTGGGGCCCTCCAAGAGCCAGCCTGGCAGATGGAAAGCAAAATAAAGGTGCTCTTTTGCCCCCGCTCCTTTTTTTCTGTGCGGTGACCCGTCTATTTTCAGGCAGGTTGGCCTTTTCTCCTGTGCGCTCCCCACTCCTGTGAAGGTAGGCTGTGTAAAACCGCCTTTCTTTGCAATCTCAGGGTTGGAGCATCCTGGAGAGAGATGGTGTGTGTTCTCCTGAGATTTTGCTCATGCTTGTTCAAAAAGTCATCTGGCAGCCCCTCGGTGCAGGAGAGTCTGTAAGGCTGAGTGGTTGACCACGGTCACACATTAAGAGGGTGTTTCCACCACCCCAAAGAGGAAGGGAGAGGATGTGTGTGTATCTGTGCACGTGTGCCGTGCACAAGCATGCACAGAATCACTGAAAACCAGTAAAAGCCAACGCATTAGTTTCATGGAGCGGCAGGGAAGTCCGTCTGGACTTTTTGGCTTCTCGTGCCTAAAGCTGCTGTTGTGACAGATTATCCTAGCAGTTTCTGAGGCATCCCTGAATTTAGTCTTACATGTTTCTATACTGTTTGGTTTCAGCCAAGTTAATCCCGGCTGTCACTTGAGTACAGTTAATGATGTTCTACACAGAGATTTGCAATTGTGCATAATGGGGCTAAAGTCCCTCCCCGTGTTCTTCACACTGCTTTCGGAGAGCTTATGTCGGGCACGCAGGAGTCACTGAGCGTTTTGCAAAGGAGTGCCTGAAAATGAATTCTGCAGTCCTAAGTGAGCTGCTTTATAATCCTTCTATCTGCTTCAGGCTGTCTCAGACTAAAACTATTTGCCAGTCACTTCCCCCTCTCTCTAAAAAAGACACATATTTTTAGCCTCTCAACAAATCTGACACACTGGAGTTTCCTCTTGCGCGTAATCCCACTGTCACCATTTCTAAGTATTTTTTTAAGAACTCTTCTTAACTTCATGTAGTCCCGGACAGGGAATTTAAGAACAGTAGTTCAAGCAGCCGGTGCCTATGAATACATGTCCATTTATAATACTTGCAAGAGACACAGCCCCAAACTGCAGGGGGGAAAAAAACCAACATGGGTTTGCAGAGTGGCAGAAAAGCTCTTACTAAAGACAAGCTCCGCGGCGGAGTCAATGGCTCTCTCCTGCCCACGGTTTTAACGCGCCCTGCGCAGGCCAATTGCGGTTATATAATACTGGCTCCGGAGCAGATGCTGCCGTGTTCGGACTGGGAGATTAGAGCTGGCATGCACAACTCATGGAAGCTTTCTGAGAAACCCGTCCATCCCTGTCAGGCAGGGGATAGCAGCGAGGCAGCCGCTCTCCAGCCTCCCGCTCGGCGGCTCTTCCCCACCATCCCGCGCAGCTGGGATGGAGACGGGGGCTGGAGCGGAGGCTGCGACGGGACGCGGCGATCCGCTGGGAGCGGGCAGCCTTCCAAAGCAACGAGAAAAAAAAAACCCAATAAACTCAGCAAATACTCTCCTGCTCGACCCGTGTATGGCTGGAGGTGTACTACGGGCTGTAACTGATGGACTGTAACAGTTGTCAGGCACGGGTGTCTCGTTTGGAGGAAGATGATATACCGCATCCACGATGGTTAGTGTGTTCCTGTGGTTAAGTATCTGATTGAATATTTCTTCGTGTTCCTTTGTGATTCGCCACATGTTTGGTGTATCGAGTGTCCCATTACCTTTTTGAGTGCCGTGACTTGGCGTTGTGGCATGTGCAGCATAATGCCACCACGAAAATGGAACAGGCCCTTATCGCAGCCTGCTGGGTACAGCTCCAAGATAGGCTTTAACACTTAGGTATCGAAAGGCTATCTTAACCATCCTAAATCTGCTCTGACCCTGCTTCAGAAAAATCTCACGCGTCATCTTTTGGTGGCACGGGCTTCTTCCAGGCAGGTAGGAGACAGGAGGGAAGCAGAAGCAAAGTCTCCGGCTGCTGTTCACAGCAGCGCTGCTCCTGTCCCTGCCCTTGAGAGACTTTCTATGTCTGACTGATCAATGCCAATCCCCGCTGTCCCCGAGGGGCTGCAAACGCAGCTTCCCGAGCCTCCTGCAGTTTGACAGACGCAGCCGTCGCAGTCTGCTGACTCCCAGCACATCCCTCCGAAACCCCGGGCTGCTACATCACGTTAAAGTGATGGACGAGGAAGAGCTGTGCCCAGAGGATTCGAACCACTCCTTGTTAGTGCTTAAACGTTGCTTCACATCTGGATCCCACTAAAAAAACCTATCCAGTTTGGTTGCCAAATAAAACTCATCCAGGCATAAGAGTAAATGAGCAAGCATTTCTAGTAAGACCGGTATTGACTGGTTTGAGATATGTGCCACCACAGATGCCCTTATGCTACCTCTACAGCCATACTAGGGATAGGATCCAACTGGATCCTTTTCCCCATGAAATAAAAAAACCAACAGGCCACCTCCTACTTATCCTTATTTGGCCATTTCCAGCTTCGCTTCTGCTGTTGTTTTCTGATATCTGGCAAAACAGGCCTTTTGCCGTCACCACCTGCATCTGAGTCCAGCAGGGAGATGAGCAGGGGTGGTACATTCCCATGGCTAACACTGGGACATCCCATCTGTCCATATGGAGCTGTGGGAGAACTCCCAACTCACCTCAGCCATTTCCTAAATCCCCTCAGAGAAGGGGTATTTCTGAGAAGAAAAGCAAAGGGAGATCTGAAAGTTATGCAAGTGCCTTAAATTTGCCTAATAATGTCCCTTGGGAAGGTCTACCAGGGAGATTCTTCCTACCTTCCAGTCTCAGCTGAGTAGCCACCTCTCCATTTACAGTCCTCAACGGTGACAGGTCAGATGTGTCGGAGTATCAACCAAGGGAGGATTGGACCTTGCTGGACTGCAGACACATGTATTAACTTCTAATTAACACTTTGGTTATTCTTTTTTTTTGCCTTTCCACCACACACTCCATCCATCCATTTCACAGAGGGCAGAGAAAGCAGACAGATTCCTCAAAGGATTAATCTGCAACGTAACCCTTTGGTTGCACTTCAGGATCTTCTGGGGCTAAGTACCAGTGGTACCCCAGCTTGTTTTAAGCCTGCTGGCTTGCAGCAATCTAGTTAAACCAGCACAGAAGTCAGAGTGGGCTGCATACCTTACCCAAGGCAGGGATGAATCAGTTCACAGAGGGCTCTTGTGCTCGTGTCTGTGGTGACATTGCCACCAGCACCTGAGCTATGTAATGCCCATCTCACAAAGGCATGTCTACATGATGCTGCAGCTCCCAGGAGTGGTGTTACCAGAATAAAATCTTGGGCTCCAGCCACTGTCCAAACCACAAAGCCTCCCTTCCCTCAGTAAACAGCAGCTGCTTCCCTTCCCAGAAGTGACCACATTTCAGCGATGGCTGTCGCAATGTAAATATTTTCTAACTCACCAGAAACACGTGGGCAAACTGTACTTAAGGGTTTACGCTCTTAAAGTGAGAGGTGCAAGCGTGGAGCCGGATGGTCTTACGGGGTTTATTTGTTCATGGGGCAGTGCAAGAGCAAACGATCACGTATTTGCTGTTTTAAGAGCAGTGCTGTCAGCTGAATCCAACTACAAACAGTTCAGTCAGTTACTTACGCAAGAATATTGGAAGCATTGGACCGCAGGAGGAAGAGCAGTGATCCTTTCACGAACCTAACTGCCGGAGAAGAGTGGCAGCTCCATGGTGCCACGTGTGCGTAGCAGTGCTGGCACTGGGGAGCCCACGGCACGGGCCTGCACCCCAGCTCCTGTGCTTCCTTTGGAAAGCAACAAGGGGTGGGATTGCAAGTTAGCGTGACTGCGCAGGCTCTGACAGGCCCACAGACCCAGTAATATCCAGAGAGGCAATATTTCACTGTGTCACTGGAAAGAGGCTACGGAAGAGATTATTAACACTACCGTTACCACCAAAATCCTCTAGGTTTGTGGTCATTTTCTTAGGCTGTTCTGGGGAAAGCAAACATAACAGAGGGGCCAAAAAATGTTACGGTAGATCAAGCAGGCTTCAGGTAACAGCTTTCACTTGTGGCTTCAAGCAGGATACGCCTTAACCCCCTTTTTCAAATTTGCACAAAGTTGAACACAGTGTAATTGTTAATAGCGTATAAAGAATATCGACGGTCACTTGAAGAGATATTAGATGACCTTGGTTCTTTACAGCATCAGCCACCTAGGACAAAGGCTGTCTTTATCCACGGCCAGGGCTGGGCTTGACAAACGGAGTACGGCAACGCGTTTGCAGAGGAACACGCTGGATCTGGGCAGAGCTGGGGCAGCTCACCTGCCTCTGCAACCGGGTCCGCACAGTGCTGTGCTGCAGCAGCTCGCAGCTCTCTGCTTGCTCTGCTTTAACAACCTGGGGATGCTCGCAGGCGCTACAAAAACCCCGGTGGGCAACGGAGACTTTCGCCTCCAGGCCATGGGACAGCATCAGGCTGGAGTGCTGCTAGAGAGGAATTAAATTCTTTGGCCAGTAGCACGGACAGTAGCGCCAGGGACATCTGACATGAGCTGGATGCCCAAGCTTGACCAAGGCTTGAAATTCTTTTAGCTTGAATCTTAATCAAACAAAAGGCAGATAAGGAAACAGCGTATTCAGAGAGAAAACTGCGGAGTCCAAATATTTGAACGTGATATTTCAATATGACGTCTTCATCCAAAGCTGCCCTTAATAAATATACATGTGGTTTTGGTTCAGTCAAAATGTTTAATATAAAGTCGACCAAAAGATTTGAACTGGGGACTTTGTTTAACAATTGAAAGGAAAACATCTGCTAGCTGCACTTCTCTCACTGAAAGTCAGGGGAAGTCCTGGCAGAAAATCGTTATTAACCAGCGAGGAGCTGGAGACCTCCATGCTGAGAAGCTGGGGGAGGGAAAGGGAAGAGGAGCTGTGGTGTTTCTGGAGAGCACGTCAGCATGGCTGGTACCCCTGGACTGCCACGTGGCCTCACGTGAAGCACCCCATGGCCCGCTGAGCCTCAAACACCGGCCATGAGCAGCGCAGGACAGCCTGCATCAGCCCCGTGGCTGGAGGACATCAGTTGTCAGCGCTCTTTGGAAAGAATCTTGTGAAAAAAAGGGGAATCCTTTACTTATTCCCCCTCTCGGAGACCTGGGTCTTGCTGAGCATGCAATCTTTATGGAGAATCCAAGTGTCAGCAGAAAGCTAACTCCTGGAGCTTGCCCACTGCTTCTCATGCTGATTTGTGGCGGAAGATTACATTTGCTCTAGACAAAAGCCGTTGCTTGTGCACAGCTGAGTGATTACCCATTTTTAATGTGCTATGACAAGGACGACTGGGTCTTGAACCTTTTGGCCCTGCTGCAAGATCACTTTTAGCCTGCAGTGCTGTTTGATTTTTCCCGCTGAGTGTGGCAGGAGACATACCAAGATTTCTTAGATGCCTCTTTGCTCTGAACAGAGGGACAGCTGCTGTTACAAGAGATGCCCAGAGCATCCTTTATGGATCAGCAGTAGTCATGCTGCACGTGGGGAGAGGAGGAAAGCTGATTTACTGCTGAGTCAGATGCATTTATCTCACTCTAGCCTCGAGTCCTGTGATGATGTTGCCGGCACTAGCGAGATGAGTTGTCTCTAGCACAAGGAGCCTCCTGCCTCCCTCCGTGATCCCCTTTAAACAAAAAGGAAAGAGATTTGGCAAGCAGGAAGCAGCAATAACAGCAAACTGCACTTACGTCTTGGGTCACCAGCTGCTTGGGGCAGGTTTCTAGCCCAGGAGGTTTTCTCCCCAGGAGTGGCGACAGCAGTAACCACACCATGCTTTGCATTCCTTGTGGTCATCTTCTTGTAAGACAGCAGGCATGTGAACTCCACCAATATTAGATTTTGTGGTCACTTTGTAATGCAAGTGTAATTGAGCCCCTTTGTGGTTTTGGCTTCATTAGTGTCGCACTCATTTTTAGAGTATAAAATAGCCTGCCTTCTCAATCCTCTAAAAATGAAGAGTATGTTTTGGCTCAGACCAATATCCTCAGCAGTCCAGGATGGAGATGTGGAGTCCTCTCCAGGTAAATTGCTCACAGAAATTCCTCCTGCAGCTGTGTATTTCCATGTATACGTAGGCACACATGCAGAGCTTTGCTTTTCTGGTTTTATTTTTTACGATATAATGAGATTGGTTAGACTTGTGGGGGGAAAAAAAAAAAAATTGTTGGACAAACATTCCCCGAAGTCCGTAATTCCTAGGAGCCTACCAAGGAGAACTCTTAAACCAGAATATACCACACTTTTTGGTAACTTGACAAATCAGCCACGTTTCTTGTAGGGACTGAACAGATGGAGAAGCAGCCTATCTAGGGAAGTTCCCAGGTTGCTTCCCAGGTGTGTGAGCCCTTTGTCAAAGTGATTATTTCTGTACCACTAAACGAGACACGGCCAGACACAGACCTCAGTGCTGACACACTGTCATCTTGACTACAAAACTGGTCTGAGCACTGCACCACTTGCTCCCTGTGCACTTTCTGGCAGTGGTAGCAGCTTGGTGGTGTCCCCAGGTTATTCCATGCCACCCATATTTGATCCCCCTGTTCCCTCACACCCCTTCCCATCTCTCATTGATTGTCTCCCATCATCAGCTGCCTGTTGTACCTACATTTCTTTTCCCAGCAGCTGTTTCCCCTCTTGGAAAGTCTTGAAGCTTTGGTGGAGACTGGTCTAGCACCAAACCCTGATAGGTGACTGTCGTGGTTTAACCCCAGCCAGCAACTAAGCACCACGCAGCCGCTCACTCACTCCCCCCTCCACAGTGGGATGGGGGAGGAAATCAGGAAAAGAAGTAAAACTCGTGGGTTGAGATAAGAACTGTTTAATAGAACAGAAAAGAAGAAACT
>JAVJGG010000073.1:39274702-39356285 GCA_035590195.1 Aviceda cuculoides
GTCTAGTGGGCATGGATGACGGTTGGACTCAATGATCTTGTAGGTCCTTTCCAACCTAAATGATTCTATGATTCTATGATTCACCCAGCTGGGCATTTCCCTTTCTGGTTAACCACTAAAAGCTTGAAGTACAATGAGGAAGACCTCCCTGGAGCTTAGCAAGCCTCCATCTGCGAGAAGTTAGGTGATTTTTCTGCTGGCCTCTCTTGTCTTCTCAGTAGATAAAGTGGGAATATTCATTTAGCCCAGCTCTATTGCAAATACTATTGCAAGGAGCTGCTTTTTTGCCAGGCGCACACTCCTGGCGAAAGAAATTTCACCATGGCTTGAATGGCAACAAACGGGTATTAAAACAGGGCATTTTAACTGCGTTTTTTCTTTCTTATCCTATACCAACATCCAGCTGTGCAGTGTGCCCTGTCATACGGAAGGGAGAGAAACAGCTTGGCTTATAACTGCTAACAGGAATAGCAGCACTGGGATTGAATACTACAGGTTTCAGAGGGGCTTTCGTCTGACAACGAGGAGAAAAAGGACTTGAATCCAAGTCCCCCGACATAGCCCTGGGTTTTAAAAACAAAATAATGAAAGTGGATCTTATCTCCAGTGGACCTATTTTCTGGCCCACCGCATCTTCTCTTTTGACTTACTGTATCATGGTGCTTTGCGATACACCTTCTGGGACGTGAATCCAACCGTTGGGGCCCCCCATGCAGGAGCACATCCAGATTGCTGCCCTCTGCACCTCCCCACTGCCTGGAGAGGATAGTCAGGGAAACCCTGAGGCTGGAGAACCTGCCCAGCTAAACCCTGCAACATTTCCATGGGGATAAATGAATATTCTATGGGAATAAATGGAGCACCAGCCATGCAGATAAGCTTTTATCTGTGCTGCACACACACGGAGGCATCCGTCGTGGTGCTGCACGCAACCCTGAGCTGCTTACAAGTCTGCATCACTGCTGATGCTACTGAGAGGAGCGTTGCCTATTGCAAGCGATTTATGCCAATGTCATCACCACTGAGTTTACCCCCTCACCCACCCACCACACTATTTAATAACCGCTCGTACCAAAGCAAATCAAGGTACTTGTACACTCTTACCTCCCACCTTGCTTCTCCCCATATTTTCTCAACTCCTCAAACTTTTGATGAGAAACACTTCACAGAAGTGCGGCAAGGGAGAGAGGTACAGGGCTGATCTTACTCCTAAGGTGCATAGCCATCGTCCCAGATCCTCACAGAAAACAAAAACTACAACAGCTTCTGTCTCAAGCGTCTTGCCATCCGACAGTGAAGGCAATCCAAACAAATCTCAAGGCGCCAGAACTAACAACATCTGATTCCCTGTGTTTCATGCCATGGAATTGATGGTCCCTGGTGGTAAAGCAAGTGCAAATTAATTGTTCCCCTTACAAACTGAGGCATTTACAAGATCTGCCCTCTCTATGAAAATGTTTTGTCTTTTCTTAAGACCTGAGCTCTTTTCACAACCTTTCCTGCTTGCCGAAGCCTCACAGGGGACATCTCCCCAGCTGCTTATTTTCACAAAACTTGCAGGAATTCACTTATTTTTGAGACTCCCACACCTCCATCAAACCACACTGAAACAGGCCAGGGGGAGAGACACAGGCAGATGCACATGGACCCTGTGAGCTCTTAGCTTGTCTCCACAGACAGCCAGACAGGTCCTCAGAGGCACCTGCCCTCCTTTGAGGGCTGATACCCCCATCAACCTTCCCCGTCTGGGTTAGGGGCTCCCTTCTCCTACCACACAAGGGAAACAGCTATCTTCATACCAACCACAGGCTTTAGAGAAGACCCTGCACATCTGCAGCACCTCAACACAGCGCTGCTGGAGCGCTTGCCACAGCTGCAAACCTCCTCCTGCAACATCCAGAGCAACCCACCTTCAAACCTCAGCTCCCCACTTTTTCACAGGCTCAGGAGGACCTTCTCCTTTCCTGCTTCCCCCAAAGTCTTTCCAGAAAAGCTCACACCAGCTCCAGACCCCACAACAAACGCAGCTGAGCCCCAGGGTATCCCTTCGGTCCCTACTCCCACAATAGGAGGAAGGAGCTTGTTTAAAGCTGCCTAGCTCTTCCTCTGCTTTGCTTGGCCTCTGGGGTAAGGCAAGCACAGGTGGAAGTGATGTCCACTCCTCTTGAAGCTTTACCGTGGCTGTGACTGCAAGTTGTGGTCTGCAGTCTTCAACTCAGTAAAAAGAAAGTATATGGAATTCCTTCAAGACCAACAAAACGCCTTTCAGAAAGCATAGGTGTGCCTTCCAAGCACTGCCATGCTCTGCTGTGAGAAAATGCCGCTCTTCGCACCGGCCTGTGAAGGAAAGCAGCCCAAGAGGTGCGCTAGGGATTTATCCCTCCCCGCAGACCTTGCCCCACTCAGGTGCAAACTGGGAACCAGCTGCAGGATGGAGAGCATCCTCCATGAGACAAAGGTGCAGAGCAGACATGGGGATGTGCTGGAGGGTGTAGGGCTTCTTGGGAGAGTACCTGCTCTCGAGCCCCAAGCGTGAATTCCAGCTCTGCCTGACCTGAAGCTCTTTAGCTCAGCCGGCAGCATCTCCATGTCCGCTGGGAGCGGATTCAGAGCAGCACCTGCAGTCACGCCGGTCTGCGGATCCTGCAAAGAAAGGGTGTCGACAGATCTGCACGTGGTTTTGTCTAGAAAAGGGCCTGTGTAAAGGAGACAGCTTTGGGCTTAAGGTCATTTTTTCCTCGTGCCTGGGCTGCAGCTGCACAAATATTTGCTAAAAAGCCAGCCCTGCATGATGCAGCGAGCTTTCCTCCTTCTCAGACATCACTGAGACAAACCATGCTCCCGGTTTCCTCCTAGTAGGACTTAGCTGGTCCTCAAAAAGGCCAGAAATTCCTTTACACTCCAAGGTGTCACCAAAGGCTGAGTTGTCCTATGTTGCATTGGGTCCCCTGACTCCAGGTTTGTATCCTCTGTAGAAATTCACCTGCACGGCTTGTCGTTGAGCTAAGAAATGAAAATGATTTTATTTGTGCTTGGTCTGCAGGCTTGGGAAGATTAAAAGTTAAGACAGATGTGAGCCACTGGGACAGTCTATATGAAAAAAAGGGTTGGAAATGGGGCTCCCCTAAGGGCAATTGCTAAATTCCCTTTAGCTTTAGAGTAACTGGGATTTCACAGAAAATACGGATGTTTTAAAGTACAGGTACATAGTTCAAGTTACCTTTCAGCAAAGAACCACATTTTAACTCCTTTCAGGACCACTTTGCATGGTGTTATCCTAACTGTCTCATTTTTTGGTCTTTTTCTCTTAAAGCCCCATTTTTTTTCCTAACGTAGTTGTTAGAAAGTCAAAAAGCTTGAAAATATCACCAGGACATACCCTTGAAGTTTTTGGGAATTAAAAAGATAATGATGATAATAATAATAATAATAATAATAATAATAATAATATACCCCAAGACATTAATTTTGAAATAAAATCTCACTTTTCAAGCCCCTCTGGTGACGCCTGAGCACTGGATCATGGTTTGTGGGACTGTGCAGTATTCAATACAGTTATTTTCTAGGGGAAAAAAAGCCCCCCACCCCCCGATGCCCTGGCCTGGCCAGGACTCACTACCCGACGTAAAGCAACGAGACCCCAGGGACAACGACTGCAGCAGCGGTCTCAGAAACTTTGCGGCGGCAAAAGCAGGCCAGGAGCTGCTCCGCGTCCTCTTTGTCAGCTGGCTAAAATAGCCCAGGCGGAGGTGCTGACAAACCCGTCCCCACGCTGCGGCCCGACACCTCCAGCCCTCCCGGGGTTATCGGTGACGTTTGACTCCGAAGCATTTTTTCCCTCGCTGCCAACAGCTATTCCCCTTAGACTATTTGCTTTCACATGCTTTCCCTTTGACACGGCTGCTATTTCTTTGTAATATGTAAACACTCAGGAGGATTTCCATGTTTGTTCTTCACCCGGCGCGGCCAGTCTTTCGCAGCTCGCTGGGAGAATTGACATGAAGAAGCAGCCGTTTCGCAGGCGTTTGGTATTCTTTTTTTTTTTTTTTTGCGCTGTGCTCCCGTCTGTTTGCTCTTGTTTTAAATCCAGTTCTGCTCTTGTCTCAGCAGCCCGGCACGGAGCAGAAAAATGCGGTGCTGTTGTCAGAAACACGACACTTGCTGTCATCCTACATGGGCGTCCTTTAACAGTAGAGCCCAGCGGAGGCTTCACGCTGCAAAGCATTTATTTTTTATTTCATCTCTTCCTACGGTAACTCTCGATGACTATAAAAATTCTCGTTAAATCTAAAGCAAGCTGCTAATGTGTGGCTTTTCCTAAGAAAACTGCCTAAGTTTGCCTGTGCTGCTGTTAACACAGAGTTCTGGTAAAAACCCAGGCATGGAAATTTTCATAGTAGGGATTATGACCCTGAATTTCCTTCCCATGGGAATTTTGACCATAAATTCTAACCAGGAATTTCCTTAACTAACCTGACATGTCTCCACAGAGTGTTCTCATTTCAGCAAACCTCAATTTTGTTCTGTTTCAATATGACTAGGAACCTGCCATGTTTAAATAGAAATTAGAGCACACAAACAAGGTAACCAGATTGGTGCTACCCTGGGTGAATATAAGGCTGATTCAATCAAAGCTGGTAACAGCCAAGGGACATCCATGTCCCTTCTGAAGCTCCTTCCAGGATTAAGGCATGCATGCGTTGGGAAGGATGTCACTCTTTGTTTAGTACAAATTTTTACATATAACTAACATAATAATAACCAAAATGCAAATCAGTAATAATTAAACTGGAAAGACATCCATATTACCATTAAGAAAGTCTTATGTATATTTTTTTTAATCTCCAGGTGGGATCCCATGTTTCCCGTAAACCCCTTCCTCCTCCAGCTAATTCTACTGGGAAGGATGGGTTGAAATATCAATGCTGGGCTCATCCTGTAAAATACTTTCTTTGAAGAGAAGCTTTTGGGTCTAAAGTACCCAGAAATTCTCCACTGATTTCAACAAGCTTTAGCTCAAGCCTTTAATGCCCTGTAGTTAGCCTTAAAATGCAAGATGAACTGGAGGGGTTTTCATCGACAAGCCTTCTAACAAAAGTCACCATGCATTTCCTGAACAAATGTGCTGAAAAAGAGTCAGAGAAATAATAACATACATTTTGATAAAACAGAAAAAAAAAAAAAAAAAGCACAGGAAATATTTGTTATCCTTATTTATTTAATAAAGAAACATAATAAACTTGAATTTTTCCAGGTACAAACAGCTTAATATGTCCTATGATATTGGCTGATATTTTCCTTGCGCTTTTCATAGCTTGAGTGATTCATGTGGTAGCCTTTATTGAACAAATCAACAGAAAAAATGGTAGCACTCACCATGCTTATAGACAGTGTGGGCCAACTATTGAGTTAGTGTCTTTAACTAAATCACTGCATTGGGAGGTTGTATCATTGCTCGATTTGGATCGGCATCTCCATTAATAAAGATCTGCAAGTGAGGTTATTTGAAGTTTTTGAGGGGAGTTCTCCATACCATACAAAGATACCATTCCCTCTTCAGCTCTAAAGAAATGTGCCACAAAACAATAGAAAACCAACCTTCCAGTTACAAAGGTTTTGAAAGTAATTTACAATTCAGTTTTAGAAAGTTGCACTGTAAACATCTATAGTTAAGACCCTCTTTCAGATTTTTTTGCATTATGTTTTTTTTTTTTTTTACAGGTTTTGGGTAGAAGACAGAACCATTTGTAATTGCATCAGTACTGTAGGGTCTCAGCAATGACAACAAAATATTCAACGCAAGGGTGAAATGACCAGAGGAAGAGCTCTTCTCTAATATAATCAGTGACCAGCTAATCATCCCATTACATCCTGTTCATTACTGGGCCTGACTCTTAATAAGAATATCAGTTAAATATTTTCTAATACAAGTTGCAAATAATTAAAATATTTTTAAAACAGCGTGACCAACACTGCACTGCTGAGTGAAGCCTGGCTTTTTGCTTGGGTTTTCAACAGTTTGTATTGTACGTGAAAAACTCACATAAGAAATGCTCCTTTTTCTTAGTATTTTTCCCCTCTTTTTTTTTATTCTAAAGCTTTGAAAGGAAAATAATTTTACCAGTTGTCAGCCAATAAATGCTTGTTCAGCAAGTAATGAATGTACTATTTTCTAATTAAACGGTTTCATTATAGGCAGCAGCTCGTTGCTAATGACCTATAAATCCCATTGAGAAGAAAACATTTTAATCAGTAAGTCGTGTCCTCTGAGTGTCAGCCACTCTATAAACTCACAAGATACATATATATGTATAGATATACGTATGTGTGTGTATATATATATGCATATAAATATAAAAATCGCATACTCTTTCTGGGTGATATGTACAGTTAGAATAACATTACAGCATAAATACACAGGGAATCTGTATAAAGTTTCCCTAATTTGAGAAGCCTTGAGCAACTTTGTTTTTTCAGGGGGTGGGGGGTGGTGTGGGTGGTTTAGGAGTGGGGAGGGAGGAAAGAATAAAGAGTGTATTCACTTTAAGGAACCAAGAGTAGTTCCCTTAAGTTAGAATCTAATTACATACAAGATTTAAAGGCAACAAAATGCCCAGAGGAACAGCCCTATGTTATACACCATAGACATGTGGTTAAAAGGGCAAGAGAGCATGATTATAATAATACTTATATAGTATGTGTCATTCCCTTATAGCACTTTGCAACCAGAAAGTCTTACAACACCCCTGTGAGGTAGGTAAGTATTATTATCCCCATTTTACAGATGGGTAAACTGAGGCACAGATAGGTTAAATTATTTGCCTAAAAATCGTGTAGTAAGAATCAGGAATAGACCCCAGGAATCCTGATGGCAAATCCTCTGAAGTAACCGATAGACCACTCTCAAGTGAATGCCTGAGACACCTCTCAATGAATGGAGAGAATATATATTATTTACACAGATACATTGTCATCCTTTTGACATGTTGTTTTTACATATTCTGACTTGTTTAGAGGACAGATAACAATGGCCATAGATAAACTTGACTGTAACATGTCGCTTTAATTCTTGTTGCCAACCCCATGTGGATTTTGACTCCTATACAACCTGGGATGTAACTAAATGTCAATGACAATACACCTTAAATACATTCTTGATATCTTTGCTTCTCCAAGGTGAAAAGCACAATTACTGTTCCTTAAAGTGCAATGGCTTGTTACAGAAATCTCAGGATTTTCCATGAAATCCAACCAAACCCAAGTACAATCAGTCTGAAGGTGAAAAAGAAAGAACTTGTCTGTAATGATGGACTTGTCTCTATATCATGCTTTCTCCCATTCTATCAAGGCTGAAAGTTTAATAATAAATAATAATCTATGTTAGGACCTAAAACCTCTACTACTTCTCTACAGCCACACATCCACCTTTCACCCCGTTGTCATTTCTTTGGCCTGAAGCTGATGGACACATCAACTGTAAATATTACTTTGCCTACAGGAATGAGGATATATCTATTTTCTAGTAGATTCTTTTTATTGGTTCCTGTATGTCTTGTCCTTCCCCAGTAATCTAACTGTACCATTGGAGAAAATGAAAGATGGACACTGAGTAGAAAGGATTCAAAACCTCAAAATTTACATACAGATACAGAGGCAATTCCCCTCCCACCTTCCTGATCACACTGTCACAGCCCTTCTGCATGGTCCAATTGGCATTGGTTTTATTCATAGTAGTAGTAGTAGTGGTTTTGGAGTAAAATTGATGCACAGTTTCCAATAAGGCTGCTTAGCTCAGTGTTCCTGGGGAAAACGTAACCTATCCCACTACCTTAACAGAAACTTTGCCAGCGTAGATGGTGCTTTGGAGCACTACACACAAACGTGATGCACTACTTCTATGGCGAGTTTGATTGCGGTATTCAAAGCAGATTCTTGAAACATACTAAAAAATTAGTGCTTTTATTAACAGTTTTACAAACAGAATCCATTACTGTCTAGTTTCCTGAAGGATAGAACAAGCCGTTTCTCTCATTATTTTGACATAATTTCCTTCTCTGTTTTTTTTTTTTTTTGTATTTCTGCTGATGAGCAGTTGCAAGTCCCAAGAGGGAGGGCTTAGCATATATAAACAGTTAAAATGTTGCTAATTTGATAGTTTACTTTCCTCTTCAAACGATGGGGATCCCGCAAGTTCCTATTACCTTGACACAGAGTTCATCATGAAGAGTGTAAGGATCATTAATCTCCATGGAAAAAGAGACTTTTTTTTTTAAGTAAAAAAATATCAAATATAATAAATTTATGAAAGACCATTCACAACATATACAGTAAGTGTTACATTTTGCTACAGCAGCTGTGATATTTTTTTTTCTTTTTAGAATGCAAGGTCATACATCGCCATAAGTAAACACACTAATATGAGTAAGACCTTAAATGAATGTATACAGCCAGGCTTTATCTGTGGATAGATATACACTGTGTTTACTGTTTTACAGTCTAGCATATTCTTATTCACACCATTGATATAACAGCTATGACCCTGCAAAGATTCTTCGTGTGCATATATAAATATAAATATTGAGCCAAGTCAAAAAGAGCAGGGTCAAAGGTTATATGTCTTATTAGACTCCTGTAGTTAAGGGTAAAAACTCCATTGTTTCTTTTGCAACTAATTTTTAATAAGAAGGCTGCTTCAATCATTGTGTAGTTACAGCATTACATTCTGTAAACAATATTTTAAAGCATTCTAAACAAACATTTAAACAATTGATTCTTTATCCTTGTCCGGTGAGAGCAGACAATCTATAGCCTCATCGCTTTTGCTCGAGTCCGTCATCTTCAGCTGGAGATTATCACTCGTACCTCTGGTGACGCTGTCGTAGGATGGAGGGAAAGATGTGGAGGACAGAGTTTCTGATTTGTCTATTGGCCTGCCGTAGTTTTCGTTCATCATGAACGCAATAAGACCCTCCTTCTCGGGTGCATCATCCTCGAGGATGCTGCCGTCAAAAGTTCTGTGCCGGTACAGGTAAGATGCTTGCTTCATGGAGCGCCGAAACAAATGTCTCCTGTAGGCCCGCTGGATGACGATGGCGGAGACCTCTTCTTGTTTCCGTCTGAGAGTTGTTGTAATTGGTTCATAAGAGATTTTAGACGGATTTGCCGCCATGAACTTTTCTTCCATCTGTATTTTAAGGGCATCCATCTCTCCGGATTCTCCTAGCACCCTTTTTGTAAAAGCAAACAAAATATCCAAGCAATGGATCCTATCTCCACTGACCATGGGCAGGTCCATTGCTATGAGTTTGATTTTGTTTGGTTTTGCTATGCGCAAAGGTTCTGACAGCGCGTCTGCAAAGTCTGAAAGTGCAGAATACTCAATAAACTGAGTGGCTTCAGGGTCAAACTTCTCCCAGATTTCATAGAACATATCAAAATCATCCTCGCTTAGAGGCTCTGTACTTTCCTCAGTGGCTACACTGAAGTTCTCTAAAATAATGGCTATATACATGTTTACAACAATGAGAAATGATATAATGATATAAGTAACAAAGAATAATATCCCTACAGCAGGGCTTCCGCAGTCTCCCTTTGAACCATTTGCATTCGGAAGGTTTGGGTCACAATACGGTGGTCCGGTGTTTAAAATAGGGTTGAGAAGACCATCCCAGCCAGCTGACGTTGTGATTTGGAAGAGACAGAGCATGCTGTTAGCAAAGGTTTGGAAGTTGAACATGTCATCAATCCCATGCTCCTTCTTAACATAGGCAAAGTTAGCCATGCCAAAAATGGCATAAATGAACATGACCAGAAAAAGCAAGAGGCCAATGTTGAATAGAGCAGGTAGAGACATCATTAAGGCAAACAGGAGAGTTCGAATTCCTTTGGCTCCCCGGATGAGTCTCAGGATCCGGCCAATCCGAGCCAAGCGAATGACTCTGAAGAGCGTGGGAGAGAAGAAATATTTCTGGATGATGTCAGAAAGTACGGTGCCTTGAAAAGAAAAGAGACAAACAGTCTGTTAGCGAGTCAGCTGACTGAAAAGCTGGTGTGCTGGGCCCGTTTGCTGAGCCACCACCAGAACAGTGCAGGTTTCTACTGGAAATCAACTTGGTTGCTTGTTTGCTTATTAATTTTTCCAGTTTCCCTGATGGGGTAGGAGGGAACTAAGGACTAAGATTGTACTAGCAAGGAAATGAGCTTGCATCCCTCTAGCTAATCTTTTCCTGCAGAAACACAGCAGCTTGGTCCAGATTGTCTGATGCCAACGGTCCCTGGCTGCACTGAGCCGTGCTGAGCTCGTGTCTCCCTGCCCGGCCTGGGAGAGGGTTCGCTGGCATGGCCCAAGTCTTCCCACACTGGAATGACCTGGTTGATGATGGGGCAGCACTATGACCAACGTGACTGCTCTGGTTAACTGGCTGCTATGGGCATATCCAGAGCATCCAGCGTCAAGGTTCTGATGACAGCTGCATGGCAGTGATGTTCCCTGGGTAACCCAAATCTGGGAAATCCGGGTGGTCCAAGGCCCCCAAAGCACCGGCTGCTCTCTGGGCACCAGAGGTCTTCTGTGCTGGGATCTTGCAGGTTCCCCAGTCCACCAGAGAGAGTTTAAAGCAACAGGAGCATCAGTCAATGAGAAGATGGCTCTGTTTTCCTAACATGACACTTTTTCATTCACCTACTCCCTCCTTCAAAATGGAAACTTTTTTTGGAAGAGCCGAATTTCTGAGTTCCTTCTGCTCACTGGATCAGTTGATCATCTTTCAGTTGCTACTTTATTTCCAACTTCAGTGAAAACTCTTTTGGCAGGATTTCAGATTCACATTTGACCTGCACTTCTGTAGCACCTAACATAGGATCTCTGGCTGGGGCTGCAGAACAGCAAAAGGCACAAATTAGCAATAAAACTGTGTCTTTCTGTTTCATCCCTTGGATCTATGAGGATGTGGAGCTCTAGTGACAACAGGGCTGAGAACAGCCAGAATCACTGCACCTGCCCAAACCTGCCCTGAAGGACTATTTCATACTGTTGTAATAAAAAGGAAATAGTAAAACAATAGCAATTCACATGTGGTCTTTTCATGTGGCTTTTTTACTTCTCTGTCTTTGGCTGCTATGCAGAACCAGGGTTAAGTGTATGGTGCCAGTTCTGGACCATGTTTTATCACTATGAACCACTAAGCATATATTAAAACCAATACTCTGGTATGATGAACTACATCATTTTGCTGATCATGCAAGGTCTTGTTTGGTAGTATTACATTATATTACCATTACATATTAAAAAAAATATGCTTAGGATCCAATTCTCTGAGTTGAAAGTGTATATTATTGCACAAAGCCTTTAACTTTGTCTAATTAATTTCATGTCTGCCTTTTAAACTTTGGAGTTTGGGTGAAAATCCAGGTTCACTTACCTACGATAGACAGAATCACGACGACAAAGTCAAATATGTTCCAGCCATTGGTGAAGTAGTAGTGTCGCAAAGCCAGCATTTTGATAATGCACTCCCCAGTGAAGATGGCAACAAAAAGCATGTTGATTTTATGGAGGATGTTCACTTTTTCTTGACTTTGGTCATCCGTTTCCACCATCATGGTAACCATGTTAAGGCAGATGAGAATCATGATAGAGACATCAAAGGCTTGTTTTGAGACAACATCAAAAATAAAACCTTGGTATTTGTTCTGGAAGAAAGGAGAAGATTTAATTAGGAAATTTAAACCATGTCAAAATGATGATGTCATTGTCTCCTGGTTGATCAGAAAGTAGAGGAAAATAGACAATATACTGCTTCTGATTGGAACTTCATGAACTTAAAGGTGATGACGAATGGTTATACGTTAGTTTTCAAACCCATTTACTCCTAATGCTTCTTGAAACTACTGAAAAAAGACCCCGGACTGGGGCCATGAATTCATTCAATACAGGCATGTGGCCACTGGCTTATGTAAATTGGACTTTTAGTCAATATTGCAGAACAGTGGGAATTTTGTACACAGGTCACTGGACTTGCAAATATTGCCCAGAATCAAAACATGTAAATACTAAGTGGCTTTCATCTGGGAGTGATCAACCTTCCTACACTGGGAAGGTGAATCGCATTTATTTTATTAAATAAATATTCAGCTATTACACAAAATTCAACCGAATTATGCCATCCTTACCAGTGGCCTTGGGATTGGCTTTTGAGGTTTCTTAGATCCTAGCTTTTTCATTGCATTATAATACTTTTTCTGTTCTTCTGTCATAAAGATGTCCTGGCCACCTAAGTATAGGGTGAGAACAAAGCTATTACTTTTGACGAAAAAAGCTCCATTACCCCATCCACAGTTCAGGGCTGCATCTTCTTCTATTTTCTTATTTCCCTTTTCACGTAGCTTTCGTCAAAATATCTAAGAAGGGCTTGCTGAGATGCAGTGCAAGGAGCTGCTTATCGCATGGAGGCAAAGGGCAGGAGGCAGAGCAGTGCGGGCAACCGAGGAGGAGCAAGACTCTGATTCTGTCTGCGCTTGGGGTAGGTCCAGGGCGAGAGGAGAACATATAGAGAAACTCAGCCCTTTGTTTAGACCCCACAAAGCAGTGAGAAACACAGCTCTCAGGCCAGGCTGCTCCTCCTTGACCCTGGCTGGACCTTGGGGCAGGGAAGCGATGGGTTGAGGAGAACGGGTTGCCCCGTTCTGAGGAACAGTGACGGCTTTGGGCGGGGGACACCAGGGCGGTCTGTGCCCCTGTGGCAGAGTTTATGCCAGATATCCTGTCTGCATGGAGCTGCTTCACTGCTTTCTGTAGGGAATATAATCCCCCAGCCTGTATTTTCGGGATGCTCATCCTACGGGGACATTAGGGGCTGCTACAACTGTGCTTTGGTAAAAGTGGTTTCTGCGGCTGTTCCGTCAGTGCTAATCTCGAGGGTAATGTGGCAAAGGCACTGCTTTTAAATCTATCCCTTGCCCTGGTCTCTGCAGCAATCACAAGGTGGTGCGTAGCATATGCACTACTTATCTTTTTCTTTTGTTGGTTAAAATTGTCAATGATGACACCAATGAAGAGGTTCAATGTGAAGAAAGACCCGAAGATGATGAAAATCACAAAGTACAGGTACATGTACAAATTACATTCCCATTCAGGCTGCTCCTCACACTGAAAAGGGAAAGGGGAAAATGTGAAAATGACACCATTTCTGCACATATCAAAATATTAATGCAGTTAAAAAGAAAACTGTCCATTGGCAATAAAGATTATGAAACAGGAAAAACAGTGTAAGTCCCACTAGCAGAGTCAGCGCTCCTCGGTCTCTGTTTGAAGTTTACTATCTTATTATGTGTAATTGTTCTAGTATGAGAATTAGTAATAATATTTTTAAAATATTCAGAAATGGTCAAACAAGTAAATTTAAATTAATGAAGGTTTAGGGGGAAGGATAACAATTCAGAGAACAATAAGGACTGTGTCTAGAAGGTGTTTGCTTGATCACGATCAGACAATCTTGCACCGGGGAAGGTTTAGTTTGGATATTAGGAAAAATTTCCTCACTGAAAGGGTTGTCAGACATTGGAATAGGCTGCCCAGGGAAGTGGTGGAGTCACCACCCCTGGAGGTATTTAAAAGACGTGTAGATGTGGCACTTACGGACGTGGTTTTGTGGTGGACTTGGCAGTTCTAGATTTATGGTTGGACTTGATGATCTTAAATGTCATTCCAACCTAAATGATTCTATGATTCTACTGGCATCTGCAATGCCACGGTCATTTCAGCTACATTTCATAACACTGTCATAGTGATCACACTGCTCCAGAAAGTGCAACTTCAGAATAAATCCTATAAAATGTTCTCGGTCTGAACCCAGAAGGGGAAAAGAATAAATTTTCTGATTATCCCTAATCTTATAAGAACTAATGTTACTTATAAAAAGCAAAAGTATAATTAAATGCTACTGAAGAACGCTGTATTTAGAAGTACAATTTTTCATTTATGAGGGGTGGAAATGAATAAGTTCTCTTGCTGAAGAACTGAACAATGCAGTCTGATAGCCTCAAATCACATGTACTACATTTGGCAAAAATGCTCAGGTTTGCCCCATCAGTTCCAGGTATCTAACCAAGAAGCCAGAAGCTCTCATTTCCCTAAATGCTGTATTTTCTCACTTGTAACCCATGTGTTTCATTCAGCAGAAGGGAGGATACACACACGTGTACATGTAGTACAAGAATAAATCAACATCATGAGCTGTTATGCAAAGGCAATTCTCTGCCTCTATGATGCCATGAGGCTTTTCCACCACTTATTCCTCCATTTAGGGCTCGACTCCCTTTTACTCAATTCAGCCTGTCAAATTCCCAGCACCAGATAACTACCTCAAAAATTAACGGTAAGTGTAATCTTGTTTCTTTAATATTATTAAAAAAAGGGAAAAGAGATAACAGGTCCTTCCATAAAAAATAAACAAACCACATGTGATGTAGCAAGGGAAATGCCTTTTTTTTTTTTTTTTTTTCTCTTTAGTAAACTGGAAAGCTCAACAAGATGCAGGTGAGAACTGGGCAGTCCCCAGCACGTGTCGAGCCAGAGCTGGAAGCTCACACCAGCCTCTTTCCCTGCCCGGAGACCTCCCAGCCCTTCATGTCAGTTACAGGGGAATGTAATTTATCCCAGTGCTTTTAGAGAGGTTCTATTAGCAGAAGTTAGAGCCTTGGAAAATATGGGAGTCAACAGGGAGAGTGGAAGAAACAGAGAGGACAATTTAGGTTTTCGGTAGACTCAGTCTCACCCTGGAGGTGCCTCTCTGTGCTGGGAGTTTTGCAGTACGAATAGATAAATCAGTTGTGTAGGACTGAGGGCTACATTTGTTTTAATCTCAGGATCGTGGTGCTTCAGTAGCAGCTGCAAAAAATGAAGGTCTGCAACTGTCTCGAGCAGGGTAAGGCAGGGACTGGCAGCCTCTGTGTATTTTTTTTGCTGTTAAACATCATGCATGCTGCAAAAGTCAATGGAAAAGGAAGTGATTCATTCCCTTGTAGTGACCTACCTCTCGTGAATCCACTGCTGCATACATAATATCCATCCAGCCTTTAAATGTGGCCTGAAAAAAACCCCACAAAATATATAATTAAGCATATTAAATAAGTATATCTTGAAATAATATCGTCTCTCTGACGAGTTTTAAAAATGCAATGTTGAGCATGTTTTTCACAGTTAATGAATTGCCTCTCCTTTAAAGCAATATATATCTATGAATTCACGTTCATTTAGATATTTAAAATCATTACAGAATGGTTTTCTCCTGGATTTTCTCATTCATGTTTTCTGATTTTCTGCACTTCCAGAGATAAAACAGAGGTTTTTAAAAAGGAGGGAAAACATGGCAATTAAATCTTTGGAAGCTTTGACCTTAAGAATTTCAAGTAATGGAAAGATATGGCTACACAGGACAACTCAGAGTGCTGTCCTGCACAAGTCTCGGACCAGGTGAGCTGGATCCCATCCGTATCACTTGTTCAGACTGGTCAGCAGTGACTATGTTGTAGGATCCCACTGAAGCTTGGATTTTGCCCTTTTTTAAAACAGGGTAAATCAAGGCAGTGCTAAAGCCCAGGGAGTCACATAAATCACAGCTGACTTGAAAGGGGCAAAGGCAATCAACACCTGCTGTGAGCCTGGCCCTGGAAATTCAATCTGTTTTATTGTTCAGATTTTTTTTTTTTTTAAATCAAAAAAAAACCAAACTTTTTTTTTCTTAATTGTTTAAACAAGGAGGGATTGTACAGAAGCCAGTGCCTCTTTCTGGAACCTGAAATGGAGAAAGGGCAGTCACAACTCTCCTAGGAGAAACATGTAGAAATTATTTTTACTATTCTGTAGCAAAACCATGACTCTTTGCTCTCAATATTTACCTCTCAGTTAGACACAGCCTGATGCTAAACATGCCTGGCATTAGGTCTGACTCTGGCCTAAGCCACATTGACTTTTTTTAGTTCTCTGGGATTGTTTCTCATCTGACTTCTGACCCATTTAGACTTACACTGGATTTACAATCAGTGTGAGCAGATAATGAAGCATTTTTAGATTTATTTATTTAAACAGATTTACACTAGCATGCATGAAAGATCCATGCCCAATATTTTTTTGCATCCTACTGACACTTAGGTTGAATTTTCTCCTGGTACGTAGGCACACAATTCCAGATAACGCTAACAGGAACTTGACCAGTGGTTCCCAGGAGAAACCCAGGCATTTGTGTTGAGCTAGGTACATCCAGCAGTTTTAGAAATGCTCCATTATACACTCTCTATTATTAAATTAAATCCTGGAGGTTATGCTGCCTTCCCATTTCCCTCTGAAGGCTACTGAGCCAAAGGAAAATGTTGTACAAGAGGTCAACCATATTTCTCATGAAAGGATGTATAAAATAATGTTTGAAAGGTTACATTCATTTTTACCTACTGGTTGAAAGAGATTGAATCCCCCAAATCAGAACCCTTTGGAAAATCTATTTCATGGTACTGTGTTAAAAAACACTTCGGACGTAAAATGTTTACAGGACTAATCAGCAGTTTTATTGAAACGAATAGTTACTTGAACCTGTCATGCTGATCCTCCTTAACTGTTCTAATATTTTCCTTTTTTGCTGTTCTCTTTCTAATCTGATGACAGATTTCCTAGTGTCATTACAGTCACTTGCAGCTTCGAGCTCCAAGTGCCATTCAAGAAGGTTGGACAGGATGAAACAAGAAATCCTTTCCCTGTGGCACAAAACAATATGATCTTAGCCTGCACTTTTCTCCCACTTGGGAGGAAATCTTTTCTCTTGAGTAGCTATTTTACCCCTCGATGTGTACCACAGACATGAGAGACTCTACTGCAAGGCACAGTGATCTGTAGTGATAACAGACGATGAAGTGATCTGACAAAAATAAATATTAAGAGAATGAAGTACTGTGATTTTCTGTTTTTCCCAGTTGTCCAGAAGTAAGAGAATTAAAAATCCATGGGACTTCTGGAAAGCTTCCCTAGACACTTCATCTGCAGAGGGTAAAAGATGCTGAGAATGAAAGAAATATAACACTGGGGAAAGAAATTATTTGTCTGGAATTAGTAACCACTTACACTCTGGATAAGGAAGTGACAATATCTTCATGGGAGTGTTTGTGATATTATCCTGCCTGGAAGCTATCCAGAGAAACACCATTTTCTACTGAAACTGTCATGTGATGAGATTATCTACCTATAAACTCATCTTGGGATGGGATTACATTTTGTTATTTGACTGGTGGTTAGAGTTGCAATGCAGTAAATTAGTGGGGAGGAGGATAGGTGGGATGGCACTAGCTGCCCTCAAACCATTTATTGTATAACCAAATGGTGCCTTAAAATAAAACAAAGCATTAAATCTGCAAGGGGGGTGTGTGTCTGGAAAAGGACTGCAATAGTGCAATGAATATCTGCTTCTGATGGCAGAAATACTGGTCTTCACACTTCTGAAATGCTTCTTTAAGCATTACTATTGGCAAGAAAAACTTCTGAAAGCTAAACCACAGCCACCAACAGTACAGCCAAACTACACACACTTAAGTTGGCTAGGACAACTCACTATCTGCTGGCTTTTCTGTTGAATTTGTCAGTTTGTTCAATTTCCTCATGACAGCAATTTTATACCAAACATTTGTTCTATGTTTATTTTGCATTAGGATGATTTGCTGGCAAGGACACCCCCAAGCACTGGACCCACCAGAGCATTCCAGAGGTTTGCACTGTGCTGGGCTATGCAGGTTCCAAGGGCACTGCCTCTGCTCTCCTTGAATTTCCACCAGGAATTCCTCATGGAAACACTGCTTACTCCTAATCTTTGGGCATATGGAGAAATCTACCCTGGCGCACTGATTTATGGTTTGTTCAGAAGCACGGATTTTTTGCACATTTTGCATCCACAGTGAAAGTAAAATCCAGCATCACAGTTTACAGAAAGCCAAGAGATCGTGTAACTCAGTAACTTTAGACACACGCCGCTCTCATGACCATTTTGTAGCTGATTTACGAGCTCGGTCATGACTTCGAACCTGGCATGAGGGGTTGATTTAACTCTACAGCTCCTGATTGCTGTACTGGTCTAGGAGTGCTTCTGTTATCTTCCCACTCCTTATCTGGAGTCCCAGAGTGACAAGGAGTTGTAGGACATATTAGATGTAAGTCTTTTCCTGTCTAAGGAGAACTTTTCCAAGCAAGCCAGATGCTGCATGAGAGACCACTTATTTTCTTGGTGTTCTTCAATAGGTTGCTGAAACTTCAAGATACATTGCAAAAAAATCTGTGGTGATCATAATGTGAAGGGAAGGATTCTGCATGGGAAATGCAAAACTCCTACTGGAAATTTCAGATATTTCTTTGTTTAGTTCAAATACAGATTTATAGAACATAGGTGCTACAATCTGCAAAGCAATTCTGGGAATATAGGAAAAGCATTACTGAAGCACTGGGTTGTAGCAATAATTTTTTCCTAATAGATTAGGGTGTTAAGGGTGTTAAATCCCCAGAAGAGTGAAACATCCTTCTTGCAAATTAAAAAGTCGTGATAATGAAGATCTTTTCCTCCCTGTGAATGAGGCATTTGTCTTGCTTGTAGAGTGAGCAGAGACTACCTCCTATTTTAGTCATCTGTTTTGAGACAGCCTGTTTGTTAGTTGGAGAAGCTTGAAACTTGACTGACCACTTCACGTGAAAGTTTTCTCAGACTCATTAATTCAAAGTAGCATCTTCAGAACAACAGGATGGATCCTAAACAAAGTAGGAAAATAGGAAAGGATATTTGGGGAAAGTTTCATGCAGTTCTCAACTACATTGTCAGAAAGTTTGCCTCTGGATAGTAGTAAGCCTTAAAGTTTCTATAGTAGCAACTTCTCATTTCTTTCAAGGATGTCGTAGAAGTGAAGAATGTCAGACTGACAGATTTGTTTTACATATTTCCATGTGGATTTTCGGACACATTCAGGCATCCAACTGTAACTTCAGAATCACTTAAAGAGTGTGTTGTAGCAGCTGAAAATGTCAACAGTCAAAAGACAAGTCCCACTTAAAAGCTCATATTTTGGATCCTGGAGGACTGTAGCCAAAACACTTATTTCATCACTGCTACACACTGTCTCAGTGTGCGCAAAGATGCCTGGATGTGTCTGTCTCTTTAGGAAAGCTGACTGTTAACTGATCCCCTGCAATTCCTATGGTAGTTTGCTCATGAAATGCGACCCCATACGGAGGATATTTGGCAAGGAGCACCTGTAACCAACACTCCTCAGCTGGAGTCTGGCAAAGCAGATCCAGATGTCTGGGTCCCTTCTCTGTGGCTGTCGTCTTCACACTTTATTGCCTAAGACCGTCGCTAGCAGCAGACGTAAGAGCTCCAGGTGCAGGATGAAAGGTAGAATCAATCCCCTAACGGCATCTGGCTCCTGCCCGTCCTCCTGGAAGAAGGAGGCAGCACCTGCCATAGAAGCTGAGCAAGGTTTTAGGGCTCCCTCCTTTCCAGTCATAACCAGTTTGTCCAGCCTGCACAGACTCTACATTTAGGCACCTCTTTTGTACTTCTGCAACTGGAAAACCTACTTCTCTGCTACCCAACACAGTATCATACGTTTAAAAGAAACCTACAGGGTCATTAAGTCCATTTTCAGCTGGAAAACAGCAGTACTAAATCATCCCTTCACAAATGTGCCGAGATCCACCTTATGACTAGTTATGTTTCTTCTGCCATCACTGATCCTAACAGAAGGTAGTCCTACCTGCTGAACGCAACCAGTATCACCAGTGCCAAGTGCCCAGGAACTGATACTGCAGAAGAGTAGAAGAGACTGCTTCAGGATACTCCTTAGGCAATGCCAGCTTATGAAAAGTTTCAGATTTTCAGAAAGCTGAAGTTTGAGTCTTACGGAAGAAATGGTGCAGGAATAACTACTACTCTAATGACATTTTTTCACCAAACAAACTAGGCATCTTTTATGCAGTCATGGAGGAGATAAAAAGCTTCAGGTAAGGCACAATATTTTAAAACTGGAAATATTTGCTCAGCTAGATTGGATGTTTAAATAAAAGACAAAGCAAGTGCTATATAGAACGGAAAATCTAATTAAAGACGTTCAAAGTGAATTAATCTACCCCGCATGGGTGAGCTGAATATCATAATTACATGCAAAAGATAAAAGCTCTTGCTCTTAGCAAGTTCAGCTTTATGTCACAGAAAGAACCAAAAGTAGTTGTGCCCATTCTATCCTTTCTGCTTTCCAGAGGGTATGAAAGCAAAGACTCGATGGACACTGGTCAGAAGATCGCAAACTAAAGTGTATGTGTACCAGGAACACAGTACATAAGGAGAAGCATTTCTACAAGAAAGGAAACCTACTTCATGGAGCTATTTCATGCAACTGTGACAGAGAAAAAAAGATCTGGGAGAAAGCAAACTTGCATCATGGGAAGGAGAAGGGCTGGCAGATCTGATGGGGACCTGTGGGAGGCACATGCCCGCTTGGAAGGTGGGGGCCCAGGGCAGTACTTTACTCATTGCAAAGGGGGGATATCTATATGTGACCACTGAATTAAGCTCCAAGCATGCAAGTCTTTATCCCAGAAGCAAGGAATGCCTTCACAAGCGCTTCAAGAAAGTCCAAGGATGGAGCGCGGGACTTGTTTAACTCTGCATACATGAAATGCAACACAACAAACACTCTTAGTGCGTACCCAGCCCTTGTCATCACTAGGCTCCAGAGCAAATTAGGAGCAATGGAAATAAGTATCATTACCACTATTTTACATGAGGGCCCCATGGAATTGAAACACAAAGCAATTTGTCTAAAATCACTGAGCAGTCCAGCGGCAGAGCCTGGACACAGTAAATCTCAGCACATTCAACCCGTTTATCCATGTTTTACATTTGCTGCTGAAAAACGTTGTAAAAGCGTCTCACTTCTGTCTTCATCGACCAAGTATTGCCATCACCTTTGAACCTCAACAGTCTCGTCTCTGATACGCTCTCGCCACCCTTCCAGAGAGACCAGGCTGCATGGCATTACAGCAATCTGATCACCACCATGTTTCATAGTTAGGTTCACTCTGACTCATTAGGCTTAGCAGGTGGAAATGAGGTGAGGAACCAGAAAGAGAGGCACCACTGTCCTTCTCGAACATCTCCATGGAAGGTGAGCAGAAGACTGTAAATTAAGATTCCCCTGTGACTACAGCTTTATGCAATAACTTCAGCTGAGTAACCGAGGGCACTGCAACTTCATTTTTTTCCCAGCAGGGTATAGTGAAGTCCCAGGCTGTTCAGGAAGGCCAGTGCGCTCTGTCTGCATGAACAGTCCTTCCTGGAACATGAATTTTTGTTTCTGGAACTGAACTTTGCTCTGGATTACAATATTGACAAAATGGTCTTTAATTCACCTCAAGAGTCCAATCACCTCCCAGGGGACTATATTAGTGATGCAGCAGAAATTCAGATTAAAACCAAAAGCTGCCATAAATATGTCTAAGCCAAATATGACTCATTTACACTTGACAAAAGGCATTGCCCTGATGGGTAAGGCTGAAAATCCAAGAAAAGCATAGAGGTTAACTTGAGTCTTTAAACTGATGATTTCAATGGGAACAAGCAACAGTTTCCCATTAGTTTCTGGTGGTCACACTTACCACTTGTAGCAGAGCCAGGTACCCAGCACCAACATTATCGAAGTTAACTTTAACTTTTGTCCAGTAAAACGTGCCTGACACATTATAGAGTATACAGTCACTCATGTTGTTAATAATTTTAGAGTCTAAAGGCATATCTCCTTCTGTCTTATTAATGCACTTCCCAAACTTCCCAGCAAACAGGTTCACTCCCATGATGCTAAAGATGAGCCAGAAGATGAGGCAGACGAGCAGAACGTTCATGATGGAAGGGATGGCTCCCACGAGGGCATTGACCACCACCTTGGGGGAAACAGGAGAGGAAAAACAGAATTAATGTCAGCACTTATACAGACACTTAACTAACAAGCTGTTGTGCACCCTTGATTAACTAGGCTTAACCTTCACATGGTGACAGGTGGATAACTACTAACACTACCTAAGGAGCCAGACCACCATTAAAGGCTTCACACATGATTATTTTTTTCCTTTTGTAACTGAAAAGTTAATCTGTTGGCATCCCACGCATGGGATGATGTTTTTTCAAGAGGAATCTTTTAATTCAGGAGCAATCTGTGGAGTCATCTTGACCTCTCAGATCCTACTGGATTAATACACTTCAGTCAAACTATCTCTCATAATCATACGATTAAATGGAAACAGCTGGGGTACATCACAGTGTCTCAAAAGGGACAAAAAAAGATTTCTGAAATCTTTTACTGAACTCAGGCTTCCATAGTCCTTGGGATGTGAACTCTTGCTGTGATAAATTTTGCTTATTTAAATAATAACTGACTGAGACATACTGTACTAAGCCAGCTTCCCCTGTCTGATCAGTATGCATGATTAAAACAGTGAAAGCATTCTAATTTAACAAAAAAATGCATTATTTTTTCCTGTGACATGCTGTAAAGTTCCTACACACCACCCCAGGCAGGGCTGTAAACCCCTGTGTAAAATCATAAAAATGAAAAGCAAAAGGAGCTTTTAAGGTGTGGGAATGATGGCGCTGGCAATGGACACCATCCTGAAGCCACGCAAAAGAAATAAGGGTCAGACGATCCACAGACCCTCCACAGGGGTCAGGTTGGAATGCAGCACTATAACACCAGTACATCAACCAGGCAAAGTGCACATCATTTACGGTTTTGAGCATTAAAGATGTTAATGCATGCCAAACATTAAACTAAAGATATTTTCTGAGGGAAGAACACTATCACGAAATGTGGTTTTCTCCTTGCTATGTCAACAAGGTTTCTCCATGTTCACAGCTTTTGGAGATACTGCCATTGCATGGTCCAGGCAAAGCTGCTTGACAGCACTGCAGCAGACACCAGCCCCACTACATGAATTTGTCTCCATCTCTATCATGCTTTGGTGATTAAAATCTGGTAGGCAGACACTAAGCTCTTCCTCTTCTCCATCTACATTTCTGAAACTGAGACAAGGTGATATTGATCCATAAAAATTAAATTTTACTCTATCGTGAATCTGATTATGGAAAATGTCAGATCTTGTTTTCTCTTGTATTAGTGTCCAATTTTCTTACAAGCTAATAATGTAATGTTCATTTCCCCATCATTTTTGCATTGCTGAGGAAGAAAAATACCCGGAAGAGTAAAATGGGTTTCATGCATGCATAGCAGCAGCTTCATCTACAATATACAATACAAAATTATGTAGATCTTTCAAAACCCAGATTTGTATTTTGTGCATTTATGAATGAAGCTAATTTTCACACACGAAAAGCTGCTTGACCGCTTTAATTTTTTTTTTTCTGTATAGGCCCATTCCTGATGACTTTTCAATTTCTTTTTTTTTTTTTTTTCTTTTTCTGATTTTATCTTTCAGTTTTGGATGTTAATCAATTTCTAACTTCATTGTTTTAAGACCAAGTTTACTATGTTAACCAAAATGCCAAATAATTTCCAAATCAAGGGCTTATTTGCATATAGCCCTGACCCTTGCCGAAGTAGCTGTCATTTGCTGCTATGTGGGACAATATTTTTGTTCAATTTTAATCGATGCTAGCACAAAGCCACTGCACCTATGTTATATACATCGCTGAACCCAGCTCCCTCCCACAAGCCCCGTGACAGGACACAGACATCCAGGTTTCAGCAGTGCAAGCGATGGCCATGCCTGCATCCTGCTTTTTTTTTCTTCTGAATTATGTTCGATGACTTGTAGATAACAAAACACGACAGGAAGCTGGAGCAAATCCTGTAACTCCTCTCCAAATGAATTATTAACAGGGGGGGTTTGTTCTTCTCTCACTGCTTCTGCTCTTACACCAGCGTGATGGCATTTGGTCTGCTGGAAGCACTCCTGATCTGTGCTGAGGCAAGTGAGAGGACTTAAAAGACCTGGATACATAAAGGCAAGTTATTATCATAAATTCATGTTAAAAGTTCAGCTGCAAACCTTGCCACTGGAAGGGCTGAATTTCTGCTGCATCTAGGAATAGCAACATGCATAGCCGTGTATAAGAAAAGGTTTCAGGCCTCTTGGTTTCCATCAATACCTTTATAGCTGAAACCACCTTCCAGGTGACTTTGTCAAGGATAGCCTAGAAACCCAGCCTTTAACCCACAGTGGTGCAAATCCATAGTTTGTGCCTGGCCCCCAGCTCTCCTGATCTCATGGGCCACCTCCTCAGCCGAAGCTGATTCAGATTTTAAATTCAGAGTTAGACTTGTATAATGTGTTAAATCCTCCCTTCGCTACAAGAGCCCACCAGAATTCCCACAGTAATTTCAGCTCCAGGCTATAACTCCTAGCCAAGCCTGGGCACAGCTTTTGCAAAGACTTCTAATTTACAGTGTCATGATGTCAAATAATGGACAAAAAATTTATTATTAGATAATCTATTCCTGGTGTCCTTTGCCCTCACTGTTAGAAACAGGTGCTGTATTTTTAGGTTGAATTTGTCGAACTTGAGGCACTAGTCATCTGCTGTTAGATATCTTCTCCTATTATTCCCATCTTCACTGCATGTGAGCTACCAGAGAATGTTGCTTTGGGTAATTAAAAAATTAAAAAAATAGAGCTTCTTTCTATCATGGTTCCTTCAGATTTCTAATCATGGTCATAGCTCCCTGCAGAGACTTTCCTATTTTTACCACCCCATTTCCAGCAGTTTGATGGAATTCCGATATTGAAATACTGCCCTCTCCTTCTGCTTGCTGGGTTATTTCCCTACATATTGAGGGATTGTAATAGTCACCTCATTTATTGGACCTGCCCAAAAGCTTGTGTCCTGGTGAACAGTCATCCCAATCCCTAAGTCCTTCTCAGCTGCTGTTTTCCAAGAAACGTCCCCCGGGCTGACCTACTTTCCTCCTCCTGAGGTGTACGACGTATGTGGTTTTATTAAAATGCATGTTGTACAATTGATCTGTTCTTCACGGTGATCCAGATCAGTCAGTATAATTCCCTTATCCGTAATATCACTTACTACTCCGCTCACTTTGTGTATTGTCAGCAAAAAATTTATATTTTCTTCCAGATGCTGTTAAAGTCCAGATTAAGGACAGTTCTCATTCTGAAGGATCCCTCACCCTGAGACACTCATCACCAAATTTACAGTGTCATCACTGTTTACAATTATTTTTTGAGATCCATCAGCCATTTAAAATTAATTTAAAATATGTTTACTTGGCTTGGTACAAAGCCTATGTTTTCATCACAATGTCCCATGGTATCAGATTCCTTTCTGAAATCTAAGGATATTATATCAGCACAGTTACCGTCATCAGCATAATTTGTAATCAAATCAAAGGACCATATCGGATTTACAAGAACTATTCCCATGAAATCATGCTAACTAGCATTAATTATGCTATTTCTTTCCTGCATGTATCTTGTAGCAGCCTCACCATGACTTTGCCTAGTATCATTTTCACATTAAATGGTCTATCATCACCCCACTCATCCTTTTAAAATACTGCAATACCCTCCCTTGCTGGGAAGAAACTTGCAGGGAAGTGGCACCTCTGAAAAAACTCACTGATGGACAACAAATGAGGAGACGTGGGAGACTTCATGATTCAGGACAGGCAGACTTAAGTTAATTTACACTGAGCTCTAATACTGCCTGGAAAGCAGTGGGTGAGGCAGGCTGGTGGCACGTATATGGAAAACCCCAGGCTCTACGGTAACTGTCAGGTGGGATACTGGTCTTACTGGGCTCTTTTCTGGGGACAGAGGGGCAAGGTGGCAACAGTTCAGCCTTATTTTGCAGACTTCTCATGGGAGCTGCTGAGACTTGTGTCAAACTCAGACAGGTCCCGGCCTGTTTGAAGACAGGGAAAGGGCTGAAGTCTGATGGTAACAGGTCCTCTTGGCCATAAAAGTGCTACTCTGCCTTTGCCTCAGGACTAATTGTTTCCAAAATTTAAGTACAGCGTCAACGAAATAAGTCTCTTACTGCAGTATAAATGAGAACTTTCTTGCTCCTGTTCTAGCCGTGCAGAGATCTTTCAGTTATTCAAGGAAAAGACATTATACTAGAGCAGACTATTATTATTGTCTTACTGTCAGTGTTTGCTTCTCAACATTATCATTATTTAATCCATCACTGCGCTGGCAATTTTCCTGTGCATTTTGGAGCATATGAACTCCTCATAATGAAAGGTCTAACTGTCCCTAGTCATGTTAAGTGTGGTTAGACAAACTAAAAATAAAATGATTTGATTTTCCAATAGCACGTATTCTCAATTACACTTTATCAGAGTTTACAAGCTAATTCACTACCTCCAATAGCTCAGAATGACTGAACATATTTCAGCTGCAGCAATGGTGCAGGGAAGAAAAGGGTTGTTGGGTCAGGGACCAGGGGAGCCTACAAGTATGAGCATGTTAGGAAGCAAACTTGCAGGGCTGATGCCTGTGTCTATGCCACGTAAGATCTCCGCCAAGCCAACCTCTTGCTATTCTCAGGTAGAGATGCGAACTTTTTCATATTCTTTCTTTCCTATTTCAGTCTCACTTCTCTGATGCTTTGGGCTAGCCTTCCCACTGCTTTTTGGGTTTGAATCCAATTTAGTTAAACTGACGCAAAGTCATGAGTGAACATTCTTATGTCAGCTTAGAATACATTAAAGGGGTTTTGCTTGAACTTGCAAATCCACCAATAGAAGCTAAGCCTTGATAAGCCAGATTTAAATTGATTTGGGAGAGTCCGTTCACAAATCACTCTGGTAGTTAAACTAGTGCAGCTTTTGCTGATACCAACTTTTGCTCAATTTGTGAATGTTTAATAAAAACTTAGGGTGAGGTCATCAGATGACGTAGGAGTGAGAGCTTTAATTAATGCTGGTAGTGCAACATCACTTCGTGCCAGCTGAGAATCTACAGTTTACTTTGTTTTATTTTGTGAATAACCTGTAAAATACTGCCTGTGTTTGCTGAAAATAATGTGGAGAACAAAACAATTCAGGTTTGGGTGCCGAGATGAATAGAGCCTTTTGAATCTTTTTCTCTTAGTACTAACACAAAGGAGAGTGGTCCGCAACTAGATTTGTCTGATCTTCACCAACAAAAATAATGTCATTTAGATAATCACAAAGATTGTGGGACAAAGCCACAGATCCCCAATTCTGGTCATCCACAGAGTAGCCAAAGTATTGGTACAGGGGTTTCATAAATTTCTCTGTCCCCATATTTCCTGGGCTATCTTGGACGTTAGGCTCTCTAGCCTTCAGTCTGTCTTACTGCAAGGGTATTGCAATAAGAACAGTTAATTGCTTGGAGCTCAGTGCCTGAACTACACATTTTAGTCACTGATGATTGGGACCAAAATTTTGTCTACGGGAAAGCTTTACCCTGAATATACCTGAGTATGAAAGCTGTAGCATTTTTGTTGGCCTAGTAGAGAGATTTGGGATTGTCAGACAATGTAGGTTGTTTTATATGCAATTTTGTCACAGATTTGTTTTATCTTGCTATGCAATCTGCAAGATTAGCAGTACCCTCAGCTCATACAGAACACAGTTGTCATCATCTGCAAGTCATGCATGGTGCAATGCGTTAAATAAAGTGCTTATCTAGAGAATAATAGATTAGTGTAGCAGGTAGGCTTAACAAATAAACAGGTATGCTGTGTGGATATAGCCATGCCAGCAAAGGAATGCAGAAAGGAAAGAGGTCAATGCACAAGATGGAGCAACAAACACAAGCTACACGGTTTTAATGTTAATCCTGACATTCCACTTAAAACTGCAATCTGTTCAAAGGAAAGATTTTATATTTTCATCCGTTTGCTTTCCCTATCTTTAGCATTTCTAATTTTTGCTTTAATTATTAGTGAAAAAGTCCTTAAGAACTTTCCCAGTCAGTCCCATTTTAATACATGTCAAAAGCAGGGAGCAAACTTGTAGCTTGGTTATTCCCCTGATACGCCTTATAATTGAGACGTAATTGTTAGCCAGATGCTTCCTTGGCCAAAAAGCTGTTTTTTGAAGTGCAATATGACCAGTTAGGCAGCAGGATTAGTTTATCATTAAATCCACCAGAGGATAAAGCATTGTAATGATACAATTGCAATCAAGACAAAGGAGTGATTTCTGATTTTGTTATTTTGATACAGCATTATCATTCATTTCCTTTGGCATACAAAACGAAGACAAAACCACGTGCAACAGTTTCCTGTTACATGCTTGATGTCACACAGTTGAGCTTTGACCGATGCTTTATATACTCTTACCCTCATCCCTTCAAACCGTGACAACGCTCTTAATGGCCGCAGAGCTCGGAGGGTCCTGAGGGATTTAATGGGACCCATTTCAGAGTATCCAAGTGTATTGGCGATGAGGCTTATTAAAGAGACCTGAATGGAGACACAAAGCAAAAATCCAATCTGTTAGTACACTCCTGCCATTTTCCTTCTCTTCTGACTTTCCTTCCTGAAAAGAAACAGCTAGTTAGTGGAACAGTGGAAAAAAAATCTTAAATGGAAGCCACTAAATTCAACTTACACAGAAAAAAGGATATTTTTACATCCACACATATACAGAACTCTTACCAACTCACAAAACTTTTGTTTTCACTTTATTGCAAAATTTATAGAAATACAGACTTTCAAAGCTGCTGGTTTTCTTTTAACTAAGCGTCAAGAAATCCTCTTAATGTCACCTTGCACAAAGTGGATGAGAAAGGAGATCACTGTTACAAAACTACTGTTCTGTGATGCCCGTGCTATAGGTTTCCTGTACAGTCCTAAAGGTGTGTGTATCTTCCACTATTGAAAATATGAGTCACGTAAGTGTTATAATTTAGGTCTTTCTGGATGAAAACACCTGTAAGGTCTAACCATTTCTAGCAGAGATAAAAGATTTTAGCATTACCATTCAATTACTACTCTTAAACTTACTGATTAGAAACAAGTCTTCTAGATTGCTGATAGACGTGACTTTATATCACAGACTCTGAAAGAATGATGTGCATGACACTTCGATTCTGCACTTTTTCACTTTTTCTGCTTTCTGCACAGCCTCTAAAGGAGAAGGAAACTTGACAGGTGCTCAATGTCGAGGTTCATACTTCTCAAAGGTTATTTCTTTGAAATAAATTATCTATTTCCAAATCTGGAGACAACATAGAGGGGTTCCAATGTTCTTCATGTTCTCAGAGCTTTTGTAGTGCCCAGTTGGTCAGAAATATGGATGCTATCAGGCACAGGACTGGAGTCTGGGTAAACTGAATGGCAGTGGAGATTATGGGTCAGATTAACAAACACATGGAGCAATTGGGTTTTCCATGCTCCAATCGGTGTTCACAGCCTGAATTCTTACTGAGCAGGGAGAAACAAACAGCTCTTCAACACCACAGGTATCATGCCAATTTGCATGTATTACAAAAAGAAGCAAAATTAACTGCTATGTATTATAAACTATTATTTTCTTAGAAGAGTGAGACCTACGTATATTGTTCATCACAGTTCCCTTACTCCCATCTTACTTTAACTGTTTTCACAGCCCCAGTTACCGTAGGATTGGATTATCTCACACTCACCAAGGTGTGTGTTGAAAGCTTATCTGGAAGGAGTGTGCTTTATTGCCATTTTAAAGATAGCAGCTAAGTCTAAAACCAGGGATTCTTCTACACTATATAAAAAATAGGTGCTTAATGTAAAAGGAAACTTCAGTCTCCCATGTGAATACAGACAGGTCTGGTGGGAACCCTTCTTTTTCATTTTAGGATGGGATGATTTTTCCTCTGAACGCCACTGCTGGCTGACCAGCCCAGCATCACCCACGAGGTTTGTGATAAAGCAGGATAAGACGAGCCTGGTCCCCTAAGTTGCAAGCTAGTGTCCTCTGTGGAGCAAAATTTCTCCTGAATATGTATTCATTTATGTACAAGCACTGCCTGCACAGCTAAGCATCTTTGTAAAACCTGTTCAGTTTGTTAAATTATTTACCTATTGATGGCTTTATTGTGGCATGTGGGTGACAGCGAGCCTAAGGGCAGGAGGTCTCAGAGACACAAAGGCTGGGCTGGATGTGGTGGGCTGGATATCTGCCAGGAGAAGACAGCCCACCTCCGCAGACTACTAAGAGGCACAGAGGCTGCCTGTCACATTTTAACATGTCCCTCTTTAACAAGGTGTGACACGAACTCATCTCTTGCGTACAGACCCAGCGGTTGACGCCGAAGGAAGGTCTTAATAAACACTTCTGCATTTTAGTGGTGAGTGTGCTATGAAACCATCATAGCAGACAGGCAGACTGGATTCAAGGTCTGATGTCTTAGGCCGCTTAGACACTGGGGAGGTGAAAATCACCAGTGAAGCCTTTGCTTCCATCTCTAAGAAAGCAAAGCTGAACCCAGGACATGAGCATGCCTAAGATGTTATTTCACAGTAAGCAGTGCTATAGGTTTGACATGCTTCTTTCACCAAAATCCTCCCCAGTCAATGCTCACAGTCAAAGGTGAAAATCTGGGTTTCGCTTAAAAACCATCTTAAACTCATCAATGCTTCCAAACTGAGGCAGCACCCATTTTCTGTCTTCCCTATTTCTTACCAGCCTTGATTACATCCTGTACCCTGAAGTTACATTAACATAGAGCCCAAAGCCTTCTCCTTTCATTCACTCTCCTCATTGACTTAATGTTGCCTAAATAATGAGAAAGGGCTGAAGCGTTTGTCTAATAGCAGTAAGCAAATGCACAGCACACTTATATACTAAACCCATTCAAATAAGTCATCTTAAAACTGTAATATAACTGGCATTATTGAGATATCATGATAGGAGTAACACTGTGGCACGTATTTCTGTCTTTGGTAGAAAGTTTGGTACCGAAAATGGTCTTAACCCCACAAAGCCTTGGAGCTTCCTATCCAGAAAGGCTGGAGGTGTAAGAAAAACAGCTCAATAATGTCAGGCTCAGTGCTAGAAACCAAGATCCACACACTCACATACCAAGGGAAGCTCATTCATTTGTAAAATGAATGTAGACATTTAAAAGAAAATTAATGAGAGAGCACCCAACACCCTTCTTTGCTAGCTTCACCCACAATGACTGAAAGTCAGATCTTCTCAAGGTCTTCACACTGCCTTGTGCATCTGCATGCTTCCTCCCTCATCCTGGATTTATGTCCTATAACTCCCCTTTCTCTCAAGGCCGAAGATGTTCTGTTCAAATCCTGCAAGACCAGACTATGGATCTGAGAGGGTTGCTGTTTTCTTTGGAGTGCCGTAAATGTCACCCTGAAACGCATCACAGGTGCTGTTGTCCTCCTGACACAGATTTACACAGCATTAGATATCTCTTCAGAGGATTAGGCCATGAAGCTGTGTGATATTTGGCAATGATTTACAAGGCCTGGAGTCAGAACTGAGTTTGAGAGAACTTGTTTAAATGCTTGGATGTTGGTTTTGAAGGTATCCCCGTCAAATTTTATTTATAGGAGAATTACTAACACAGAGACTTGGCCATTTGGACTTGATTAAAAGTGACCCGGAAGGCTATTTTTAGGAAAAAAATCAAGCAGTGTTCAAAATTGGTGCTGACTGCCCCACATAATCACAGCAAAAGGTGAAGTCAGCTGTTTCTGTTACCTTTTTTTTCCTGTCACAAGGCTGTGCAGCCCAGAGCTGCTCTAAGATTCTGCTTTGTGCTCTGCTCAGTATCAGAAACGTGCTGGCACCCAGAAAGCACCTCCGGGGTCAGTGTAACCTCCAGACTCAATATGGCACACATTTCTGATCCTTTCAGTATCTGTTTGCAAATAGTTTTATAGGTTTTTCAGAAAAAAATCCCCTCTGAAGACCAGGCAGCACTGTAACATTGTGGAGAGCAGGTGAATCCTAAGGAGTCACTATTGCCTGGAACTGTTTCCCATAAAATGCACAACCTGCTGTTGGGCTTGAGCTTTCACCTCACCTTCACCTTTCACATGGCATGTGTGCTAACAGGCAAGCTACGGAGTCTCTTATCCTCCTGTGCACTTCTTCTGACCCAAGAAGCCTTATTATTGTTCTCATTTGCAGATGCTCTACTTCTAGCATTTCCCTTGAGGGTCTTTCCAGAACCTGCTTAGATCTTACTAAGAAGCTTTCACAGCTTTCCATCTACCTTACCCTTAACTTAATCAAGTAATAATATCCTCCACGTTAGCTCTAGACTGTTCCTTATCCCCTTGACTTGTTTTTCATTTGGTGCCTCTGAAGTTCCCAGGACAATGTTGTCACTGGAATTGCCTATCTAGCGTGAACCTCAGTGTACAACCTGGCCAGCAATGAGGGTCCCTCAGGTGGGGAGTGGTCCTCGTAAATCAGCGTATGCAATCCTGTCTCCACAGACATTAACGGCAAAAGCCTCACCAATCACACGGGCTACGATTTCAATCGCGTGGCAGCTCTTCCCTTTCGCTTTCTTCGGGTCGTCTCAGCACAGCCCAGCAAGATCCCAGCCTCAGTGCTGTCAGTGGCTTCCCAAAATTTATTCCACTCCAAAAGAGTGGAAACCCTGAAAGGCTCAGCATTTTCTGCCCAGCTGAATAGCAGAATTTCCCAGCTCAGGCTCCAGGCAAAGCCACGTTGGTGTTACCTACACACCTTGGTTTCTTCTTGCCATTGTAGACAGGCAGTGGGTGTTGAGCTCTCTCTGCTCCTGGCATTTAGGGAATTTTTTTGCCCCTGTTCCTTACTTTCTTTGCCCTGAGATAGTTTTATCTATGTGTCTATAAATATACTATATCTGTAAATATATTATATCTATATACCTATAGACCTGTATTTCTACATTACTACGTATCTCTATTTGCAAGTTTATCTGTATAGATTTTACAATGGTTTGCATGACAGCCTCCTGGAGCTGGGTAAGGGGAGAGATAAATGAATGTCACAGCTTTCATTTTTGCCATTTTCAGTGTTATGCTCAAGGTAAAAATGTGAGCTTTTAAATCTTGTGGCTGCATTGAACACTAGAAATACCAGCCTTGGGGATTACCAGGCCTGTGGCTGGTGTTTTGAAAGCCAGCCTCCTGTTATCTATGTGGCTTAGTGGCATTAGCAGCACAGGTCTAGAGTGCCCCACTGTATGACATTCATATGTGTTTCCAGGGCAAAATCAAGAAGAATCAATGAATTTCGACTGCTAGAACAGAGGCAGTGTTCTCTGAAGAGAGGCTAGCCTCACTGATAACTGTTCAAAGTTATTGCTAATATGTTCTAATGAGAGTAATGTCTGAATTTCTTAATTATTTTGACGATCCACTACTAGATTATATTTGACCAAAAAAATGTCTTGCCCAGGAATCGGGATGGTTTTTCAGTAACTGCCACTTTTTGTTTTACTGCTTTAGTGGAATATTGCTGCTCTTGAGATGAGAAATACAGCTCATGTATTTGTACCCAGGTGGCACCTGTGTAGTGTTAGGTTCCCCGTGTGCTCACATTGGTGCCTACAGTAATTCATCAGTTAACAGATATGCAGCATTTTTGGACTATTAAAACTGTTCATTATGAACACACAGAGATAAAGTTATACAATAGGTATATATGTCTTCATTATCTGACAATGACTTAAAAAATCACTGTTGTAAACCAATGCAAAAACCAATGGCAGTAAAGCTGTCAGAAGAGAATTTTAAGGCTGCAGAAAAACAATTATAAAGTAGGAAGTGCAATAACGCAGCTTCCTTTCAGCACACACAGGGGAAATGGTCTTTAATCAAAAGATCAGTCTCTTTTTCCCAAGGAGCTATTGCATTTATAACAGCAGTGGGGTTCCTTCTTACACGCATACATTTTAATAGCATATCAGTAGCATGCACAGACTCCCTAGCCATGAAAGTATGTTGGTGGCAGTAATCGGAAGGGTGCAGACTTTGGGAGCGGTGTTTCACCTGAGGCTGACAGAGTTTCCTATAGCGAGGAGGTAGGTTTGAGCTGGAATAGGGGCCGCTCCTCTCTTTTTTGTGTTCCCTCCCACCAGCCTAAAAGCACATAATTTCAGATAACCAGCGAGCATCCACCAGACCGAGCTGGAAGCAGATCCGAGCAGCACCGTTCAAAGGCAGATGCCATGCGGCATAGACGGCATTTTTGAATTAACCCCAAATCACCACTGAGATGAATTAATAGCAGAGCCCAGGGAACAAGGAGTTCTGCCTGAGCAACAGTAAAAATCCTCCTTGGCTAGTCATATAAATCCTAAAACCCAGGAGAACAACGCGAACCTCTACTAAATGTCTGCCTGCTGCAAGCTGCTGTCTCAGGGAGGAGAGGAGACCTCCTTCCCCGTTTGGGCAACAGCGTATGTTTTATGCAGCGAGGGATTTCATCAAATTAACCTGCTTGTTCAAATTAGAGGGGAGGGAGCAGAGAAAAAAAGGACATTCGAAAGGGAACACAGCAGCTGAGTTGAAAGCTCTGGCCACTTATTTAAATAAGCAGTTTCAGCTAATGCAGGCCCCCAGTGCTTTCAAATAGCTTTTTGTGTGCCCCAGGAACACCTGTCTCTCCCTCCCTAATTCTGCTTTTTTAAAAAAAAAAAAAAGTAGAAGAAAGAGAGCTTGGATTACTTTGGGTGCTTCTTTTCAATGCAGTCTGATTTCTCCTGTCCATTGCTGCCAAGAATAGGATTAACCAAAGAAATCTTCACAGCCCATGCGGCAGCCCAGTATATTTAAGAGCCAGGCCTGCAGTCCCAAGTTGCTCCCCTTGATTTGAAAAGGAACAAAATTAGGTCTATACCCCAAATGCAAACTGGAAAAACTACAGGGAAAGGGGAATTTGCAAATAAATTGAAATACATGGAACTTCTTATTGCCACTCTGAAATACTGTCGGGAGAAAAGGGCTTGTAATGAGGTTGGTATTCCCTTTATCGTCTACCATTTCTGAGCAGACATTTATTATTGCCTTTTTTTTTTTTAAATATCTTGTTACCCTTTCATTCTGACATTGCATTTTCTGCCATATGGATGCCTAAATGTATGATTGTACCTGCCAATCCAGAAATCGCATGTCATGAATGAAGGGCATAAAGTTAAAGGAAGTCTTCAAATTACGATACTAGAGAGACTAAACCAAATTCCCACCTCTTCTACCTGTTCCTTTGAATCACAACCTTCACGTTCAGGTAAAGACTATGAAATCCTTTGGGCTGCTCTGGAGTTAGTCCATGGCATGGAGATGAAAGCGTATCTGTAAACGAGTTAATGAACAGCTTCCCTCACCAGCAGCGCAGTTCATTACTGCTTGTGGAGTGCTCTCGTGTATTATAATGTGATGGGCTATACGAGCGCCCAGATTAATTATAAACAAAAATTATCTCGTGGAAAGCCCAATGCTGCTTCTTATAACTCAAGTTAAAAAAGGCTTTTACATCATCCACGCATGGTTTTTTTTTTCTCTGGGACACTTCCTCTTATTTTCTTTTTTTTTTGTTTTCCCATCTACTACTCAAACTAAGTCTGTGAAACTCTATTAATATTCCACCTTCTCAGCTTGTTTCCTGGTCCTCAGGTCCATGCTTTTTGAGGCAATATTTCCTTTTCAGAGGGCAGCCTTGTTGCAAACAGCATGTGTCACTCCTGTTGGCTTAAATGCTTTTAAATAAATCATTCCTCCATCCTAATTGCTTCCTGGCAGTTTCCAGAAGAACCTCTTTACGTCTCGCTGTTCTCTTAATCTGTCACCTCCTTTACACCTGCTCAGGCTTTTCTAACAACTCCCAGTCAATTCCCAAGGCAGATGGCTGCGAATCAAGAATTAAACGTCAGCAAATTTCTGAGGGCGAGTCGAACGACCTGCTGCTGGGAGTCTGCATCCAGCGAGATGGCAAACTGACTTATTGATTTGCAGTTTTCCCACCCCACCCTTTCCAAATGGATTTTCAGCTTGTCTCAGTTCACCTTTTCACTGCAAACAGACACCTTTGCCAGACCTCTGGGTCCCATTTATCAGCACTGGGTAGGGAAGGCAGAGGGATCGCTGTGACTTTTGGGGACCACAGGACACTCCTTGATCAGCCAAACCTTGGCCAAGACCCAAAGTCTTTCTCCTTGTTGCAGCTGTGGTGGCTGTGCAGGTGAATCTGCCTTGAAAAGTCTCGTATTTCTATTGGGATTTAGAGCAAAATAATTTCTTCATCATTAACTACGTTGTGCTTCTCATCCAGATCCCATATGGAGACAGCCTTGATTTAGGGCAGCTGAAGAGGAAAGATACTCTCCCCTTACAAAGATCTCCAAAAACATCGCACGATTCATCCCGGGGTACCTTCCTGATGCTGAACGCTGTTGTCAGGAGTAGACGGGAATATGCTTGATTATTATTTATTATTTGAAGATAGTGTTATAATGCCAGAGGTTTGCATAGTGATTACTGAGAGAACATTTCCCTGGGGGTTCAGGCCCCTTGGCTCTGCTGCATTTCCATCCCAGCCGGTGGGAGCTGAGGTGCTGAGCTGAAGGCATGCTTAGTTCTGGGCAGGATTAGGATCAACTCTACTTACATATGACATGGTTAAAAAAAAAAAAAAAAAAAAAGAGAGAGAGAAAAATCTGTTTGGGCTGTTTCCACAAGGTGCTGTTCTGAATTTGCTTGATTCCCTGAAGCATTTATTTAATCAGATGTTCCAAATCAATATGAAAAATACTAAGTTGATGTGGGAAATACGACAGTCTTAGCTTGAAAATCATCTCTGTTTAGTTGGATTCTTGAACCTGATTGATCTTGATATTGTATTGAATATGCTAGGATGGAGAGAGAGTCAGAAGAATTAGAGGATCCCCAGTTTCTGCCAGAAAGGACAATGGTACGAGTAGGAGTACATACTACAAGTAGGAATCCTCATCTCCATTTGCCTTAGCACAAAGCACCCCAAAGCCAGTCATACCAGGGTAGGAGGCCGGCACAAAGTCTCTACACCACTGGGGCCCAGCTTTCAAGTTTCATCCCGATTCCTTTGATCTCTGCCCCCCCTCAATAAAAAATCCCTGACTCCTCTGCAGGCTGCTGCTTCTCTCCCTTCACTTCTTCCTTCCCCCTCCTCCTGGCACCAGTCTCCTGAGCTCTGCCTGGCCATCCTGGATGGAGCCACAGGGGTGGTGGGAAGATGTTTTTCAGTCTGCAACAGTCGGGGTTGCAAAGGTGCTGGTCATCAGGGAGAGGAACGGTAGGACAATCGTCCCCGTCCCTGCAGAGCATGCGGGACTCCGTCTGGACTTTTAAATACAGTTTACACGTCCCTCCCAGCTCTGATCCTCCGTGCGAGGGAGAACATCACTGTATAAGGAATTTGGCTGCTACTCTCACAGTAATGGAAATGGCCAAGCAAGCTGCATGCAAGAGCTCTAGGGTTTTATTCATTAATTTCTTTTTAAGCGTATTCTTCTAAAAAAGGACATTGAAATGTGCTCCATCTTTAAATAACTTTAAGAAATAAACATGGTTGGTAAACTTAGTTCAGCAGAATCTGAGATCAAAGAAGTTTTTTACACCACTTCCAAAAGTTGAAATTCTCCTTCAGTAATTGAAATTCTTCAGTAATTGCAGTAATTCTTCATATTGCAACCATTTCACAAGCTGTAGGCAGGCGGTGAGCTACGCTTACTGCTGGACTTTTCTTCTTACCTCCGTTTACTGTCCCTTTTCCTCCAGCTGCAGCGTTTTTTGTCCTGCTGTGTCTTGTCTGAAACCAAGCTTGCGCTTCCTCTTGGCAAAGCCTGGCTGCTCTCCTTTTAGCATCTATGTGGTAACCAACATGAGGTGCAAACCAAGATAAGACAAGACATTTGGATGTTTTTGCATGTGTTATGTTGAGATAAAATGTGGGGAGGCAGCAGGGAGATTTACAGCATCGGCTGACCTGCTAACACACATTAAAACCACTTATCTTCACGTGGAATTTTTTTTTTTTTCACTTATCCTGAATTAGCCAATATGCAGTAAACCAGCAATTTTTTTTAACTTCTTTTTTTTTTCTTCAAAACCAAGCTCCCTCACTTTTGGAGAGGGATTATCTTTCCTATTAGTTATCTGGGAGGTTTATGCCATCAGCAGAGGCCCAGAAGAATGTGCACTGAGACATCTTCAGAAATCCCACATAAGCATTTGCTCTGAGGCACTGGAAGAAAACTAGTCAAAAAAGAATTCTGAAGTAATTGCACCCCGTTGAAACCTGTGGATTTTTGATAACTTGCAGAGAGCACTAATAAGTTCACTCTTAAGATGCGTCTCCAAGTGACAAGCTATATTATTTTTACTTTGCCTCCGCTGTATTTTTGTCATTCTGTTCCTGTGTGCTTTTCTGAACAGAAACTAGATGAAATTCGCATGTTTTTAGGATAATTTCCCAAGAATACAAATTGGATTTCAGTGCTGTTTGGGAACAACTCATTACAGCAGATTGTGTAATTACTGGTAAAGCAAACAGAAATCACCTTGCTAATCAACAAGGAATACAGATGGAAAAAACAATTAAAATAATCATAAGCCATCAATATTTACTTCACACAGCAAGTTTTTAATTGTCACTTAAAGACAATCCAACACAAGGGCATAATTTAATTCAATTCAATTTTTAACTAGGGGTAGAAAGACTTTTATATTGTTCATCTCAAACTCAGAGATTATTATCTGCTTCTTAACTCATATGGCAATGAAGTATCCAAAGTAGAAATCTCAGAGCAAGTGCTTTCCAGGAAACTCTCTTGGAAAACGTAGTATCTGTATTTTTTTGAGCAGGCTCTCGGGGAAAAGGGATGGAAGGAGCAATCTTTCTCCATGCTGACTCAGCTGGAGAGAAACTGGTGGGGCATCAGAGCAAAAATTGAGAACTAGAGATGATCCTCCCCTCCTCACTGTAGCATATAGTGTCAGGATGCATTGCTGGAGATGGCTGAAGGGGAAGGAGGCAGCCAGCATCTCTAAAAAAGCAATCGCTTAAGAAAATATCTTTCCCAAGTATCAAATCTTGAAAGATGGGATAATCTTAGAAAGAATTGGTGGAGAAACCATCATCAACCCTCATCTCTGAAACTAGTAAATGACAATCAGAGGGTTTTTTAAGCCTGGATTGGGACTAACTTCTGGTCAATTAAACTGAACCCAAAAGCTGCAATGGAGATGATGGATTTGTGATAATGGACTTTTGTAGAGAGAAGACATTAGGGCCCGTTTAAGAGGATTTTTCTGTGTATGCCACAGGCAATGGAACTTGGCTGTGACTTTTTTTCTGAGCATTCTTACTAATGATTTAGGGACTTTACATCCGTTTCCCAAGAGCTTTCTCGTGACAGCTTCCGAAGGGTACTGGTCTCTTCCCTCTGCCTTCAATGCATGATCAGGGAGCAAAGAAGCTGTTGACTGCAACACTTCCAGCCTTTGAATGATGCTAAGCTCCAGACTGATGCCTTTCCTGAACTGACCACTGCAACGGAATAATCCACCTGCTGTCAGCAGAGACTGGGACATAGCTCAGAATTAATTGGCTGAAGCTCAAACTAGATAAGCTCAAGTTAATATTTATAGGTCAGAGGAAACAATTGAAAGCAACATCAAACATGACACCAGCATGCACAACCGGTGGAGTTTATCTGCCCCTTGTTTTAAACCCCAACTGTCTCTGTCTGTCGCAGGACATGCCTGGTTGAGAGCAGTTTTCATAAACTTTTGTTTTGAATACCATGCATCTCCATCTCTGGCCAAGTTCCGACTCCTTGTTTAATCTGCATTGTACGAAGAGGTTTTGATTGCATGAATGCTTGGAAAATATCTATTCCTTGTGAAAATATTTGCCTGTGCTTCCTAGCAAAGAGGACTGTGCATAAACACCATTCCTGGTGGTGATACTGATGTCTGTCTATACTTCAGATATACTACGGTCTCTGCTTTTCCCTCATTTAAAAAGAGGTGTGGACTGAGTGCTCACCACTCCAATTCATGAACACAGAAAGGCTGTATTTGCGGTGTAGAAGGGGGTTACTTTTAGCAATATGCTTGTTATTTGCAGGGAGGTAACATGTATAAATGTACATTAATGCTCTTTTTTCAGTATATCCAAATTTCAGCAGACATTTAAGGCATTTTTCCCAGGTGCCCTAAGTTGAAATTAGCCTGTATTTTGTGGTTTGATTACTCCTTTCTCCCTTCCTCCCAAAGAAATCTGTTGCAATGCTGTTGATAGGACTTTATTGTATTGCAATGTATTTAAAAGCACTCTCTTATGGGTTTGCTACACTAGCACACTTCTTTGAGATGCAGAGAAGCCCTTTGTCAGAGATCATCCTTTAGGGATTCTACATCCAGCAAAAATAGCTCCCAGTTTGTGGATTACTGTGTGTTTTGATGTTCAGGTTTTGGAAGACAGAATTTTCTTAGTAATCCACAATTGTCAGATGGAGCCTTTGCTGTTCCACTGGCCCAAATCAGTGTCAAAGGTTTTTCACAAGGCAGGGTAAGTTTAAAAAAAAAAAAAAAAAAAATCAGCAGCAGAATGCTTATACCCCCTCTGGGTTCACTTCCCATTTAGAAATAGTGAATACTTGCAAATTTTGAGCTGGTTTTATGAATTATTCACAACAGAAAAAGGATTCTGAGTTGCATTTGTACAATGAGAAAACACAGATGATAGATGGTTTCACATGTCCAATGAAAAATCAACCATCACAGCTTGAATTTTGAATACCGATACCAAACTGCTAATGAATAATTTGCAGATCAGGAATTTTTAAGTGAATAATTTTAAACAAATAAATTTGAGAAAATCAGACAAGTGGTTCATCTGCTTCTTTTGGAGCAGCTAATTCGCACATTCACTCCCTTCTGCAGCTCAGTTGCAGTGATTTGGTTCTCAAAGGACCAAAAAGAAAATGTAAATTGAAGTAAAAAGTGTGCTGGAAAAATGATAGCATGTTACTCTGCCAATTCAGAGCGGCAGGGTGTGCGAGCAATAGGGTAGGAGAAGAGCATCTGTTAAACCCGCTAAAAATATAGTACCAGGTTCTCATAATCCGCATTGGGAAATGACTTTGAAGAAAAGAATGGGGCATGGGGAAAAGCTTTATTCATTGAGAATGCCAAAGGGCAAGCGATTTCCTAGAGTCAATCAATAACTAAAACAACTCAAGGGTGGAACAATTTTTCAGTTAGGTCAGGTGCCTGCAAAAATGACATTTAAATCTGGGTTAAGAAACTAAAAAACTCTGGGTCAGTAAGAAGGCTCTGGGGTGGATTTTCTGGGGATAAGGGGAGTCCCAGGGGCCCGTGGTCCCCTTTCCCCCGTAACACTATTTTATGCCATATGTGCTCCTGATGCATGGCAGGGGAGGTGAAGCCCCTTTCCCCAGCCCACCTGTGGCTGCCTCTGCAATCTGTCATTATACTCACAATCCCCACCATTAAAAGGCAAATATGTAGATAAATTTTGGGGTTACATCCTGACTTTGCATTCCTGTGTAGCTCCTGTTCCAAGGCGGGGTTTCTCACAGAGGACAGAATTTAGCTTAGTTTTTGTTTCACTCTCTTTGGTATTAAATAGATGTCATGCTACAAAGTATGTATTTCTAACAAGTGTGGAGCTCATTTCAAACTGTTAATGATGCAGCAGAGCCCCAAACTCTTTCAGTGAATTCATCGTGCAAACTGTTGCAAGTCAGGAAGATCCCTACTTACAGTTGTGGCAATATTCGGTCCTCATCCAGCCCTTCTAGTCTTCAGAAGCTCATTAAAACAACAACTCCAATAAAAAATTCCTGGAAGCCCGTATAATACTTTAGGTGAGTCCTATTAGTCCCGTTTTACAGCTGGAGAAACCAGGAAAGAAGAGCTATGATGTCACTCGACTTAAACCACAGTAAGCACGGTTTTCAGGGTTGGGCTACAACTTAGGAACTGGTGGTTTCCAATTTTGTGGTTAGATAATTAAACCAGGCTTTCCTCTTCCACTGAGGCTAATCTGTGAAAAATGAGTGCCTTCCCTTTAAGAGGTTTCCAAGCATGTATGCAAAGAGGAATTTATGACCTACAATTTATGTAAAGAACTTCCTTTTCATAAATCAATTTGTTAAAGCTCTGGAGAACCTTCCAAAGGCTCTGATCCAGCAGCGCACTTAGACACGTCCATAACTTCAAACAAGTAAATCGTCCCATTGAAGTGCTTTCCTGGACTGGGGCCAAAGAAATTGCAGTTCTCCCCTGAGTCAAGGTTCAGATGTAAAACGGGGAAAAATAATTTATCAAAAGTTTAATAAGTTACACAGCCATGGCAGAGCTCTGCCAGCTTTCCACATTAATACCTCAAGCTAATACGAAATGGTCTCGGGGAGGTAATTGTCTCCTTGTTGATACGCTGTGATGAAGTGTTAAACCTCATCTGGAGGATGCAGTGTCGCTGGCTTTTCCTGAATTTGGCAGATCCTACATCCAGGCAACGTGAAACTTCAGAGGGAACGTGCCTGGTTCTAGCAACACTCCTGGGGCATGAGCACCCTTTCGTTCAACTATTACTCGCTTTTAAGGATTGTCCTCACAGGAGGACGAAGCATTGCGGTATTTCAAGGATTTGGAGTATTTTGTAAGGTTTTGCAATAGTGAAATAACTTTGACAAGAGGACTATTCACACCTTCTTCTGGACTCCTTCGCTGGTAAATACTTGGGAGACGGTACTGAACATACCGTTACACGCCGCTGGCAGCCTCACCGGGAAACTCCGCCAAGGACAGCTTCTCTAATCTGCTGAAAGACTTGTGTGTCGAGGTCATGCGCGGAGCAGTTAGAGGTAACCGGACCTTGTGCCAGCCGGGAGGGTGGAATGAGATGTTAAATGCTAAAAGAAAGAGCAAGTTCCTAGGGACGAGAAGGGAATGTGACTCAAATTAGCAGGGTGACACCTCTACGTAACGACACAAAGCAGTCTTCTCCGCTCCGGCACGCTGATTCCTGGGGACGCGTGGTTACATGTCGAGACCGCCTTCGAGCTTTGCCTAGGGTTGTTACTCAGAATCAGAGTGACAGCCATCATTTTGCAAACACAAAGCTGCCAGACTTAACAGCCCATTATTATGCATTATAAAATCCAACACAAGAAGCATCGTAGTTCCAAAACGGTACTTACATCTACAATAAGGAAGTCAAGCCAGCACCAGGCATTGGTGAAATACTTCTTGAAGCCGTAAGCCACCCATTTCAGGAGCATTTCCAAGACAAAGATGTAAGTGAATATTTTGTCGGCATATTCCAGCATGGTTTTTATGTTTTTTCGATCTTCAAGGTAAATATCTTCAAATGCCTGGAAATACAAAAGATTGATTAAAAACTTCTCCTAAGCTGTGTTGAAAAGCATTGGTGCTGTGCTGCAAGTCTGTAGTATTATTTGATGGGATACCATGTACTGTCTGTGATTCCTGATATATTTTAATGTTACCATCAGCAAATGTGCACAGGCACAAATAGGACTGACCTTGACCGAGACCTGTTCCGCTTTCCCTTATAATGAACACATGTTAACTATCTCTCTCCAGCCTCTGCTGGCTCTACTGACTAGACATCCTTTGAGCATCAGAAGAGCTTAAGCACCCTAAATTTGGGAAAGTGAATCTGTGAGCAGGGTGCCATACCCGAGCTGCCCGATGGCATCCTGCCTCAGCTCCCGCTGGCTGGGCCACTGCTATCGGGGCACATCAGATGTCCCAGGCCATAGGACACCTGTCTTTAGGAGGCAGAATCTGACCCTTACATTTAGACAAATGTGTCTTATTGCTCATGAAGACAAATTGAGTTATTAACTTGCTTGTGTTATAGAGTACTGGAGTTCCCTGGCTTCTGTTCAGCCATCACATTTCAGGTAGCTACAGCTATCTGCCTCAAGAAATGCTCATTATTATTCACTTAACAGAACAATTATGTTTTAAAGGTCAAGGCATCTATCTACACATCTCATCTGTCTCTCTAACTAATCTTTTCAGGGCATCAGCAAAGGACTTTCAGCATCTGTATCAGATACAAGCAACTTAATAACCCCTTTAAAATATTTAAGATATAAAACAATATGCCTACTAAAATAAAACAAATAAAGCTGTCTCATAATTTAGTTTTCACTTTATAACATAGGTCAAATAAAATGTAGGATCCTAGTGTCAGGGCTGCATATATATGGCCCGTTTGGGGGGCTTCTAAGTCGGGCAGTGGTTACGGTCTGCTTCCCCAGCTTCTCTAGTGACTGCCATTACACAAGCTGCTCCCGTGTCCCTGTAACCTGGATAACCCAAGCTTTGATATATTACTCTCATCCGATCGTGTGACCCAGATCACTTGGCAGCAAGAAACAACATTATTTGAGAGCATCTGTGCTAATCATCTTAATTATCTGCATTTACATATTTTGAGATCTGTAGCTACTTTCTGAGGAACTTCAAAAAGTTAGCAAACACCCAGTGCCGGGAGATACAAGAAGTGTGTTACTTGTCACTCGAGCAGTCACACTGCTCTTCTGCCTGCCAGGGAATGGTAATTAAACTGACAAGAAAGCTCTGGCAGCCTGTGCCAAAGCATGTCCATTTGTCCCCACACTTTGGGGTGATGTTTTCACTGCAACTCAGTCTCCTATCTTGCCTTCAAAAATGATATTTCAAGGGTGCGAAAGAGCTGTTGGAGAAAGCCACAGAAAACAATACACAGAGCGATTGGAGTTTATCACTTCTTGTAGGGGCTCACTCACTTTGTCAGATGACTTGCTGTACTTTGCAATTACTGCAAAAATAACAACAAACTATTTAAAGTGATTTCCTCCTCTCCCTCCTTTGCTCTCTCTATTTGCTACTAACTTGTCAAAAAGTACATTGTGTTTTGTCTCCTAAAAGCACACTGTGAGTCAGGAAGCAGCTTAATAAGGGAAGAAAAATATGCTACCTGAATGCCACAGGTGCACTGTACTTCTGCACGAGCTATGGATATTACCCAAATGACAAAACTCTGGTGCTTTGCATTTTTTCATGGTGACAACTGATGAAATCTTTACAGTGTAAAACATCATAAGAGTCACTAATTCTGCTTTGCTTTGTGCATTTAAAAAGAGTTAAACGGGATATCTGCAGTCTTATCCACAATTACTATTAAAACACAGGCTCCCAGTTTGGGTGTTTATGGCTTAAACACATAAGAAGGGGTTTGTATCTCTTGCAGTAAGCTATATATATATTCTGATGGTTTAACTACCACACACAAATATATACTGGCTTTTAAACTCCCTTAAGAACTTAGCATGTCCCAGGGATGTAGCCAGATGAGCTCAGTTTTTGGAAAAGCTCAACCCAGAATAACAGAAGAAAAAAGTTGTGTGCTGCCTCCAACGTCTCCAGTCCAAATACTGAAGCACAGTGCTGATATGTGAGAAAATGCAGCATAATTTGCCCTTATACAGAATTGCACTGGCTAAATTGAAAATCGCAAAAAGTAAATGAATGCATGCAATGAAAATTAAATGAGATTTATATTGCAGTGTTCAGTATCTAAGGCACTTTTAATTACATATGTAAGGAAGTGTATTCATCTATTATAGCAAGCGACATGCCCCCTTTAAAATGTGTTAAAAAATTAACATGCTGATTCTCAAGCTGGTGCAAAAACTGTCAGACTCCATTGATTTCAGCAAAGCTATGACAATTTTCAGCAGCCTACTATTTACCCAAGTTTTTCAGCCTCTTACTTTTCATAATAAAATAAAATCCCCTGGGTGAAATTTCAGCCCATCCCTGGTGGACCTGGAGAACAGTCCATTCATTTCCTTTTTGCATCAACATTTATGTATTTCCACCTTCTTGTCTCCCTGCAGAGACTTTCTTTAAACTACATAAACGCAGTACTTCTGTATTTTCCTCTTTTTTTTAGGCCACTGATAATTTGTGTTGCTCTCCTCTGGAGTTTCTTCAATTAGCCCATGTCTTTCCCAAAGTGCAATGCCCAGAGCTGAAGCCAGTGCTCCAGCTGAGGCCTCCTTGATGCCAACTGGAGTGGAAGAACATGCTTATTTATACAGCCCAGTGGGGTGTTCGGCTTTTGTGCGGTGCTGCGATGTAGTTTACTCCACCCTGTTTGTTGCCTGTTCTCTCTCCAGCTCTTTTTAGTAAATCTGCTACCTTACCAGTCATCCTGCATCATGCCTTTCTGCCCGTGAGTATTCCTGATAAGGTGAAGCAGGCACCTTTCTAAGATGATGTTGTTCCTCTTGCTATTTAAGGCAGATTCACCTGTTTGGCTGAAGTTAATCCTGACATCCAGAAATACATGGATAACCTGTCCAAACACGGCACTGCCTGCAAATTTAATAGGTGTATTTCTTACTCCGTCACGCAGGAGATCAGTGACCACCAGACCAAAGCCTGGAGAACTCTTGACCTACACCTGGATAAAAACCTGGGAGAAATCCCACCAACTTCAGTGACATTCTTGACATGCAAATTAGCAACATAAATAGATGCTACCATCGCTACAAAGACCCCAGGGCTGATAATACGGAGCGGATAATCCCAGTACGCAGTGGGATCTCAGGAGGAGAGGATCCCTTATCAGAGTCATGGGCAATGACCAACCAGCCTCCATACATATCCATTCTTTTGGATGCAAAAAGGAGCTATCTGCACAGGGAAGATACAGCGGCTTAAGCGAACGTATATTCAGAACACGACCGGCACCCACTAGCTCCATGGACAGCACTGATTCTGTGCCCCCTGCGCCTTTTTTGATTTTGTTTTGCTGGTTACAAAATGTGCTAAGAAAAAAATGAAAAGAACAAAAAGCTGTCCCTGGAGCAAACTACAAGCCTCCAGATGGGAACTACCACGGAGCAGCTATGGGATGCTGAAGTAACTCTGGGACACCTCCTCACACAGACTTCCTTAAGGATTTGCTTTCCAAAACGTGTGCAGGTCATAATTTTATGTTATAACAGAAGGAAGTTCCCCACCATATGGTACAGGCAGGTGAAATCAGAAAAGCTGAAGGCTGTTTTACCCCCAAACACACTTTGCTGTGAAAAATGACCAGTAAGGGCTCATAAGATCTTAGGGACAGCTAACTGGAGAACCTTCTCTGAGAATCATGTCCACTTTCAACCAGCTAGGAAATCCTGTTACATTTACCAGGGCTCCACTGCTCAGCAGGATCATGAATATGATGAAAGTTTCAAACCAGTTGTGTTCAACGATTCTGTAGCAGGTTTTCCGCAGCCTCCACCAGATTTTGCCTGGAAATTTCGTGATGTCCACTGAACAGCATGGGAAGAATCGCACACAAACTGAAAAGGAGCAAAACGAAAACAAATTGTCAAAAAAAGCCCATTTAATTCTTAAAGCTGCAATAAGGAGCTGCTAAACAAGATTTCTTCTAGCAATAAGCTGCTGCATGGAGTCTTTCCTCCGTTGTTTTTGTCATCAACCTCTTCTGTTCTGCCTTCGTTTCCCCCCTATCACTCATCTATTAAAACCTATTCAAAATCACTTAAAATGTGCCGCAGTGATTTCTCCCAATGATTTTTATGATACGGAATATATTGGCCATGAGTCACCAGTTCCCTAGGCTGATCACACTTTATTAGCTGAGCTCAGGCAGCACCCCTGATCAGGACTAATGACTCTAGCAGAGTATTACCAATAGTTTCTACATCCTTTTTAATGGAGTAAGGATATTTTCTTGCTACTAAGATACCAGTAGAATTACTGATTAAAAGTGGCAATCTGATGAAAGGGAGATGAGGAGAGGAGGTGCTACAGTGCAGATTGGACCAACGTGCTAAAGAGACTCAGACAGCAAAAGCAGGAACAGATTTTGATCTGTTGGACTCTCATGAGCTTAAACAAGGTGTTAGAACAACTTTGGAAATATATTTAGGTGGTTAAATCCCCTTTGATGTCAGAAGAAATTTAGATATCCAGTCCACAACAGGTTCCCCACTGATGCTTCATAGCATCACTTTCTGACCTTGGTGATAAATGCTGTGGTTGTAACAGGGACCACACAAGGATTTCTGATAGGCAAAACCATAGCCATTTTCAGTTTCCTTAGCAACATTCATTTGTTATAACAAAGAAATATTGTCATTGGTAATGGACAGATCCATCTCTCCCATTTTAAAAAGCACCATGTGCGTTGCCTTTTGTTGGGTAAAAACTTAAAATTGTGTGAGAGGACACCCTGGTATCCAGGACTTGTCCTCTTCCAGGCTGGCCATTCAGCCTTATGTGAGATAATTTGACTCAAATTTCACAACATTTGCTGATGAGAATGACCTTCAGAAACGACTTCATTTTCAAAAAAGCAAGCTTTTTACCCTACATTTAATCTATGTGTTGTATAGAAAGAGACTGAACTATGGAGCTTTATCGGTCCCATCATGAGCAAAAGAACCCACAGGCCAACTGCTTCCGTAGCTGAAAGGTGGCCAAGGTCACTAGCATGTCTTGAAGCATACAGCAACTGCTCAGAAGTGACAAGGGAGGACACCTCACTATAGTGATGTAATGAAATGTTACGGCAAGTAGAAATAATATTTAGGCAAGGAAGCTCAGGAAGGAAAGAGGGTGAGTGCCAAGGTTACACAGACAGCAGGTGCTGCTAATTCAAGGTGGCATAACTGAGGTGCTTGAGCTGCATGTGATTTGCAAGGAGATCGAGTGCAACTGCTGGGATGCCAGGATTCCCAAGAGGCTGCAAGTTGGGCTGTGCTGGCAGCAGGCTCTGCCAGGAAGGAGAGTGGTGCTAAGTCTGTTGTGGTCCTCCTGGCATTTTCTGTAAGTTTTTATTATCCCAGATCTCTGCTATGGAGCAGCAGAACTGTAGGATGTTTCATACATGACCCACTCGCAGAGCTCTCCTTTCCCTTACATTTCTGAGATTTTGGTTAGGTGTAGGCTCTTGCCTGTATGAGATTTTGGTATGGGACTAACAGTACAGTAAACCATTTATGCAAAGATAATGGCACAGTGTTGCAAGTAACTACCTGTCCTCTAAATGCCTGCATCACACAGACCCACACCAGTTCCCAGTTTACCACTGTATTCTGGAATTCAGAGAAATTACGGGCTCAGTTGAAATACACTGAATTAATCAAACTATTTAAGAAGGACATAATGTTAGGAGAAGATAGAAATGTAAGAACCAGCTCTCTGCATCTTTGTAGGTCAGGTACCAGCCCAGCAAAGGCAAGTTTTATCCTTCTAAGCACTTCAATCCTAAATACCAAAGAATCATGTAAAGGGATAAAAGGATATCATATTAGTCACTACTTTTTGCTAAAACCAGTACAATGCTCATAGGAGGTAACACATGTGATCTGGGTGTATTTTAGGAAGCAGGTACATGGAACAGACTTCAGGCATGCAATAGTGTATGGTAGCAGGATCCCTGAGCTAACACACTCAGATGGCAGCTCTGCCTAGAGACTCCCATGGGGTACAATCTCACCAGCATGGCAGGGAAGAGGGGGCTAATTAGTTGCATCTCTTAGCAGTGCTGTCAGAAATCTCTCACACTAGTTCTCACCCCACAACTGGCACCGTCGTTACCATCTTTCAGGTGTCTGGTCCACACTCTGCGCTGTTATGCAGGTACACTGGCCACCTCACTGTCAGCCCAGCTTCGGATCAGGAAGACCAAAGACTTGGGCTCAGATCCCTCATTCATCAAGTGAACAGCCTAATGAGAGGGTTGTTCATTAAGTGTGGATTTCTCCTGATAAGCAGAAATCCCCCTTTGTACTGGAAGTAACCATTGCTTCTAGCAGAATAAACTTTTGACGAGCCTACCTTGTTCCCACAAACAGTTTCAATTTGGAAAAAAAATCAGCTTTTTTCTAACTTGAAACATTTGCCCAGAAACTTTCCCCTCTTTTCTCCGAAGTTACTTCCTAGATGGATACTTGGCTTTCTAGTCTCTTAGACGAATGCCTAGGCTCAGCTAGTTACTGACATGGCATGACACTGTCTGTCATGGTCTTACCGAGTAGAACTGCTCTGTAAGTGCCGTTGGAAAAGGTTAGGATCTTCCAGGAAGTGGTTTTCCCCACTGTCAGACAGTTAGATGAATCATTCCCTGGAGGAGTCTGCCTCCGTCTTTCCACTACACAGGGAGCCTACATGATTACCTGAGCCCAGGCACAGCTAAAATTAGGGGATCACCTTCAAATTAAATACTAATGAGCAGGGCACCGTGAGTTCCAAAGTCACTTCATTTGTGATGGAAAAAAAAAGTCCTAGTTACTGACAGTAATACCTTGGAAAATCTAAAATAGCTTCTCAGATGAGTCAGCCCAAAATCACAGCGCTATTAAATCCCATTCTTTTGATTGGGCCCAATTCAGAAATGTTTAGACCAGATTCTGATACAATTACTAATGTCAAGTAGCACTTCCATGAATAATCATGCTGGCTGCAATTCAGATTAAATGCTTTTTTTAACTATTCATCAATCAAACAGAAAAAAAGAAAATGGAACAAAAAAAAAAAAAAAAGAAAAAAAAGAAAACCGACCACAAATAGATCTTTTAATGAATTAGTAAAGTTCTATTTCCATTTCAAATTTTCTGATTTCCCTCACTGACTGTTATTTCATGCCTGTGCTTTTCTGGACTCTCTCATGATGCTGGTAGCCTACTGTTCTGGTGACCTTGACCCAAGCATAAATGCTGAATTAGAAGCTTCGCATAACCCAACAAAAAAAAGTTTACCTGACCTTGGTCAGCATTCTAATAGTGGCTTTTTTTCCCATTTCTGTGAAATCAAAATATCAAAAACATTCCAATGTGTCTAAGGCATGAGCTGGTGAGGGTCTTTGCAATCATAACTCCAGCTGGCTTCTATAAGAAGGCTAGTGGTCTGAAGACCCCAGCTTCAGGTTTTGAAAGCTACTTTATCCACACGAAGAAGACTATTCATTAACACCTTTTAGCACAGCAAGTGTCAAGGCAGGAATAAACCCTTTGACATTTCTTATAATGCATTACTCACACTGCCTTGTCTAAGAGATTTGTGCTATCCCCCTGAAATCAGTGCTAGTAGGGGACGCGTTGTGCAGAAGCAGCTGACCACCTTGTGATTTAGCAAGGACTTAATTTTGCCACTGTAATTCATGTTGGGCTACATCTTTTTTGAGAGAAAACTGACTCATTTCTACCATGGCCGTTTGGGTCGTAGGTTACTGCTCAACAGAAACACAGAACAGCAGAAAAAGTCCCCCCAAAGGGTTGAGTGACATGCTGGTAAATCAGTGAAACTGTACTGAGTTGCATCAGTGGTCAACTTGTCCAAGAAGAACATCTGTTTTCAATTCACATTTCAACATTACATACCATTCCTCACGAAACAGAGACCTATTTACCAAGAAACCTTTCCAAATGCATGGGTATACTACGATGTTATTTACTTTTTGTTTGTTTTTCATATCAAGGCAATTGTTCCCTTCAGTCACTGGGGTGTCCTGTAGTGCAATCACAAAATGCAGACTAAAATGTGTCCTAAACTGCAGTCTCCACTGCAGGTGTGACAGAGAAGGCTCTTACTTAAGCATCTGCCACAATGATAAACAAGTTACTAAAAAAAAAAAAAAAAAAAAAAAGGCAGGAGGAATTTAATTTACAATGCATTTTGCGTAAATATTCCTTTGGTTCCACATTCACATTTTCTAGCCTGGTGCATTATAGTCATGGAGCTGTTAGACCTGATAGTATTACCTTGGTACAGTAGGAAAAAAAATCTCTTTCTAAATGTGAGAACTATACAGCAAAAACTTCCTCCTGTATGCATGACAGCCAAGCCTATTGATTTCAGGCTTGTGAGTAAAGACTTTACAAATCCACTGCTTGTTCACACCAATACATACATTTAAATTTGCATAAAATTATTAGATATGTTTTGGATGGATTGGGCTGCTGATTCTCTTCAATAAAGTAGGAAGGCCAATTAATTTCTTCTATACTGTGGTACAGCAAGTCTGGTACCTGGTGTTCAAACTGCAGTAATTTCGTTACTACTTTTACACAGGAGTTCCCAATTATCGGGACATTAATTTTTAGAACAAAACAATACTTTGCTTAGTTCCGAATGCTCTGAGTGGTTACGGCATTGCTTGGTTTGACCCAAAGAAAATACAGCTCCCTCAGCATGAACTCAAGCAGGCAGGTATTCGTAACATGGTTTTAGTACATATATATCTTACAAGCTGGGTTTGTAATGACCAGTCCAGCTAGCTGTGTATGCTCAAGCAAGAAAGCGAGCCCGGCTGTAGTCCCTTTGCAAGACCCCAGCTGTCTCCCCATGCTGGAGGGAACGCCGCCTCTGCAGACCCTCCTTATTTAACATCTTTCTCATCTTCCAGCCCCACTAACTCCCCCTGGCATGCACGGCTGGTTTTTTTACTGTGCAGCTCTAGGGCTAACACGGAAAAGATTTGCCATCACTGTCTCCAGCATTCGGGTACCTGAACCCACATGGAGATTTGAGTCTTTTCTTGTGTACTACAGCCGGGTGCTGCCAAGACAGCATCTGACAAAGCCACAGTCTGCCAGGTGTTTTTACTCTTCCAAGGGCTTTACAAGGGTACATTTCTTGTTTATCTGCTGCTCCTCTCCTCAAAACATATCCTCTCGGAGGTCACTACAAATAACGGCGTGACACCTTGAAGCAAAGGCAGTGGGCAGCCTGGTCTACCATCGATGTCAGCCCTGCTTTAAGCGAGGGGGTGGACGAGTTGCAATCTAGAGGTCCTGTCCAACCTGAATTAATTTAATTCTGTACATGCAATAGGACTGCAAGAGTCTTATGACGTCTGAAAATTGTACACAACAAAACACCAGCATGCCCTTCCTGGTGGAAAAATACACTGTATCTCAGGTATTGCAGCTAGAGCAAAGAGATACTTTAAAACTTGGTTTTGTTCCATGATTTTTTTCTAGGATGACAGTTAACACATTTTGTTGGGCTTGGTTTCATTTTACTTAGCTTTTAAACATCATCTGGTGGTGGTCCCTGTAGCTCAGTTTAGATTTTTTCAGTTTAACGGTCTAGCTTTGCTCCTCTTCGCTTTTTTATTTCTAAACAGCCGCTAACTGCAGTTGGGAAGGGCATGATGCAGATCCCACCATTAATCAGAGGAACTCCACTTTAGCGCATGGTATTTTCCAGCTGCGATAATTGCTCCTACGTGGTCACATGAAAAACTGGTTTGGGGCGTCCTTGGTGTCACGAGTTGCGATCAACCGCGTGTTGAGCAAGGTAGCTCATTCTTGCACAACCATCTGACGATACGCCTTTGAAACCTTTGCCAGCGGGCTGTGTCTGGGGAATTACGCTTAAGGACTTGGTGAAAACTTTCTCCTATTAGGGTCTGGGAGAGAGGAGCGTGCTGGGACCAGGGGGCTTTCTTTGGACGACCTTCTGTGAGACACAGAAGATAATGTCCAAAGAGATAGCAATTTTTGATGCAGAGAATGCATACCAATGGAGGTAACAGGACTGGAGTGTTGCAAGGCATCTGGAGGGAAAAAATACCCAAATAGCTGGCATTGCCTAGATGTTGCTTTCCCATCATCTGGCAACAAGAACGATCTCTCCGTTTCTATCAGGTTTTTCCCAGCAATACTTGCTAACTGCCAGAGCTGTGACCCTACCTTGGCTTCATATTTCCTGACTGAAGAATATTCCCCATTGACCCTAATCAAAGCTATTTTGAGATGATAATGAATTAACAAGTCCCCCCAAGAAAAAATGACCTATGGCTTATCTGGGTCACCCAACTCCCGGAAAACTGTGACCTCAGCAAACTTCCAGCAACTATTTCAAGAACATGCACTATCTTCATTGCCTTTGTTATCTGAAAAAGGGGGCTGAATCCGGAACATATTTGTTCAGGACATAACCTATGCAGGATGTGTTTAGAAATGGCATAGTTTGAATTTAGATAGCTGGGGAGCTAACAAGGTATGAACTTAACCCTTTCCCTCTTGCTCTTCCTCTTCATCTCACCTAATCTCCTTCTTTCACAAAACCATATTAGCTGGTTATTCTCCCAAATATACCAAATACCCTTTTATCGCTTTATTACAAGCCAGTAAAGGCAACACTAGATTAACTTGCCCAGTGCATGCCCTTCAATACTTCCATTTTAGTACTTTATAACCCTGTCATATCTTAGCTAACTAGACTGTTGTTTGTTGTCTTGCTTGTTTTTTAACTAGATTGACATAATAACTGCATGAGGTTTAATTGCAATGGTAGGCTTGGGTAAAAATTTTGGAAGGTATTTAATGCAAGAAAATTATAGGAAAACAACTTTGTTTCCCTGCATAAATAGAAACAAATGTTAATGTCATTGCAGTGAGAACCATATGGACTTTCAGTTTATGGCACTTTGACTTGAAATTTTATGAGTGAACGTTCACGTGTCAAGCTTATGTATTTTTGCCAAATCCATGAGGAATGTGATCACATTTAGCCTACACAGTAGCCTCTGAAAAATCTGCGTGGATATATGCTGGACAGGAAAGCAGAGCAGATATGCTGGGGGGGACATCGCCTGTAACTGCATCCCCAGTGCCCCCAGGCACACTGCACTGGGCCGAGGGCTGGGAGCAGGTGCTCCTTCAATTCCAATTCAGAGCTCAGGGCTCCGCTGGCCGTACCCTGGGAGAAGAGGAAAACTCTCTGACTTGAACAGGGACTGGTGAAAAACTAGGAGAGACAAGGAATATAAGGCAAAAGGCAGGAGCAGGATGCTGAGGGGGAAGGGAGCAGGAGCCAGCAGGGTGGACATAACCCAGGGCAAGCTTGGGCTTCAGCCCACAACACCTTTATTTCTACATTTCTCCGCTGCCAGGGTTGAGTGGGCTTCAAAACCGGCTGAAAGCTTCCAGTGATCTAGAAGAGCGCTGCTTCCCACCCGGCATCCCATTGACAGCAGCGGAGAAGATCTGACAAACTGGGTTGGTACTGATGTGGTCCTGCACGATGGTTTTTCAGGCAGTTCTGGTTATTTTAAGAGAGAGCAAATTACAGAGTGCTACTGCTCTGGGAATTAATCAGGACTGTGCACATTTCTTTTAAAAACTGGAAGGCCACTGTGGCCAGCCACAGTTTCAGAATTTGTAAACTGGCATCTGACTAGCACCTGTCTTACAGCACTGGCTTGTTTACGCAATTGTAATATAATTTCTCACTTTGCAGTGCACAACATAGATCGCTGCTCACTAGCTTCATTAAGAAATATACTGTGAAAGAATGAAAACACCAGATCTAATTTCTAAATGTTATTGTATGGGCCAGAATAGTTACCCCATATTATCCTCCATCAACTGCATTAATTTTTGGCTACTGCTTTCAAGCAGAGCTGCCAAAAAAATGTTTAGATCCTAGGGACATTTGTAAGCCCTGCAGGGCTCCCTTACCTCATTCAATCATCTTTCTCACAGATACAGAGATGCACATTTTTGCTGACTTCAGGGGCATTCGTATACCCAGCGAATCATCTCTGTCTGATCCCATCTGAGCAGCTCTGTTTTTATTTATAATAATCCTTGAATTTTCAAGGGAATATACTAACATTCAGCTAACCCTATTTTTCCTAACCCAGATTTAAAGAAAAATGAGGAACCTGACTGAGACAATATCTGGAATAGAACTCACTCTGAGAAGAAATAACTTCAAATGTTGTTTACCTTATAGATTAACTTTAAAATAGATCTGATGTAGCTGGGTTTTAAACCTGTATTTTGGACCAGGCTGGTGTTAAAACATTGATAAAATGATGGCATATTTTGATATTAAAAGAGTTATGTAAGTGTGATTCGTTGTTATCTAAAATAATTAAGTAAAATACCCTTTACATAGTACATTCCTGGTCAGATGAAAGTTACTGGACTTGCTAATCTTAACACCCTTTAAAATAAATGGAAGAGTCCCTGGAACTCGTGTACTCTCCAGACAGTGTCTGTTAACTGCCTATATACATTTAAGCAACAGAAACATCCTGATCTGGTCAGTTCTCCACCAAATTTGATCATGCACGCATACTGGAAGGCAAAAATCTTCATTGGCTAAGTCAGAAAAATCAACATTTAAAAAAACCCAAACACCTTTATGGCACAAAGTACGGTGAAAAAAAGCCTAGCACTTTAGAAGCTGCATGGCCTTTTAGAGCGTGCTTTTGGCTTATCTCACCTTGGAAATCCAAAGACTAATGATAAGAAGTGATTCTGAGTGTGTGTTTGGAGCATTACGGTATCTAAGAAATGAAGCGCATCTAGTGAAATACTACGGCAAGCAGCCAGGGTAACGTGGTGTGAAGGTGGAGAGGTGGTCACTAAGAGAAGAGGAGGTTTCTTGCCTCAGCATTGCGGTGAAATATGCAGGCCCTTACCTTCGGGGAAGCAATCTTCAGGCTCCATCAGCTCCTCGGCAAACTCAGGGATCTGTTCCAGCAGTTCTGCAGGATTTGTCAAATCCACTGTGCTGCCTTCAGAAAGACTGATTTCATCAAGCTTTTTGTCAACAAGAGCAAAGATGAAAACAAATTAATCAATCGCCCCGAAGGAAGTAGCTGAGTTTTTATCCCACTAACGAATATCCCAGCTGAAGCCACCACAACGGAGACATCGCCATGCACTTCACGTGGTGCCTACTCCTCGAGTGACAGCTCTGCCTACGCTGCTGTGAGCCAACAGTTGACCCATCAACAAGAACGACAAAGTTAACACGTAAAACTTACTTTTGAAAACAAAATAGAAGCAAACCGTAGAAAGATAGTGAACAGCCATTAAATATTAATGGTAGGTGGAAGCTTGGAATGACGGAACCACTCATGATTTTAAGGCTTGTATGTTCTGAAGGCTCATACCTTTAGATGGGGGGGGGAACCAGAATTGGGACCTAGCTCCTGAAATGGTGGCGAAGGATGAATCTGATGACCTGTGTTGGGTTCCTGTGCCTGGGGCCTCATTCCTGAGGCTCCTCACCCACAGCTGATGGGTGAAATGTGCCCCTCGTCAGTTGGGACCATGCTCTGCTCCCTGCTGCCACAGCTTCTCCTCCGAGGTGAGCAGAAGTCCCCCGTCACCAGTGGCCGGTCACACGATGCTACAGGCACACACGTGTGAGGGAGCTCTTCCACCCGCCTCATCCCGGGTCTAACTTGTTCCCACCACGCGATGGGGCCCCTTCGCCTTTTGGTCACACGCTTCTGATCTCATGGTGACGTAGGAGAAGGGACGCGTGCCTTTTCAAAGCCTTTCAGGGGCTCTATTGCTTGCCTGAAATATGTGACACCATCATCTTAGGCACATTGTTTAAATTCAGCGTTTCTCAAATCCTCCTCTGCAAAATGGGGACAGGAATATTCCCGCTCCCTGAAGCATTGGTTGTCTTATCTATTTAGAGCAGGAACTCTCAAGTAGATCTGGGTAAAAATTTTTGGGGAATATATTATTTTAAAAAATTATTTTAGAGGCTGAATTTGCTATGAAAAGAGATATGATACATGATTAAAAAGTCACCCAAACATGAAACAGAAATTTCATTTCAGGTCAAAACTTTCTTTTAACAGAATAAAACATTTTCTTTAGAAGGAAACAGGATTTTTTCCCCCCATATTTTATTTTACTAGTCAAAATAAAACATTTCTATTTTGTGTTAATCCAAAATTATATTTTACTTGATTATTCAGCTCGGCCACTAAAGTAAAAGATCTAATATTTGCCCAGCCCTGCTCACAGTTTGTTTCTGACTGTGTTAGAGCACTGTCTGGCATAAGTGGGCAACACCAAATCTGGTATCTTCTATGGGTCATATCAATGCAAAATAGCAATAAGCAGGCACTGTCTTATTCTGTTCTCTGAGTACATACTGAAATCTTTTTGTAATTTATCATGCAATACTACTGTCTCCATTTAAAAAAAAAAAAAAAGAGGACAATAATACTTACCCATGCTTTTAAACAACCTGTGAGATAGTTATATGAGAGATGGCACGTACACATAAAATATTATTTTCATGAGGATGATGGTGATGGAGTTAGAGAATAGGTACAGCTTTATATATTTATTATTAATGTGAAAATGGGCCCTCTGTTTTCCAGTATACACAGTCAATGCAAAATTTATAGCTGATTTCAGAGAAATGCTGAACCTTGGGTAAAATGGGCAAGACTGAACATTCCAGCAATGCTTGCAAGTGGGGATGGAAGCTACTTGTTTGCAATTAGCTGCAGAATCCAGAAGGTCATAGTCTTGGCTAGGGTTTTTAATGCTCTGTTCAAAAGGACTGCTAACAATTGAGAAGAGACCTTTTAAAAGAGAGTCAGAACAGAAAGCACAAGTCAAAGACATGGTTAAAGCTTCTAAAAAAAATCCATATTCAGAATGCAGCTGTTGTACAGAGCCCCTTTTCTACAGACTACCAGCACTATATGATGGTGGAAAAAATGTCATACCAAGTTTTAGCACAGTCAGAACTTTCTGATACTCTGTTATGAAGACATCAAAACACAGATCGTTGAAATAGTTCTAAATCATATACAGCTGTAGGATGTGGAAAATAGGGGTTCCAACGAGAAAAGAAGCCTTGTTGGATAGAATTTTTACCAACAGACAGAAATCAAAGAAAACTGTGAAAACAACGTCAGCTCAATAGCATTGTCAATGAGAGAGCTGGATTAGAAAGGTTAGGAAATGAACAGAACACAATACAGTGCAATTATAATAGACTACAAGGAAAACTTCTTAAAGAATCAAGAATTCTCAAGAGTTATTTATCGGGAGGAGTTTTCAGAAAATATTAGAATCCATTAGCGTCAAAGGGAGATGGGGAACATGCAAGACAAAACAGACAGGATTCCTTCTGAAGAGCCTTCAAAGAAGGAGAGGCAGCAAACATGGCTTCAGAAAACACTAGACAAAGGTTTGAGGGTCCAAACTGGGACTAGAAAAAGAAGGAACCATCGATATGAGAGAGGAGGGAAAGATTAGGAGAGCTTGTAGGAAAGAAGCAAAGGTTACTCTTTGCCAGAAAGGTTAAAGGGATTAAGAAGGTTTTCATGAACTCAGTAGTGGAAAAAAAAGAGCTAGAGACATAATAACAATTGATGAGGGAGATGTAACTAATCAAAATTCAGTTGCCTAAGAAAATAAATCCTTTTTAAAAGAATCCAACAAGGGGATAAATAAAAAGAGGGGGGAGAGCCTGTTAGAATTAATACAAATGTAAGTAGAGAAATATCTAGAAAGCCTGAAACACACACAAATCAGCAGATCCAGACAAGGCACACTGTAGGGCATAAAGGGATCCGATACGCCAAGTTAACACACCATTAGCAATCAATAGTGAATGCTCATGGAAAAATGGAAACAGCCCAGGAGAGCAGCAATAAGTAAATACAATACTGAGCTTAGAGAAGAGGAAAAGGGAATAATCATGGGAATCACAGATCACTAAACACTTGCTGTAGCCTGTGATTAAAGTAAATTAAATAAATACTCAGAGGAGAAAAGGAGAGTGATTTCTTGGAGTGAAATGTCATAGAGATGTAAAGGCAATGAGGCAGTTCTCTTGTATCCTAAGGGTACTGTGCACAAACAGGGTGCAAAAGGCCAAAAGAAGGCAAAAAGGACAAATACAGAAGCTCCTGTTTCTGTCTTGGCATAAGTGAGTGAAGGAGGTGTACCAGGCAGAGACAACGGGATCTGTCAGAAGCACCATTGGGAGACCTCCCATGAGTGCATAAATTCATACTGCAGAGGGTAGTTTTCAATGTTTTTCTGGGTGAAGCGTCTGTTTCAAGTACCCGGACAAGGCTTCCACACCCACCGCTTGTGTCTGTAATCATGGCAAATTGATCTGAATGGGTTTTTCAAAAAGCCTTTAGCAGTGAGATGCTGAAATCTCATTGCAAGTTAATGTTTGCTCAAGGCTTAACTCTCTTATCTCACTTCCTCTCTCCCTCACCTCTGAAGATCACAGACTTAATCTATCAAACTGACATGTGATATATAAACCTTAAGAAAATATCTGAATGTCTATTATAGAAAAGTCTACTTTTAAAATAAATTGTAGTTGGCTTGGATTCACCCATTGCCGCGTAGAGAAAAGCCATCATAGGACCCAAATATATAACACACTTTGTCTTCAGAGGAGGAGATCTGTAGGGATTAGAGTCAGCATTATCTTCACTAAAGATATGGAAGAGGTACTGACCGGTATAATCCTCATGTTAGCCGATAACATTAAATTGGAGAGAGTATTGAAACTGAGGAAGCAGAAAGGAAAAGAGAAGTGAAACATGGAGAGAATATTGCAGAATGGGACTTGAGTCAAAACAGTACAAATGAGAGAGTTCCATGAAAATCCTGGAAACCTGCAGTAATATTAAAAAATTAGATGTGATTTTGCAGTGGGATATAGCAATGTAGAAAACCTACATGAAAGCATCATGTCTAGATAATGAGATACTATTTCCTCTCTTTACAGTTCCTTGGAAGTTGTATTTGGAATACTGTTCTTACTTCTTGGCAAAACAACTCCGAAAAGGAACAACTGAGGGAGTTGCAAAGAAAGAGGTAAAAAAAAGTCAGATAAAAGGCACAGAGACACTAATTTACAAGAAATAATGAAATGAAAGAGCAATGGCATGTTACTTCAGGGGGTAAGCCAAAGACAAAAGGGAGCAAAGAACAGTCTATTAAATTAAGTGATATTAATTCAAAAAAGAGAATGATGGATAAAATTGGTAGAAGAGAGTAATGAAATGGTACTTTGAAAGGGAAAAAAGAAAAAAAAAATAGGGCTGGTTATTAAGGCAATATACCCAGCCATGAGATTTTTTCTAAGCAAGTGAATTGTTCCCTTTGGTAAATGAAGAAATCTAAGTTCCCTGATTTATTTAAGAGTAGATTCCACAAAGCTGTACAAAATACTTCATGGGGCAGTGTTTTGGCAGAGAAATCAACCAGTTTGTTCTCTGAGGTCTTATCCACCTGTGACATCAGTGATTTTATTTCTATGGTGTCTTTCTGATGATTTATATAGGATGAATTTTTAATCATATAATGTACCCTTTACTGACGTCAACAGTGTTTTATTCAGAACACATTCAATGCTTCCTGTTGTTGACTTAATCACTCAAAGCCCTGCCTCTTGGGCATGCCAAATCTGTTACTTCCTCACAGTTGCTGGCTTTATTTGGCTAGTTGCAAGTTCTTGGGACATTCATCAAAAAGATGATTAGCATGTCCTTGTGTGCCGGCACAAAGATTACTTCTTAATAGGAGGACCGTAAGTATGTAATGTCCACACAAGATCTGGCCTTCAAAAATAGCATCCTTTGGGCTTTGCTCTTTCATGTTGGCATTCTCAGCCTCATGTGAACTTCCGCTTGATTTCAAGTCATCCCTGGATTATTGCCATCTTCCTCCACCTCTTTCTAAGCAGCCGCAAATAGAATCAATTATACTCTACTATAGAAAGGTGACATTTGTGTCGCAGGACCCTTTGAAAGTTGAGGGAGGAAGTGGGGATTATTGCTTTATCACGATGTTGCTGAATATATCGAGGCTAGAATGTTCTTGATTTATCATGACATTTCGTTATAGCACTAAAAAAGGACATAGTTTTCCAGCCTCGATGTTAGGATCACAGGGTTTGTTTATCTCAAAAAGGCATTTAAACATGAAAGATACCTAATCCCCTGAGAGAACACATCCTGAAATAGTCTTCTAATTCCTCCTAGTTACAATGCTTCATCTCATTGTTTTGAAGTTTTTGCTTTCTTTGGTAAATACATATACTTTTTTTTTTTTTTTTTTTTTCCCTGTGACTGGAATATCAAATATTCAAGTCTCCTTCTTCTAACGTTCAGGACTTTTTCTTTCTGAAGATGAAGTTCAATATGCCAAGAAGTATTCTGGCAAGGAGGATTGCTCCTTAAAGAAATGCTTCGTGGCTAGAGGATTTCTGGTTAATGTGAGTGGAATTCAGCTCACCTACGTGTCCAATTCATCTAGTTATCCTGGGCTCCCTTTATAGTCAATGGAGAGAAACCAGCACTTTTAGAAGATGATTCATCTGAGCTAATTTAAATGTAGATTTCAGTTGGAGATGAGACACATCTACCTAACTACATTGGCTCCAGATCCTCATTGACCATCTCAAGGGGCCTCAGATGACAAGTTCAGCTGCAGATGTCTACATCTAGTTCAGTAAATTCCACCCCATACGACAATATGAATCAGCAGGCCTGGGGAAGATGAGCTCTGGCTCTGCGATGGGTCTGTTTTCCTGTTGTCCTGCCAAGATTTCCCCATGGGGTTGCTCCTGCTGGGCACAAACTTGCCAGCAGTTTTATAGCAGAACTGGGAGAGGTGTGATACATGTGGATACTGTGTCATTCTTTCCCTTCAATTAATTCAGTCCCCCAAAACCACCAGTGGTTCCAATCTCGAGGAGCAATGGAGTTCCCCCAAATTACAGGACATCACCCAAAACCTCCACTTCCTGATTTCAAAGAGAGGAATCCATCACTCTCTAATGATAAAAGCAATGTTATGTCAATAAAATGCTAAATCTGAATGGGAAAAAAACTCAGCAAGTCAGCAAGTAGGATACATGGAATTTGAAGCCTGGAGTCACTCAGTGTACAGTACAAATACATGTATTTTTGGTATTCATGCTTATAAGGATAACGTAATCCTACAAATTGAAAATTTGTTAGCATCTTCACCTCAGCTACTTAAATTGTTGCACCTTCCTGGGTCTATGTGCTAACAGGAAAAGAAATGCTAATCTGTGATGGATAGCAGATGCCCTCCAGTGAACTCAAGGTACAGATCTGCCAAGTCAGCAGATGTCATTCTTAAAGCTACTTTTCAGTGGGAAAACACACACATATTTGCTCCTAAAATAAGACAGTAACATTATAGATGATTTTGTAGTTGTTTGGTTGTTTTTTTTTTTTTTTTTTTTTTTTCCCCCAAACCAGCCTCTTGGAATCCCATCTTAATTTATAACGCACATTTTCCAAGCTTTCCAATTATTTTTATAACAACAAAATCCTCTCTCTTCTTTACTAAGACTGTAATACCTACCATGTATTATTGCTTTCCTACCACTTGACAAACATGTATTTTCACAAGCCATAAACCCCACATAGATCAGTGACATGCACTATGGAGCTGGTGCAATGAATTGCATGCAGTATCAGGTAGGAAAGTTGTTTCTGTTACCTCTTTTTGCCCTACTGGAGGTGGTGGCTCAGCCTTCAACTGCTTATCCGCGTGCAACTCACTTAACTCTTCACAAATCTCAGAGTTCTGACTCCGGACACCTGGGCTTTGGCATCGCTGCCCCCTCAGCTGCAGCTGTTTTTCCTGCTGGAAATAATCCTAGATGGGTTTATTTTCTTTTTCTTTGATAGCATGCTTATTTCTTAAGAACAACTCCCCAGCTAGAAGAGAAAGTAGCCTGGACTATACTTGTCAGGTGAAAACATCTTAAGGAAAATGGCAAGAAACAAGACAACACAAGCTTATGCTGTAACTTCTGAGCTTTAGCAACTGGATATGTCAAGATATCTGGCTGTAGAAAATGGAAATACAAATAGGCCAACTTTTTGTCTAGGCTGTTGTTGCTGGGGCAGGAGGAAATTCCCTTGCAATCTCCATTTTGAGTCTGGCTTTGAGACACAAGCTTCTTCCAATGACCTGAGGCGCACAGAAAGGTGCTTGCAGTTCAGCCGAATAACCAAGGAGTGTACTCTGAATTTGCGCGATCAGGCGGCGATACTCAGTGTTACAGCTGGAGAAAGGCACGAGTGGAATACCCAACACCGCGCTACGAGTCTGCTGCAAACAGTGTGGAAAAAACGTGCCCACAGGAGACAAGATACACATTGAAGGGGAGGAAAATGTAAAGTTCACCAGAAGAGATAAAAGGCATCTAAAAGTAGATATGGAAAAAACTGCAGGTAAACACGCAAAGGTATGCGGCCCCTATTCAGCAAAACACTTAAGACAACTTTGCACCCACTGATGCCGACCGGACTTAACGGTAGGTTGAAAGCAGAGCACATCCTTAACTACTTCCCTAAGAAGGGATGGACTCTGGAATCAGAGCACTAATTTTTTTTTTTTTTTTTTCTGCAAACACATCTGACTAGACCTGGTGCTTGCTAGTATGAGTGGTGCCATGAACTCCAGCCACTTCTTGCTGGGGTGATGATTATTACTGCTGAGCTGGCCAGAAGTACTCCCAGGACTAATGGCAGAGGAGAGTGTGTTTGCAGGGCTGGTCCCTACATCTGGAGGCCCAGGTTCTCTGCTGGTGTAAATCAGTGTGGCTTTATTGATTCATTTAAGACAGGGATTTCTCTGAAAACTCCATAGCTCATCACAGCACTACCATTGTTCAAGCCATTACTAATGCTGCTACTAAAATATTAATAAAACTCTAGCCGGTTTCAAAGGGTTGTGCTGAATTGCTTGCAGAAGGACTTCCATGCTGAGAAAAAAATTACAAGCCTAACAGGATTTCAACAATAATTATTTAAACCTATTTATCTTTCACTTGTCCACTTTTTTTTTTTTCCCTTGGCTTGACTGACATTTGATGTTATTCATGTATTAAGTGAGTTTCCCTTCCCCAGGGAGCCGCAGCCTACCTGCCTCAGTTCTAAAGCCACATCACCACAGGAAGTCCCTCAAGAAGTACCAGGAGCAGAAAAGCACTTTATTCCAAATATAACTATCTGAAAGAACAGATGACACAAAGGAAGCAGTTGGTTAAGCAAATTGCTCTTTATATAAATACTTTTGGACTGTCAGGTTTGTACCAGCCCCTTCAAATGTCATTCTCTGTTTCTAACAAATTAATTTAAAATCAAATTACTTGTTTCCTGCTTCAGAGAGCATGCGGTCTAAAATATATTCTAACTTTAATAAATTAAATTATGCACATCCAAGCTTGTACCCTCTGCATAAGAATGTATTACATACAATTTCTAGGTCCAGTTTAGCACTCATCTGCACAGGCCAGAGATTGCTCCATAATCACTGAGTAACAGTTCTGTCCCTGTCAAAAAGTACACTCTTTAAGGCACATTTTGGAAATAGTGTACTATTCAGGGGAAGAGCAAACGTGGAAGGCACAGTTTGCACAAGTAAGGCGCTCAGCCATAAAAAGTCTTTTTTTTAATGCAATGTGCATACAACTTAGTACCAAGTAATCTCAATGGCATGATATCGGTTATAGCACTAAAACAACAGAAACAATTGTTTCATGTTAAAAGCACAATGCAATCTGAGGTGACATCTCAAGTTCATTTATGCAGAAAGGTTGTGCACTCAGATTCATTAGAAACTATGGAGAATGAGAAACTATGAGAACAGACTGTGTAATTCAGTTGATCTGACGAATATTCAAGTTGTTAAGCAAATTATTGCACTAAGCTAGAGTCAAATGCCAAACTTACCACAGTTCTCTATCTACTAACCCCTCTGTGTGGTATCAAGACTTAGCAACACTTTCCTACAGACTAAACTCCAGGAAATGTGGACCCAGCTGCTTCCCAGAAATCATACTTGTACCAAGTATTCGATGAGTTAACATTAAACTGATGAAATATATCTCGGCAAATTATCCAGTGGGGATAACACACACATGTGCTTGGACAATGATTTGATTCATCGCCGTGTGTTTTCAGACTTGTCCTGCAAGTTTATAAGGTGGGAGAAAATCTCTACGAGAAATAGACTCTCCAAAAGAATCTGGTTATATAGACTGATCCCCAAAGGAGTGTTAGGGAATCAGCTGAGTTTTTGCAAGCGACCGATGCCAGTCCTGGTAAGCCACTCTCATCGGATGCAACAGTCTCATTTCCAGCACACAGCACCTGAAGGTCGGCACAGACCTGTCTGGGGGAAGGTGCCTTTGGTTTATGCTGCTTAACTTTGGACTGTTTGCTTTTGTTCTGATTCCAGATGATTCGTTCTTCTGGCAGCAACGGCAGCAGGTTTATCTCCTGTAAAGCTCCCCACCGTGGGTGGTTTATATAATTTGTTTTTAATTTTTGTATCAAGTGCCATGTTGCCAAGGCAATACACATTATGTTAATATTTATCGATTCAGTTGTTTTCATAATTTATAAAGTAGAACCATTCAGCAATACAAAAACTTTGTGCATGCAAACGGAGGGTTGAGAGCCCAGGACAGACCTCAGCTCCTTTAGAGCGTAAACCAAAAGTTTGCTCACCTCTGCTCTTATCTGGGCCCTAAGAAAAGGTGACGTGCCAACACCGTACCAGTAATTAGCACATGGAGGAGGATGGACCCAGTATTGTCCCCTTGTGTGCTGCAGGCCAGTTGTAGCACCAGAAAAACAGCAACCAGATTGCAAATAGAGCATAATCTGGGTGACATCTCAAGTGTGTTTGTGCACGGACCCACATACTTGTTTGCTGACACAAATAAATACAAAGGCTTCACACTGTGTTCTGCCTCTGAAAAGCACAGATCGGCTAATTGTTTCGGGCTCAAATGGGGATTAGTGCAAATGCCGCTCCTTTGGAAAGAGGACTTGCTGTTGGCAAAACAAGACAAATACCTGTCAGCAGCATGGACTCACTTTATTCCTTCCCCATGGAAATAGCTTTTTTGTCCATCCTGTGCAAACAAATTTAGAGAGAGGATCCCAGGACCTGCCTTTCAGACGGTGATCAGTTCACACGAGTTCTCCTGATGCTTCACTCACTCCCTGGTTCATGACCTTGGCTTGAAACATTTGTTCCCTGATTCCCTGACCACGGCTGTTGTGGGAAAGAAGGCACGCAAAGCCTTTGATAGCAGGAAGCTTCCCAAGCAGGTGGGGAGGCAAGAAATGGGAATCGGCTCTGGAGCCCTCCCCCTTGCAACTGTCACTGCAGAACCAGCAAGCAAGGATGAAGTATGTGGCAGGATAAAGTTAATTTAAGTTACTTTATGAGGTGGACAGAGTATCCCCTGTCTCTGGACTGCATTACTCAGTCCACAATGCAATGGGAACCTTCAACCTTGTGTATCTTCTCTACTCCCCACCAGGCTGGTGCACTCCTCTTGTCTCTTTGAAGACCAATTTTGAGACACTAATGGGATTTCAGGGATGTCCAGGTTCTGCGGTCACTTTCCAGGAATGAGCTGGTCAGGCTATTTCCAGGTACAGACTCGTGGGGGGAGGCTTGTCCTGCTCCCCCCATTTACAAGTCTGCACACACATGGCCATACAGGTGTGACCCCGCTTTACCACGGGACGCTGCCCGTCAGAGAAAGCATCACCAGCCGACAAGGACACCGGCAACAGAAATATCTCTGCCTTAGCCATTCAGAGATGACTGACACTAGGAAATTGAGCCTCCTCGAGAAATGCAGCTCAGTAGAGCAGCAATTAGCCCTTTAATAGATGACAACGTATTTTAACGTGCAAAGCTTCCTATAGCCAGTTTTCGGATACGAAAACCATAATAGGAGTCTGAGGAGGTTTTCGTGTATAGTAAACCCAATTCAGCAGTGTGACGCACATAGTTACAAGAGGACTGTTTACTCTGTAAAGTAATTGTTGATGTTTGTGTTCCTCCTTGCAGACAGCTATGGATTTCATAAAATTACCGTGCCTGGTAGCAATTGGCATCCTTTCCCAGCAACAGTTTGCGTCTAGTAACTGGCACGCTTCCTCTGCAAAGAAGCCAAGAAGTAAATGATCGTGAAAACTGAACTGTTTATATCCTACCTCTGCATAAGTGGAGAAGCAAGCAGATTGCAATGCTGCTGAAATACGGCGAGCTTGCATTACTGCCTCGGTGGCACCTGTTTCGTGTGTAAAGCAAACAGGAGACTACAGTCTGCCGAGCTGTCAGGCTGACAACTCTCAGATATGCTGAATTCAGTCTTTCTGAAAAGCCTTGAAACATCTGAGCTAAAATGGGAGAGAAATAAATAACCACGAACCGAGGAAACGAATCGTGGGTTCTTATTACCAGAACAGATCGTTTATGATCTCGGTTCTCCTCTTTCACAAGTAAATGTAAAGCCTTGTAGCACCAATAAAATCAGTGGATTTATCTTTCTGCACGTTTAGCATAGAAGAAAAATCACCAAATAAATACATCAGGAAAATCCCCTCGCTCCCTTAATACGAGAAGGCGAAGATTAATATCACTTACTCTTCTAGGAAAAAAAGAGGGCTGGTGTGCAGCTGTCAATTTTGAGTGTGCACGCTTAAGAATCTCTCTAACCCGCTTTGAAGAATTGCTTCTGTAAAGCAGAGTTGCTGCTACTTGGTTTAATGAGAAACCAGAGGAAAACCTGGGGCGATACCACACCACAGCGCTAGGATTATAGCTAAGACACAGACAGAACTTGTGCTACACTACGTTCCTTTACAAGTGCATTTTCTTGGCAGACTACAGCGTTTGCATTACTGATGTAAAGCTTGTGAAGTCCTACCTTAAGGTTGCAACACATGTATATAATTTAAGACCTGCAAATTCCTCAGAGAGAATATGAAAACAGGAAAAAGGAAGTCTAAACATGATTATTTGAGACTGGTCATCACCACTCTCCACCCTGTCACCTGGTCCGTCGTTCCCCTTCAGCAGAAACAACCAAACATCAGGCTAGCTTAGCAGACTGATTTTTGTTCAGTTTTTCAGCCTTTATCTACCCCTCACAGTCTTTTCTCTTGCCATTCATCTATGCAAAAGTCAGAAACAATCTGGTGTAAAGGGAGTAGTAAAACATCAGAATTAGAAGGTGCTGCTCATGTTTGCCATGTGAATCCATCTGGATTTTTTTTCTTTTTCTTCGTGATCCAGCCTTTACAGGGACCCCATTTATTAAAAACCAAATCACTCACATATGCATGCAGCAGAGCAACATGGGTAAAACAGGTTAAACACAATAGTCTTCAAGTTCAAAAACAGCATAGGCCTGTCGCCCAGCTCCTGGGTAGATGAAATTATGTCCCCAGCTTGGATGCCCACAGGTCCCAAGGGAGTTTCCAACTGTGCTGTCATCTGTCAGACTTAAGGCCACTGAAGTTTGAAGTTACACCTATGTAGCTAAACACAGAACTTGTCCTCCTGGTGGACCTAAGAAACACTTCCCCCCCCCTCCCCGAAACTCACAGGCTATTTGGAAGAAAACTGCAGTACTTGTTCTAAAAAAAATAAAGCACCTGTGAGTACTTAAGTGGATAAAAATTCCAGAATTTGGCCCTTAAAATTCAGAATGGCTAAGGCTAAGGCTGGCCAGAAATCGCAGCTGCTCAGCAGAGGCTGTTAACAGCAAAAACTCCCTTGGAACCAGCCTGCCCCGGTATTTTCTTTCATTTTGAATCAAGGTGAACCAAAACTTCTCCAGACAAACACCATCACAGCCACTAACTGCTGGTCTCTGCACAGGCGCTGGATGCTTTGCCAAATGTCATCCCTTAAGGAGGGAAGCAGCAGTTCGGCAGTACTCCTCAGATTAATCCAGAACATTTTAAGCATTTGAACTCTGGCAGTGGAGGAGCAAGGCACGTTATTTCTAATGGCTTCTGCCTTGCTGGCCCAAGATCTCTTCCCACACTGGGCAACACATTGCCCATAATAAAACATAGATTCATTATTCCAAGGGTTGACTCTTAAAATTAGTCTAAGTGAGAGAACTTGGCAAAAAGATGGACTGCCAAAGTTAATTTAGCCTGTTATCAACTCAAAAGGCTTAAATAGGCAGTGAAAGTGTTTCATAAGTGTTCATTGTTCAGAGTTCAAGCTAATACCTTCTGCTAAATTGCATTTTGAAGTTTAATCACAATCTACTCTATGTTTCTTTTGGTAATTGGGATCTCTCCACAGCATAATATGAGGAACTCAAAACAATGTGCTCCTCTGATGGAAGTTTAAATTTTGGAAGTTTGCCTCAAAGTGCAGTGAGTGAGAGTGCCTGAAATAACCTGGAACCTTTCACCCAAATAAGACGTTAATATTTTGATCATTAAGGAAATCTCATATTATTACAGGCAATAGCAACAGAATAACCATTATTTTAATTTTTGTTATGTTGGACCATAACTAATGGGAGTAATTTCAGCCCCCCAACACACGCACGCACTGTCTCACTTGGCACAGGAGCTGTTGGGGAACTGGCTGCTGTTCGTTTTGTCCAAAATGTTAAATGTCGGCATTTTCTTTACCAAAGGGAGAAACACTGAGAAATGCTCATTTCTGGGCAGCATTTTGCTCTAGGGAGGGATATGGATACTGGGAAATGGCACCCAGTAAGCTCTGACTGACATGTAGTCCATGGCCTGGGCACTTGTCCAAATGCATGTTGTCAAGTCTGCTATGCCTGATATCGGCTCTTTCAATGCCAGGCTTTTTTTTTTTTTTTTCCTCCCCCCTCTTTCTCTCTTCCATCAGCTCCCTGTGTTTCCTGCACCTTAGGCATTATGCCGTGGACAAATATATATCCCTGCCACCGCGTACTGAATAAGCACCCTAAAACCTTTGTTCACAGTGTGACTGCTCTAATCATGTCAGCAGAGATCTGACATGGAATATTCTCCTTCTGCCCCATCGTACTGAAATGAAATAAACACGAATGTCTTTCTATATGTAGAAGCAAAGATGAGGATTTAGGTGCTTTAAATCTGCTGCTGTGATTTACAGTCATTTTTCTTTTTCTAATGGCCTTGCTGATATTCTTCCAAAGAAAATAAATACAGAAACGTTCTGTTTTGTTGCTAAAAATAATTAGCAAATAATTGAGTTCTACGCAGTTTTCAGGCAAAGCAAAGCAAAACATCCAGTTTAAAAAGGGAGAAATCCAGGCAAACTATGTGTGTAATAATAACGAAAAAACCCTACTACCTTACTTAAAGATCAGAAAAATATTGGCCTAAATAAAGCTGACAAGAAGAATGCTATAAGATTTATTGCGTGCTGCATGCGTGTATACACATGGGCTCACTCTCTTGCCAGTAAGAACTGGGGAGTCATCAACAGAATTCAAAGGTATTTTATCCAGTTGCACTAAAAGAGAATGTGTCCTACAGACTGGAACTGAAAACAGATGGAATATAAATACTGTTTGAAAGGGCATTACGGTTCCTGACAATAAAGTATATTTCCTGCAGTAAAAGGTTGAAATTAATGTACCCTGTCAAATAAACACATGACTTCATGGTATCTCTGATTTATAGACGTTAGAATTATTAGGAGCATAAGACATTGTCACAAACAATTTTATATCAAAATCTTTATGCACTGGCATTTTTATAGCAATTTTCAATAATTTCAGCTACACTTATGTCAACCTGGAATAATTCTATTGACTTTTACAGAATTGCTTCAGGTTTAGGAGCAGGTCTGTAATGCACAGGAATTGTACAGTCAAATTTCTACTGTATACAAAGGAAACAGATGTGGGTCCAGATGCAGATGGTGAACTCTCTGTTACCTGAGACATTTCATTCTTTTTTTCTCTTTTACAGATGATGTATCATAGCTAAAATAAACTTACAGGCTCTGTGGAGAAATTAGTGCCTGAAGTTTTTGACTCAGTGTTATGAGAAAGCTAAACCCTGACGATCCTAATGGTCCTCTCTGACCCCCAAATTATGAATCTCTTACTGGTAGAAACATGCAGGAAAAGCATCTGAAACGGTTTCACCTGGACAAATGAAATAAAATGAATCAGTAATTCTGAAATAAACACAGGGGAGAAGAGAATAAAAGCTTGGGGGTTTGAACCAGTTCAGGGCAGTATAGAAACTGTGCCATTGAATAGAAAGTGTGGTGGCAGCTAGCTCTACTGGTGATGTGTAAAGAGGCAGTTACTCATCCAAAGTCTCGTTTTCCTGGGAGATGCGTTTGGTGGAGCCCAGACAAGGGGAGAACTGCCAATCAAGAAAAAAAAAGTGAATATGACTGAGAAAACGAGGCGTGCTCTGGAGCAATGAATACTCATGCATTGTGCAAAATCCAGGCAACGTACACCCCTTGGGTCCTCCGTGCAGACCCAGACCCAAACCTCTTGAAAATCACAGGAGAGGTGCTGCTCTGCCTTGGAGGGGTCTAGGAAAAAGCACACTGAGAAGTGCAGCTGGGCAGGTGGGAAACTGAGAAAGCTCGAGAGGCAATGGAAGACACTGTCTCCTTCCCACGGGCAAGGTTGCCTGCCAGGTCATGGAAATGAGCCCTAGCAGGCACGGCAACATCTCTCTGCTCTTCGAGGATTTCGGCAGCCAGCGGTGAGCCTCGGGCAAGAGGATGGGCCAGCCCAACGCCTGCTTTGGGGTCTCAGGATGGCACAAATTGGCTACGGTGGGAGCTGGGACCTGGGGCGCGGAAAGGCGTCGCTTCCATCCCATGGCGTGCGTGCCTGGTGTCGAGGAAGGGGTAAGAAGCTGCAAGGCGCTCCGTCCCGGCAGCGGGCGGCCAGCACTTTCCATATGACCCAATTAGCCACTCCGTCGGAACAAATCAATAATGGCATTTTCTGAAGACAAGCAGGCAAGTGCTGCTGGCTTGGCACTGCGCCGCATGTGAAAATAACAAGGTGTTATCGCTGCGGAAAGCGGCATCCGTGCCTGGCTTTGTTACTGCAGAGGGGGCAAATGTGAGATGTGGCCAAGAGCCACTAGCCACGGCAGCGTGGATTTTCTTCTCCGTGGCATGCTCTAGACAGATCAAGTTGAGGACGGTAGTTTGAGGAAGGCAGCACATGTAGTAATTAGATTAAGAAAGGGGAGAAAGCAATACCAACCCTGTTGGGCTGACTCGAACAACAAGGAGCCATTTTCTTAGGTTGTATTAATAAAATTTGCTGACTGCGGGAACTCATCAATGCAGAAAAGGATCCAGAAAGACCTGCACATCATTGAGGTCTGGGGTAATAGAAACAAGACAGAGTTCAACAGTATAAATGCAGGACACTGTACTCTGGGGGCTGATTCAGGACACCCAGCATTACCCATTCGGAACCTCCTTTTAGCCCATTAATCACAGGATTCCTCTGAACCACAGAGTGATGTCACTGTGAAAAAGGCACATGCCGTTCTGGGCTACAGCTGTGGGCACCTTGAAGGTTAAGCAATACTAAAGTAGGAATTTTGAAGATTTAAGCTTTGGACTTTGATATCTAATGTAAATGGTACAAAGCCCTCTGACGCCTGAAACTTTCGATGTAGTTAAATTGCAGTCAAGTTCTAGTAGAATCCACTGTGTCAGGTGGACTGGACCATGCACGCTGAATTGTCCCATCAGCTTACCATCCCTATAATCTGGTTCTTACTCCTTCAGGAGACTGAAAGTTGATGTCACATATGAAAAGGTGGTCTTTATAAGCAATTACGAGACACTTTGTGGAGGTTCAAGAAAATAATTTCCACATTTTAATCATGTAGGAAACCAAAATAAGAACCCAAAAGAACCTTGAGAAGATGCAGCCAGCATGTTACTGTGGTTGCTGCTGAGATTTTGGGAGCTGTTTTCCTGCTAGAACAACCCATACTTTAATTATACATCCCAAAGACAGAGGAAAAACGGAAGACAGTTATTCATCAAATCCTGAAGAAATCTTGTGGACTGACAGGGAAAGACTTCCCCAGCACTACGAGCAGGGCAAGGAGGCAGGGTTAGGTAAAGTCATAAGCTAAAATGTTGCCGTGACCAGCATCAACACACGTATCGGACAATAATGACAAACGAATTAAGCAGTCCTTTCTCAGCCTCACTCCTGGCTTGCACCTGTGCTGGCTTTTATAGTTCAGCTTTTCTTTCTGATCCTTTCACCATATGTGTGGGCTACAGGCACGTGTCTCCTGGCTCTCCGAGCCGGCAGAGCATCTCACATGCATCTCAGTAATCAAAGGAGATTTAGAAGCTATCAGGTGGGCTTGCTCCTTCTAAACTGTCTCAAGGACGGTGCCACAAATTGGTAGCTTTCAGGAAGACAGCTGCTGCCAGTGTAAGCTTTGATAATAGAAATGGCAGCTGAAATTTAAACTTAGACATTTCTATTGCTCAGAGGAAAATGTGCAGTCACCGAAAGGTTTCTCATCATCTGAAATTTCAAACTGCTGAGTGTAACACTGTGGGGCCCATTTCTCATAGCCACAACGGCTTACTTCGGAGTAGTTTTGTGACTTTCGGGGAAGAGCCTGGCATTGGTACCGGAGCTGTAAGCTGAGCAGATCATCACCCTAAAATACTCCATTGGGATCAAAAACCTTGTGGTTCTGCCTGAGACCAGCCTCCCCTTAGCCTCTCTGATTCGTGGCAGATGAGTCCAGACTGATGAACAGAATATGGTCCAGGAGCTTCAACTGATGGAGAAAGTGTAAAGGACGTGTAAGGATTATGTAGGTTTACCTAGCTGTGAACTTGAGAGGCATATCTACGTATACTCCCTTCTTGTGCATCAACTTTCACCTCCTCTTCCATGCTACTGCGCCAAAATCTACATGCGTGAGGAGGAAGGCAGGTTCTGGCAATGTTGCCAAAGGGCTCCTAAATTCCAGGTCAGCCAACCTGGAAAAAGGGAAGCAGGGGTACGTTGTCTTCTCCTGAGAAGTAAATATACATACACACTTCTTTGTACACACTAAAATATTTAAATATGTAAAAATATGGATTATAATTAGGGGAAAGTTAGAATATATTTGAATGTTTAGTGTACCCTTGGTAGTTCTTGTTTCTTTTCTGTATGATGCCCTCCACACAAAAGGATACTTCACCATAATTGTGCCCTTTCAGTGCAATCATGTAAATTTTGCTCTTGTTCATGTTGTTCTTCCTTTGCAAGCTCTGCCATGGTTATTACGGCCATCCTGGAGGGAACGAGGTAAGGACTCCCATGGAGTTGGGGCTCGCAGGATTAAAGCTTCTGGGAGTGGGTGGGGAAATTTATTCCCCAGAGTCCCACAGGGCTGCCCTTGATACAAAGGTTAGTGTGCTGTAATGCCCGCAACTGTATATCCAGGGAATTGGGATTTCATAGTGACCTCCAGGTGCAATAATTTCTTCTACAGTAACCTTCGTGTTGATCAAGAGATTTTTTTTGTGGGCCCAGAGATCATATATCTTTGGAATGGGCACCATTAAAAATGACAGATCTTTGAATTGTTTGGGGTCTGCTTTCTCATGGCTGTGCTCCTTATGGAGACACCTTACAGCTGTGCAAATTTATTAGAGTTTGGCAGGAAAGCAAATGCAAAGCTCATCACACAATTATCATTTCTGCTGTTGAGCTTCTTCCTATTTTTGTTTATTTATTACGCCAAAGTGTTTTGAGTCTTTGAGTTGGAACCCCCTTCCATGCACACGTTTTCCTCCCTAGAAATTCAATAAAATTGTTTGCTGGATATCTGAACTCGCTTCTTGTTTGGACCTTTTCAGCAGTAGACCCCTCAGGCCTGCAGACAAAGGTTGAAAACCATTGATTAGAGCTATGAACAGGGGAACAGCAGTGACCTGCAGCAGCTGTTTGTCAAAGCCTGGAAAACACTAGTGACAAAGCTAATTAATATATTTCTCAACTCCGTGCCTTCTATGTAATGCACACGCTAGCAGTGAATTATTTCACTGCAATGCAAGTATCTTGTGGTAATATGACAGTGTTACTCTAATGTTTATGGAAAATTTCATTAAAAGATACAGTGTGAAAACCAGTATTTTTTTTTGGTTTGCTTCTCCTGCTGGGTTTTGTTTCCTCCTATTTTGTTTCACTCTGAATCCTCGATGTTTATGTTACATATGATAATGTTTCAATATTATTGAAACAATTCGAAGAAGTTTTCATAATATTTTCAAACCAACTTTTATTTGTGATGCTCCATGCCATTAAAATGTGTATTTTTCTACATCGGTTCTCTCCCTCGTGACTCTAACAGATCTCACTGAAGTTCTAATTCCACATTTATTTGCTGTACAGCACAAAATGGACAGCTACCTGTTCTGCCTACTAACATACACACTAGCACCTACATGGACACATTGTGTAGCTGAATAGAAATCCACATTTCTACACTTTTAAGGTACAGTAAGGTGCAAAAATCCCAAACCCTCTGTGCTCTACGCTGCAGTTTAGCTTGCAGTTGCAAACGCTGCTATTTATCTTGAGGAATGTGGAATACAGTGATGCAACATACACGTCTGCATATACACACATGCTTCCAGGCCTCAGGGACCCTTACATGCAAAGTTTCAACAAACTTTTGCTTTTCACTGTGAAGGAAAAAATCTGAGAGTTTTTACGATTGTGACCCTCTGTCAGATGTAGCAGAAAGGTATGGTTATTTTTAAAGGCCAAAAAGAAAAAAAACCAAACCCAAAACTCCAGAATTAAACATGTTTATACTATTCGGTATTTGCAGATCAGCTAATACTAAGAAACCCATCTTCTATATTCATATTTCACTTTTTAAGTGTACTCTGCTTGTAGGTTTGACTAATACTGGGAATAGAGAAGGACTTCAAAGAAAAAACCAGACACAATCCATGCCACCCACACTGATCCGCAGGTCATTTCAATAAAAGTATACCTTAAAAAAGATACAAAAAAGTCCCTAAAAGTGTTTACCAAAAATTTCAGACTTCTTTCTTTGTTACCTAGGTGTCTATTTGGACAGTGGGGCTTGATGATAAAGTTTTCTGACCCCTCGCCATTCAGCTCCCCAAGGGTATGATCAATGTAAAAGACTTGCTGGTGAGCAGATGCACTAACACTGAAAAGATTTCCGCAATGGAGCGACAGAAATTGATATTTAGCAGCCAATTTGTGCCCGCCTCCTGACACAGAGTCCTTCCTCAGGTTTTTTTTAGGACAGCCTTTCTCTAAGGACAGTTTTTCTTCAAAACTTTCTTCCCCTCAACCAAGAGGTTGGGGATCCCTCCTGACAGCTGGATCTGAAACAGAAGCTTTGATCCAGCGCCTGCTGAACTCCGTGGGTCTCAGCCGGTGTCAGAGGATGCTGGATCAAGGCTGGAGTGTCTGGAAAACATTAAGTAGATATGGTGTGTGGAGCCAAGAGATAAAGCTGGTAGAAAAGGGAGAGAGGGAGAAGGAGAGAAAGAAAAGCATTCCCACGAAGATTTCTCTTCTCTGTTTTACACCGACACTTGGAACCACACAGAATTTTTCAGCCTTTACTACTGGGTGCTCTTGGGAAAATGAAAATCTGCCACGTCACATCAAAAAACAGGCAAATAACTATTTTTCCTGTCTGAATACATACGATTACATGTCTTCTCTCTTTCTTTGGTGCCTTGTCATATCAGCCTCTGCCTTGTATTTTTAAGAGAACTACCCGGCCCTCGATTCTTGCTGCACAAATCAAACTGAGCCATTGCCCACTTTTGCACACTGAGAAAATCCCCTGTTGTAGTCAGAGGACCTAAGATTTGTTCTGTAACATTCCCATGATTCAGCTGAAAGAAAAAAAAAAAAACCCAGTCTCCTGTGTGAGAAAGGGTTTAACTGCTCTGGTTAGAAGAATTAATCTAGACAAGCACGAAGAATACAAAGAAAGGGAATGCCTCTTGTTGGAGACTGAATTTTGCTCTTGGATATGCGGTTGTAACTTCTTCTGAAGTTAACAACATATCAAAGGCAGGATTAGGCCATAGAACATTTGCATCACGAGCCATGGATCCAGATCAAGGGTGGGAACAAAGGCCATCTTAATAAGCTGCAACTAGCAAACATTTCAGTTGCCTACCTGCTCCATTTCCGTGAAGGTGCTCTGCTCCTCATCTTCCTCCTCAATATCTGACTCTCCCACAGCAATAGGAACACAAATGGACAGGTCAGGATTGGTCATAAAATCATCATTGTCTGTAATTCCTAGGTGTTTCTCCCCATTTTTATTCATTCCATCCTCAGCGTGGTTCTCTTTGTGATTCTCCATGTCTTTGCCAAGGTCAGTGGTTGTGTGACTGTTCACACAATTATTAAGGGCACCCGTATTCTGGGCAGCAAGCTTCATCATTGCCTTCTTTTCAGCCGTCGTCTTGGGGTGCCGGAGGACATTGCAGCAAAAATCCCACGTCGTGTGCTTTACGTACTGAAGACCTCTGTTGATCCGAGCGAAAGCAAGCTGCAGGTTGTTCATCTCCCCATCCTCGTCTGGTGCTGAGAGGTTGTCAGCGCTGAAGGAGCTTAGCAGCAAGGCAAGGAACAGGTTGAGCACCTGAAACAAATAAAGCGAAAAGGAAATCAATGACCCTTAAATGTGGGCGATGAATATTTGGTCTTGGAAGCAGGAGGGTCTGAGTCACATCTCATCTGTGCCACCATAACACCACCAGTGTTTGTGGAACAACCTCTAATTACAGGTGATTTCAATAGGAAAAAGAGGTCTTCAGACATTTCCAAATGCATTCATTTCAGGTGCAGAATTATAGCATGGAGAATAACACACTCTGACATTCCCTTTCCCCCTCCAACATGGCAAAAAACAGAAAAGAAAAGATAAAGTTCAGGAACAGAATAAAGGATAAAATTTTAATTGCAAGCTACATAGTGTAAATATTCTCATAAGTGGTAGTGTAATGAAATTCCTGTAATTGCCAGTATTCCATCTTGGAGAAAAGCACTAACTGCAACTCTAACTGACATCCAGAAGGATACTGCTTACACTTAGAAAAAGACTATAGGAAGAATGTTTTCAGGACCTTTTTGGTTTTTACTCAGTGTGAATATTATTATTTATATTTCATAGTATATAATATATAGGCACCTGGCCAAGCTGGAGGAGTGGGTCCATGTGAACAACAAGGCCAAGTGCAAGGTCCTGCACCTGGGTTGGGGCAATCCCCGGTATCAATACAGGCTGGGGGATGAAGGGGTTGGGGGCAGCCCTGCCGAGAAAGACTTGGGTACACTGGTGGCTGAAAAGCTGGACGTGAGCCGGCAATGTGCGCTCGCAGCCCAGCAAGCCAACCATGTCCTGGGCTGCATCACAAGCAGCGTGGCCCGCAGGTCAAGGGAGGGGATTCTGCCCCTCTGCTCTGCTCTGGTGAGACCCCACCTGCAGTTCTGCATCCAGCTCTGGGGTCCTCAGCACAGGAAAGACGTGGACTTGGTGGAGTGGGTCCAGAGGAGGGCCACAAAAATGGTCAGAGAGATGGAACACCTCTCCTATGAGGAAAGACTGAGAGAGTTGGGGTTGTTCAGCCTGGAGAAGAGAAGGACACGGGGGGACCCTATTGTGGCCTTTCAGTACTTAGAGGGGCTTCTAAGAAAGATGGGGACAGACTTTTTAGTAGAGCCTGTAGTGAAAGACAAGGGGTAATGGTTGTAAACTCGAAGAAGGTAGATTCAGACTAGATATAAGGAAGAAATGTTTTATGATGAGGATGGTGAAACGCTGGAACAGGTTGCCCAGAGAGGTGGTAGCTGCCCCATCCCTGGAAACATTCAAGGTCAGGCTGGACGGGGCTCTGAGCAACCTGGTCTACTTGAAGATGTCCCTGCTCATGGCAGGGGGGTTGGACTAGACGACCTTTAAAGGTCCCTTCCAACCCAAACCATTCTATGATTCTATGATAATGTTATACATATGCATGGCACTTAAACCAATTACATTTGGAACATTCGGAAACATTTCTAAACATTTGTATGTATTTTCACAGATAGTCTTGATTTAAATATCCTCTGGGCTGTGAGGAAAATCTATTGTAACTGTGAATAAACACCTAAGAAGTCATATAGTTTCAAAACCTTTTCCCTCCAGGCAAAACCAAATGATTGCAACCAGGATTAATGTGGCCAAATCTGAGCAGGGTTCACCCACAAAGCAGGCTTGGTCCTGGAAATGCTGCTACTAGTCAGGAAAAAACTGTTTGAAGATTTTCACAGGTATGAGAAGATCCAAACCAAACTGGAGACTGTAAGCTGGCTTCCTCTTGTTCCTGCAACTTTAGAACTGTCTACATTTGCTGCTAGCACACAGCAAGGTCAGACACAACTACACATTTGGGTGACATATTTAATGATTTAAATCTCTTTTTACCTTCTTCCCCCCTCCAATAAATACAATTACATCCAATAAATAAAACTAGCTTCTTCTCAAAGGCTATTCCCAGTAATATGTGTTGCAGGCTGATCACCCGTTGCTGTGTACGGGACATTACACCTGCTCGTGGTCTGAGAAGGAATGAATTACAGCTTTTGTGTCGGATTGACAAGGGCAAGAAGCTCAAACCGGAGGTAGATGCCTGGGATGACAGGAATGGGGCAAAGGTGACTCAAACCAACACCAGCTGAAACATATTTACCCAAAATAAACTAGGGGCAAATTGCCTGGTATCAACTCATCTGCTGCCTGTAGAAGGTAGGTGGGTGCTAGCTCTGTGGCATTGCAAGGGAGAGATCAGTGCTGCAGCACTTTTGCAGTTTTAGCAATAAAATGGACTTTCTGAAGATATTTTCTCTGTGATCTCTTAATGCTACCAGAAATACTTGTAAGTTCCCTGGCTTCTGTCTTTCTGATAGCATTTTGAATTGACAGTCTGCTAGACCAAACTAAAGAGTAAAAAGTACTTATATTTAATTGGGCCTTACCAAAGAACCACCAACTTTTGCTATCGTCCCCCTGCCCCCCGCTCCTTCTTATTTCAAATATTCAGAATATATGAGCTGGAATATTGAAAACTTGGTCTTAATCACTCTGGTGACACTGCATTTGAAGTGTTCTGTCAGTACTGTTTTGTAAAGTACTCTTTGCAATCACCGTGATTATAAATGAAAGCAGTTGGTAGCACAGCAGACGCCCACGTCCATTATGAAGTACTGAATAAACTATCGCTGCACTGAGCATTACTCTGCTCTAAAGCAAAATGAGATTAAAGCTAATTGTTTCTTAGCTGGTCCATCATACTGGAGTGTCCCTGACAGCTTGTGGGGTCTCCTCTTAATCATTGTGGCAGTCTGGTATGAATCAGTCTTTCATTCCATATCCCACTCGGAGGTATTCCAAGTGATGTTGTCTGATAGGTAGTTGAAAACCAGACTACTGGATACAGTGCCAAGCAGGTAGGAGCCCATGAGTGAAGAAGTCACTGGTAGAATCACTTTAGTCATTTTCAACCAAGTTTGATAGAAGGATGGGGTCTCAGAGATAACCACATTACATTGCTACAAGTAAAATGAAAATAAGCATGTGTGTAGAGAAGAGACACTGCCCAGGTCACCAGTGCAGACAGACCTTGGAACAAGCCACAGTATGTGTCTCTTTCCCAGTGGCAACCTCGGGACATGGGAAGGAGCTGGAGGAAGGGAGGGGATAAAGAAATCCAGAATAAAAATCTTCTGGACTTTTGTCCTGGTTTCAGCTGGGATAGAGTTAATTGTCTCCCTAGTAGCTGGTACAGTGCTGTGTTTTGAGTTCAGTATGCGAAGAATGTTGATAACACCCTGATGTTTTCAGTTGT
>JAVJGG010000073.1:39356385-39424210 GCA_035590195.1 Aviceda cuculoides
GGGACGTCACATAACCGGCGGGGCGTGGGGGGGGAAGTTATTCGCCGCTTGGGGACTAACTGGGTGTCGATCGGTGGGTGGTGAGCAATTGCACCGAGCATCATTTGTACATTCCAAACCTTTCATTATTACCGTTGTCATTTTATTAGTGTTATCATTATCTTTATTAGTTTCTTCTTTTCTGTTCTATTAAACAGTTCTTGTCTCAACCCATGAGTTTTACTTCTTTTCCTGATTTCCTCCCCCACCCCACTGGGGGCGGGGAGTGAGTGAGCAGCTGCGTGGTGCTTAGTTGCTGGCTGGGGTTAAACCACGACAACTTTATAGGTTCAATTCAGTTAGCTTAACAGTGTCTACTGTTGTCTGAGGTTATCTATCTGAGACATCTGCACCAGACCTACAGGAGATGTGTGTCCTCCTAAAAAGCTCCAGCTATCATCCAACCAGGGCATGACAGAGTGTTGCAGCAGGCAACAGACTGGAGGTGTTTAGGGAACCGAATCACTCTTCAAGGATGGCAGTTGCCTCTAGGCACAGACACCAAAGCTTGAGGGTCTAATGGGGCATCTAAGTCCCATTTCAATCAAAATAAATTCATCATGTAGACAACAGAACCTGACCAAATACAGGTAACCACATAAAGGCTGCATGCATCTACCAATATGTAGTCATCTAGTGCCAACTGACCCTAGCGTGCCCAAGTCATCCTGAGGCAACTGGCCAAGAGGACACACTATTATGGGAGATCTGTGTCTAGTTGGAGGCCAGGATGGATTACCTTACAGTATCCCCACTTGTGCTAGACAAAACTGAGTCAAGCCCCAGATCTCAGCAGACCATAGTAGTAGCTCAGACGTCGTCTCCATATATGAATACCTCCATGTAGGCAGCCAAATTTCATTATCTGAAGCTGAATTTCATCCTAAACTTCATTAATTCTGCTGTTCACAGAATAACTTGTTTGAAATGCCTTGTTTTAATTTTCTGTATTTATTTTAGGCGTCAAACTACTGTTACATAACTTTATCCAGATACACCTGCAGGTGTATATAATAGGTGGTAACATCCTTAGTGTTGTTATTTACCATGGATTATTAAGGCAATGTTGTTTGCTTCCCAGAAAAGCAGCTGACATTTTGCACAAAGAGCTATTTGCACTTCATGCTTTTAGCCAAAAATAAATCTCAAATATCATTCCCTCCTTCCTTTATGAGCAGGTAACCTCAGAGTTCTATTGCTGGGCATTCAAATAGAGTGAACTGCTGTATAAGCACTTTATGTTTACTTATTCCCCCCCATTTCACTGTACACTGCATATTCCAGAAAAATATATGCTCAACCCATGACACACCACATCTCCTGTAAAAGGTTACTAATAATATCCAGTCCTCCTGGTTGCTAACGCAATGCTTTCAGTGTAAGTAAAAGCAAACTAAAGACTAATTCAGTTTTCAAAAGCAATGGCAGATTTGTGTATCCATATGGATCCCCTTAAAAAGTAATCTGCTTTCCAGTGACACCAAGCAGCCAGCCCGTGAAAGCAGGTTGCTTTTTTGGTCTTTGAGGTTAGGAATCGAATGACAGAGGCACTCAAAGAAACCCCAACTCCTTTAGCATAATGATGTTAAGCATCTACCCTAATGACAATACAGCACGCTTTCATAGGCTTTCTCATTTTTAATGCTTTTCCAAAGCTAGTGACTCTGGTTATGCCATTATAAGGCATAAACAATCAGATTCATCCAGCCTAATGTCAGGTGCCTCCCTTTGGTGCTTAAGGTGGAGGGGTTTTCCTAGGATGTCTGTAGATGATGGAGACACTCTGGCATCCCAGAAGATGCTGAAGAGCTGAACCATTGCTGGTGATGCCTATTGAAGCCTAAGCTAGCCTGGGTTTACTATCTCGCAGCGAGACTAAAGTTAAGGCACTTACTGATGCAGGCCAAATAACTAACATAGAATCATAGAATATCTCAAGTTGGAAAGGACCCATAAAGATCGTTGAGCCCAACTACCTGCTCCTCACAGGACTACCTAAAACTAAATCATATGACTAAGAGCATCATCCGTGACTTGTCAAACCTAGCAAGGTATCCAGAAATTCCTTCTTGGTGTCAGATGGGTACTCCATGCTCCAGGCCAGTGGTGGCCAACCTTTATAACCAGGCAACCTTCACCAGGTGAGAGAAGAGCTCAGGATGTTTCAGCCCCATCCTGAGCAGAGCTGCAGCACACAGGTAGCAAGCCTGCCATTGCACAAAGTGTTACATCAATTCTGTGGTCGCAGTCAGTGAAGAGTACAGAGGCATGAAGTCAGGAAGGTAATTCCTAGCTCCCCAGACATGGGAAGAAAGCAGGCTGCTGGAAGGACACCTCTTCCCCAAGGAGCCCTAGGCAGGGGCTGCTGGTGGAGGCTGGGAGTCACATATGCTGCCGTGGTGGGCTGCAATCTGAACATCTCAGCTCCATTGCCTCCTTTCGTTTTGGCCAACACAGGACAAAACCAGACAGTTTCATTTAAGATGACACCTTCTCATCAAACCCTTTTTGGAAATACGTCTGCAAACTCTGTTGCTGAAGTTAAAATACTTTTGGAGCAAATGTGTGTGACTACTCCCTCATTTCCCTTCCATTCTTGTATTTATCTTGATTTGACAAAAAATGGAGGGACATAAATCTTTACGTATTTAACCTTCCACCTGTCATTCAGTCAAAATGTGTGCAGCCCTGCAATCCTCCTGCGCTCCTGTGAATTGATTCAGAAATGCATTCTCTGCCTTGCACTCTCACTGGTGTCACCCAGACGGAGGGCATTTGGCACCTTGCTCAACACTGTGCTGAATATAGGCTGAAAACCCACTTGAAAGTCTAAGGCCATTTCTTAGCAGATTGAAAATAATCCTATATTTCATTTAGCTAGGAGCAAGAATGATGTTGCACTTGCACAAGTTCAATGGCAGGGTTAAGCCATCTCCAAAGTGAAGTCCTCAGCTACTGGTCTTGTTTGATCGCAGAGGATCTCATATGAGCTCACCCACACGGCTTCTCCAGTAGTGGGATCTGTCTTGACCACACACGGCCAACAAAACGACTGAGTTTGGTTTTCAAACCCCTGATCCTTTCCTGTGCATGCAGTTTAAATGAACTTTCACACTGAGCAGCAACTAAGGCCAGTCATTCTCATCTGTCCAGACCACACAGGACAAATCTTAGTAGGCTGGAATCAAAGATGGGATCACCCTTGCAAGGGGGAGGTTCATAGAGCAGGAGCTGCTCTCATGAGCACTTGTTTGCTTGTAAACCCACAGGACCCTTCAAACAAAGGCAGATGTGTACCGTCCTCTCATCTGCAGGAGATGGAGGACAGGAAGGACAGTTGAGGGCACCTACCAGGGACCTACATCACCTGAGGGTGCTTCCCTGTAGAAGAGGGATCTCCTAGGAGCCAGCTAACCAGGGTTTTCTATAACAATGGGATCCAGAGCAGAAAACATGCCCCATCAGTGAATTCTGTCATGCAAAAAAGAAAGCAGTTAAAACAAATTGTATCCCTGTGGCAGTACATTGTCACTGCTGTCACTCAGCTGCATAGAAAAGCCCAGACAGTGCAGCATGGTGAGGTGCCTTCCAGGAACATCAGCTACTCATCTAATAACTTTTTTTGTGGATAAAACAAGACCTGTACACCTCAACCTATTCAAACCCACTTCTCCAGCAGTGCCTGTTAGACACAGACCAGTGAGAAGCTATTTAGGCACTCTCTGACCAGTGGAAGAAACTGATTTTCTTCCTTCCTGTTTGTTTTCTGATGGCAGTGGACATCTGCACTGTTCTTTGGCTAGCACAGATGGGAAAGATGCAGTTTTCTCTTTGCAGACCTTGATGACTTCTAGCAAGCCTAATACAACATGTACCAATTCTTTTATTTTATTTACTCTAGCAAAATCCATGAAGCTGCAAAGAAAAACTACTCATAAAGGGGCTTTCACTACATCAAGGAAGTTTGAGATCTAAGTTTAAGAGAGAGACCTGCGGTAATAGGTCATCTAGTCCATCTTTTTGCTACTGGAGGATTATTTCTTTCTTTGGAAGTGTATTTTTCCAATCCTTTGTACGTTTTCATCCCAGGGCAAAGTTTACCAAGAGAGAGTACTCCTGCAAAAAGCAATTTACATGATCAGTTATTTTCTATATTCTCTTTTCTATTATTTAAGCTATTTGTGCTTGGATAAGAGGCTTATATCCTCCCAGCCCAGTTTCCCTTTATCCTGTAGTCAATCTCATAATCCCATTCTTATGATATCTTAGTTTCTCTCTGTTGAAATGATCGTGATACCACAAGTATGGCATGAGGTCCTTGTGGCCAGGGGCAAGTGGAAGAGAACACAAGTTGGAGCAGGATTGATCTCCTTCATCTTTCTTGCCCAAGATCAGCTAGGAAAAAACATGGAAATGGGGATATGGATTTCCTGCCTTGCAGCCATACAACTTCCCAACTGGACTGTGTTTGGTCTTACAAGGCAGGCTAGCAGTTGTAGATGAGAGTTTTTTTGGGGCACTACAGGACCAGTTTGTTGCAACAGGAATTTTTCTTATCAACTCCATGTCAATCTGTTCAGCAAAATAACTGGTTTGTCTGGTTAAGTATAAGAAAATGAAATTTAATAAAAACAATGCACTAAATTCAGCCTATTTCCCATGTAAAATCCCTAAACTCCTTTATGATGGTAATGAGAGCAATGTTCTCCACTTGAAAAAAAAAATAGAAGTAATATGGTGGGAATAATTCTCTCATATGCAAATGCAAAAGTGGCTATAACTTCAGTGATTTCATGTGCATGATTTCTGTTTTCCCTAAGAAAGAAGAGAACAAGGGCTGATTTTGCCCCTGGCCTCACAGCTACCACGTGCATTTCCCCTGCCTGTGCAGAAGAGCGCTCGCAGACAGCGCGCTTGAGAAGTGCAGCCTTGGGGGCATGGATGGCACTCACGCTCCCTTCAGGGGACTTGAAGGCATCTAGGGTCCTCTTTATAGACAGGCTAGATCCAATCCATACGGTCAGAGGAGCTCGAGCCCAGTGTGTCCCATCCTAAATCTGATGGCTGCACAGGTGAGACGGAATGAAGGAGTAAAAGTGCCTTTTCTCTCCGTTGACTGTGAAGAATAGGTAGGGTGGCTGATACAGCTGTAGCTATCTGCACGGTAGACTCTTGAAACTGGGTGAAATTAATGTCTCCCCCCATCTCATTAGTGTTTTGTGGTATTTACCATAAGGCTACGAGTTTTGCTGACCGTTCTCCACTCGGGGTATTGACATTATGTTTCCCCACAGTTTCAGCGGTCTCTTGTGCAGCCGGTTGTTTTTAAGCAGTACGAGGCAGAGCAGTGATGCCGGACGGCAGTTGTGCTTGACCATGTTTGATGGTGTGTGCATGGGTGGGGGGAATGGTCACTCTATTTCTCACTTCAGAACTTAAAAGCGTACTTATAAATAATGGGGCAGATCCTTGGTGCTGTTCTCGCCACCTTACATAGGACTAAATCTCCTTGAGTAATGGAAGGGTACATTAAGTCCATTAATTACTCTTCACAGCACCTTTGTGTCACATAAGAATTTTTTTAGGTCATTTTAAGCTGCTATTCATCCTTCCCTGCTTTCAGTGGAGCTATAAAGCTGCACTAGTACCGGGGTACGTCAGACCCGGCATGGCCTCATCCTATTGAGAGGGGAGGCAGGCAAAGGGCACCACGTCGACATTGGTCTTGCTGCCAGTCTGACGCACAGGACGACACAATGAAAATGCCTCTTCAGAGTGGGAAGATGAACTGGGAAGGAGAGGCTGGAGCTTCCCCATCTCCCGTCTTGCAAGGACCAGCCATAGCCTCTGCCTTTCCTCAGCTGCAGCACCCCAAAAGTGGGCAGAATGAGGGGCCTATGTCCCTGTCACTCTGAAACACGAATCTGAGGCAACCCATGACACTTCTTACAACAACCTGGTGGATCCCTCATGGTGCCAAGACTTTTTCATTTGTTATCCACCTATGTGGGTATAAAAGTGCACACAAACTGTACCACTCCAAGTGCTGGTCAAGAACTACCGAATTGAATTTAGATTTTTTTTTTTAGCTGATGACTTTCAGGGTTTTTTGAAAGTAAGTCCCTTAGAAGTATCAGAAGATGAGTCTCTGGAAACCAAGAAAATCTTAGTCTCCAAGTCCTGTATGAAAGAGGAGGGTGTGATGTTGAGTGGAGGCAGATAAATTCTTTCCACTGCTAAAGCCACAGCTTAAAACCAAACATGTTCCCACAGGTTTTTCATCAGATATCAAAACAAACACTAATTCACCAGCATAGCAAGAGCTCCATCAGAGCTGCTGGGGACATCTCAAACCACTGTCTAGACAGACAAAACGTGCTATCAGACAAGTCCAGTTGCAAAGCTCTCCCGGCAAGACAGCTGTGTTTGCGATGTGAAAGGCTCAACATACCCCAAAAGCATTAGAGAAACTACAGAAAGTTTATTGATTACAAACCAAGAGACAATTACCTTTTTGCTAAGTCAACAAAAGTGTTTAGCTGTCATGGTGATGAGGATGTCAAGAAAATCAGAGGGCAAGACAGACTGCACAGGCTTGGGCTGACTGTACACATTTAAGAGTCTTTGCTATTGCTGCTCGCTGCAAGGAGTGATGATAGGTGAGAAACACCTGTATTATATCTGGAATATTTTCACTACTCATATGCAAACACCACCTCATCAGCTGCTCTACCAATTATTATTCAATGACTAGACACAAGGAAAAAAAAAATGGATTTTGGAAGTTTAAGCTCTGTGGTTTTTACCTGGAGACCACACCAGCCCTAACCCTGCATGGCTGGGCACATGTAGAGGACACTGCCCAGTCAAGACAGAGTGGGACTGCTGGAGTCATCCCTTTAAAATTGAGATCCTACACCTCCTCTGAGAGAGGGACACCAAGCCGTGACCAAAGATTGTGCTAAGTTTTGCACTCAGTCATCTACAGGCCATCACGTCCCTTGGGCAGTCAGGACTGGAGATCAAGAGAAAAAGGTAATTCCCATTCACACATGGCAGAAACCATCTGGGGAAAGATAAGCCACAGAGAAACAAAAGGATTAAAAAACCCCTTGAAACAGAGTAACAGAGAAAGAAAACCAGTGATAATGGCTACTGTAAGCAATGACTTCCCTGCAGCCAATATATTACGCCAAAGCAAAATCAATATGAGGGTAGGCCCAGAGACTAGAAAATTAAATCAGAGAGTCAAGAAATAATTAATACTAGCTTTGCCTTTGGGTTTTGTTTTGGTTTGGTTTTTTTTTACAGGGAGGAGAACAGTATTTCCTTTAAAATGTTACTTTCTAAGTCATTTCCCAGATTTGATATTATAATTTGGGTTCCATCATGGAATCAAACTTTCCTATTAAGTGAAATGTGAAAAGGATATCTATTTAGTGAATTTTGGAGGTGTAAGAAGGTTCTGATTTTTTGCATTTTGCGAGTGCAGATTCCTGGGAGGGCAGAGCAGGGTGATGGAGCTGTCTTCCAGCCAGGAGGGCTTCTTTCAGGAAAGCTACAAAACCGATTTCTACTAGTAATTTTGCACGGTACGAAATCTCCTGCCTTCACAGCACACGGCTGGGCTTGCAGCTTTCACATACCTCTGCTGCAGAAGACCGATGACCCCAAAGCGGGACAAACCCCTAGCTCTCATTAAAGAAACAGGGCGGAAGGGTTTACCAGCAGTGGTGCCAGTTACGTCTCCAAAATGAGAGACACTCTCTGTCTGCAAGGCGGGAGGTGCTGACACGCACATCTCACTGCTGTCCTAAAAAGTGACCCGTCTCCTCTGCCACCATCTGCTCCCAGCTCCCACGGTGCCCCCAGTCAGCAGCCCATCCCCTTCGGTCTCTGGCTTAGCTGTGGCTACTTCTGCAAGTTTATAGTGCTTCCTAAATTCCCAGGAATTTAGGAATTCCTAAATTATTAGGAATATCCTTGTTCTTTTGCAAGGAAGGGAAGGAGGTGGATGTCCCTTCTTCCCTTGGTGTATGTCTATAGGATAAAGCTGCCTCTGAGCTGTGTTTTGCAGAGAAGCATTACTAAAAACATAAGAGTAGCACTTTGTGGAGGACTGGCTACCAGCACCCTTCAAACCAAGTCTGTGCTCAACTGCATGATCAAAGCAAACTCTTCTTTCCAGGCATGATGACCTCATCTTTGACTACCTTCTTATATCAGGAAACACAAAGGTATTGTGCTGATGTGGAAATTTGAAAATTATTTTATGTATTAATTGTATACTGTGTGCCTGACTGAAATCCCAGCAACGGGAGTTGCTCAAAGTCTTCTTCTGTGCAACACAGAGATAAAATTGGGGAATCCAAGGAGAAAGTTGGTAGTGTAAGTTGTCCATAAGAACACTTTTATTAGTTTATGTTCACTGCCAATCTGCTAGAGAGAAGAAAAGAACCAAGAACTAGGCAGCTAGTCCATTTTATGATCTAAAAATTGCATCTGCAGTAGTAAACAAAGACAAGCCAAGGCCTCTTCTCCATCCCTGAGGGTAAGCAGCTCACCTCCCTTCCCTGCTCTTCCCCCAGGCAGGATTGTGTCGTGGCTGCTGTCCCCAGCCAAGGCTGTCCCCTGAATGTCCAGGCACCAGCTGGGATGGGGTGGCCAGGGAATGTGTTAACCAAGACAGAGGAGGGACACTCATGATGTTCGAGTTCATACCCGAGCCAGTTTATAGAGGCAGCCACCTGCCTGTGTTTTCAAGCAGAGAGACTTCAGAAGGCATTTTGCACTTGCTGAACCTCCCAGAAATGGGATGGCGTGACATCTAAATGTGGGAGATGAGGATTACAGGAGAGGAGGGGGGACATGGAAGTCCTCCTGGAAGAAACACCCATACAAAGGAGTTTGTAGCACAGGGAGCATGAGAGTGCTCTTAGTTATGTGGTTGCAACAAATGAGTATACGTGAAGGGGACCAGAAAGAGAAGGGAACTGGTGGTGGGGAAGAGGCAGCAAACAGAGGGGAAGGGGGATGAACTGAGAGTATTGCTGCTTGAAAAATGTCCATCTGCAAAGACAAATGTAAGTGCCTCTTTTCATCTCCATGAAAATTCAGCATGGAAAATATCAAGTATACTTCAATCCAAACCTTAAGATCAGTTAGCATGTACTCTTTTCATTAGAAAATATGACTATGACCCACAGAAGGCAGAGCTTCTGTACAAAAATTGGCTTGGTCAAAAAATAAAACCACTTTTGCATTGAAAAAATTGCAAGAATTTCAAATGGCTTCGGGACAGAGACTTGGAATTTGCTTGTGTGTTGGGAAGGGTGAAGTCAGGATACATGACGAGATGGAGCTTGCAGAAGATGTCATGAAAGGCAGAAAACCAAAGCAATATTGAAAAAGAATGAGGTTTGCTCAGAGCATGAGACTAGGAAGACTACAGCAGAGATATGTGGCAATGTCAAAGAGGGAATTACTATAATCAAGGCCAGAGCTGACCAAAAAGAAAGAAAATACATTTTAGGTAGGAGAAAAATAAAGGAAGGGCAGATTTGGGTCATATTCAATGAGAACTAATTTAAACAAGAGTCTGGCTAGGGATGACCCCAACAAAACAAGAGGAAGAAAAGATAGCACATGAAATTTAGAGATGGAGAAATAGAACAAGAGACTTAAATAGCAGCAAAGAAATAAAAACGTTAAGAGGGATGAAAAAACAACAGGTTTGATACTCCTTTTCTTTGCACTGTTTGCAGTAATACAAAATCAATGGAGTAGATCTCTATTTGTTGGAGATTCTCTTTGGCAAATGTGGGCCAGTGGTTTTATTGGATTTATAGGAGTTTAACAGAGTAAGAGCCAGCCAAGCCGACTTTTGGGAACAGGAGGAAATGTGAGATGGTAGCAGGAAACTAATGGCAGGACCTCTTTGACCGCAGGAACTTCTTACAGTTCAGCAAGACCCCAAAAGGCAGGAAACTGGTATCTAATCCTGTGTATTACGTTTAGTTTCCAAATGTATTCTTCAGCATATTTCCTTGGGAAGCCACAGACTATGTTGCCACGTATGTGCTAGGTGGAGAAATACAGATATGAATATGCACTGTACATGGAAAAGATAAATTCCAGTCTCTTTTAAATATCATACACCTCCTAAGAAGGTTAAGGCTGTCATGACTAGCTGATTGTTTCACATATCCCTTTTAATAAGCTATTTCTAGAGGCAACTTTAGAATGAACTGCTCACTCCTTAGTTTTGGTGGGAAAAAATAGTATTTTTAACTATTCTTTTTTAAACAAAAGTATAAGATGTTTAGGAGTAATGATAATGTGTTAAATTTGTACCACCTTGTCTATTTTAACATGAAAAGCTTGCCCTTTCCTCAATGCACACTGGGAAGAATTCTATTGTCATTAGCCTTTCAATGACATCCAGACAACTTGCACAGTGACATTAATAAAAAGAGACATATTTAGTTGTACCTACCTTTGCACACTCTTGTCCAATTAAATTTGACTCAGTGTATTCTAGATTTTTAATAACTACCCAGCTATTAGCAAGAACTTAACCACTGAAAAAACCCTACTTAGATGATTAACCAAGGACAGATGTAGTACAAAAAAATGGAAGGTATTTTACCCTACTGATGCCTACTGTATTAACAGGGCTGCAGTTTTTATTTGAAATTCATCTCCTCTTCAATCCCCAGACTACAACCAAATCTCAACAAACAATCCACTAGTATCATCTTCACAAATAAAATATATATGTACATATATATATATTTATATATGGTGGTTCCTATTAAAAATATTTCATCCTGTCAGCAGTTCATATAATGGAGTCAATGCTTAAGCAATATTTTTAGAGAAATATCTCTGACTTGGAAACACAATTAGAAGAAAAGGCATAAGGATGGTTTCCAAGGGGCAGGTTGATTGAACAAATATATTAGCATTCTTCTTACTCCATATTTCTAAGTCGTCTCACACCCCTGAAGGTTAATGTGAGATAATTTCATATTCCCTTATATACATACCTATGGAAGAGCACTAGCAGTATTATCAGATTTTTTTTCCTCTCTGATACATCCCAGTGACTGATTTATAGATCAAGAAGCAATATTTACAATCATACTGATGAAAATCTGCACCAAATGCCAAAATCTGTCACAGCTCACGGTGAATCTGGTTTGGACTATTGCTTTTGGGAATTCCTTATTTCACAGATGAAAAAAGAACCTTGGTCCAGTTTTTGTTTTCAGCCTCCTCTAATCTGCCTCAGAAGCAAAAGCTCGCTCCTCTTCTGCATGCCAACTTCTATTAGGATCTTGGCTATTTGTATTTAAAAACATCTACCTTTCTGTGGATGGACGTTGCAGAGAAAATTTGGCAGATTTTAGTGTATATTCAACATGGACACCACGTAGTACCTCGAAAACAGGAGCTGAACACACTTGTCCCCTAATACAAGATGCGTGCTCAGATTTAGTCGCCAAGTTCCAAGACTCAACTCTTCAGAAGAAACAACTGAGCCTGTGGCAGGATACAGAAACTCATAAATCTGGAGTGACAGAAGGAAGCAGATTACTTTTTAGGAGTACATTTTGAAAGTAGTTTCTCCTCCCATCTGTTCTCAGGTGTATTTCCCCTACACCTCTTGGGCAAAGGAGCCCTATATCTCCCAGCTTTGAATGGACTCTACTTAATCTACCATACAATGGCATTTTTGAAAACCAGCAGTCTTTAATGGTCCATCATAAACAACCTGAGGTTAATTTCCCCAGACTTTTTAGCACCAGCAACTGATGTTACACATGAGGGTGGGATATACCTACTCAATAAAAGAAATGATAGTCATTTATGTGGGCACTGATAAATCACAAAATTTTTAAAGCCTGGAGTCTTAGGCAAAAGGTTTGTACTTAAAGTAACCTATATGAGGATACAAGCTTTCCATCTCTGCTAGGAGTCATCAGAGGCAACTGGACTGATTGATGGTTGGTGTCAGGTTTTATCTTTTTGATTCATCCCATGATGCTACCTGTTTCTGGTGGACTTTTCATTCCTCTTGAGGCTGTTCAATACTTAAGCAGATATAGCCAGCTGTTTGCTCAAAAGCATCAGCTACCTGAGTGCTCTGCTTACCAGACACTGCTCAAGCAAGGATGGATCATGGGGAACAGCAAAAATTGCTTTGGGACACGTGGACTATGCAGGTAGCTGGCATGAAAAATATGAAGGGAGAAGCTGGGAAATGTGCTGGGGTTTAGCTACTTTCCTCTGAGGTTTGAATTCTCCAGTATCATGCTAAATGTACCTGCTGCCAGCCGTAAGCATACATCAATAGAAGCAAAAAAGATGGAAACATGCTGACAGTTGTTTTGACTCTATTTTGCTTGTGTCCCCAAATGTGCTTACTCATGTATTCCGGGATGTTCTTCTGCAAAGCTGCATGTGAGTCAAGAAAGAAAATTCACCTCCCTTATGTAAGTGTCCAAGTTGGTGAGACAGACTCAGATGACACTTCCACTTCTCACTAATGACCCCTTGGGCTCCCTGGCTTCTTCTGGACCCTCTAACTCTCCAGCCCTCATCTCCAGTATTCCCCCAGCTCTCATTATGGCTCCTGCAGCTTTCTGACGAGCCCTCCTCCTCCGCGGTGCCCCGCACGCACTCCGCTTGCTGCTTTGCAGATTTTGTGTGTCCTGACGATTACTGTTACTGACATGCCTATTCTCGCCTGTTAGTGGCCTTCTCAGTTGATGTAACCAAACCACAAATGCACATTCCCAGAATGTTGGGAGCTGCTGAAAGAGCAGATAAGGTGAACAACGGCATCTGGGGCATGAACATGGGGGTGCAGAGAGAGCGGAGCAAAGGCAGTGCTCATGCAAGACTTGGGACAACGTGAACTTCTCTCTGAATCTCCTGTGGATGCACATTTCCTTGCAAAACACTCTTCTTCCCCAGCTTTATACAGTTGCTTCTTATCCCCTCTTCCTTCCACTGTGCAAGAAATGGAACCGGTGAGCCCCAAGAAGAGTACCTGCTTGGTGGTAGGAGTACAATGTACAAAGCTTAAGGACACAGACCTCTACCATGGTTTGAAAATTAAAAAACTAAAACCTAAAATGTTGTAACTTGGGCTCGTAATACCTCCTCTCCAAACTTGCTTTAACTTCCAGCAAGCAGATCTAACCTAGTATTTGCAACTAGAAGGCACACAATATCTTAAAATTCCAGTTCATTTATATTAATCATCAGCTGCGATACAAATACTACATTTCCTTCCAAGGAGATTAACCTTTAGTCACAGAGTGGATGTCTTCAGTGGCCCCCAAGAATAAGAGCATGTTTGTCATTAAATGCAAAAATAATTACTTGATTCAGGGCAGCAAGTCTCACTGCAACTCTCGAGCTGTACATTTCTCTAGGGATAGACAGTAAAAAACATGAAAATTGGGCTTCAGTAGTTCTAGATTTGTACATAATTTGAAAAGAAAATAAGGGGATAGCTGGAAAAGTGCTATCATATGTCATCAGTGTTCCATTTTCATTCATTTATTGGCACAAGAAATCTTAATGAATGAGGCCTTGTTCCTTTGGGGTAAAGAACCCTTAATACCCTGTAAAAAGTTTCATGGTCTTGAAACCCCCTGGTGTAATGCTTCATGTCTTTTAAAAGCATCAGAGTCTTGATGTAGCTTTCCTCAGTGACAGTCCCACCATGTCAGGCAGAAATACAAGTCTCATCTGAAGACCTTCTTTGACCATCATAATATGCTTTGGCTGTCTGAGCTCTTGAAATGTAAAATTGTAATCCACTTTTACCTAGGCCTGTTAGATGCCTAGCTATTTTGCTATTACTTGTGATTTTACCGCAAGGGACAGTGATAGATCTCTATATCCATTTCATTTAAACAAAGAGAAAATCTGACACATTACCATAAACCTCTTTCAAGTCTGCTTGCAGTGATGGAGATGTATCAGTATCGGGTGAGACAGGACTTTATGGCTACTTCTACACTAATAAATTAAATGTGCCCAGGAACATTTTCTGCTACTGAGAACAAATGCAAAAGATCATCTTGCTCCATATTATTAAACTTCTTCATACCCTGCACTGATCACAAAATTTCAGCTGGGATAGTCCCTGTGAAACTCCCATGTAGTCAGCTAGCTGATGGATTCCCACAGGGTGGGCTAACAGTTCTCCTACACGGGTGGCCACATACACTCACTTTTATGTTCCTCAATTAGAGATCGTGGTGCTCATGTAGTAACACTCAGTAATTAACTCTAGGAAATAGTTTTATAGAGAAACAAAGCCTTCACGATGAAGATGATACAATCCAAATAGCAGTCCTGTCCTACGTGTTTATACACTACACATCACAGCTACCTCTTTTGTGAGTTTTTTGTTCTATTTTTGTGACTGCAAACACCAAACTAAAGGCAACATTAACAAAGGAAAAAAAAAAAAGGCAAACAAAGCTAATCAGAATTAAACATTTATCACATGCCTTTACTTTGTTCTAAATGTTAAAGAAATAGGTAGGAAAGCAAGCAATTGATCTGGATAGACACAAATTTGCAGGCACACATAGAAAGAGATTTTGCCTAACTGTATGATTACAGCCATAGCTATTAGGTACTAGATAGTCATATGGGACCCAAGGGCTCCTTATGTTACTTAAGGTCTGTCACTTAAGAAAGTGATTCAGGACAGGAAATTGCTCTGAATTTCTTCTCATAGACTAAACTTCACATATACCTGTAGTCACTTCTCTTCCCCACCAAAATAATCCTCCCAATCCCAAATCTCTCTCTTGCACATCTGTCAGGCCAGGATCTGTGCTAAATGGCCCTTCATCCCTCTCATCCCTCTCCTCCTTCTAGGACATTTATTCCCATCCAGGTTGCATTGGTGGTGCTCAGGACAACCTTGTAGTGATAGGGAGGGAGACTTTTGTGGAAGAACATGTTGAAGTGGAAATACTAAGAAGTTATGCATTGCTCACATTCCCCGTAACTTGATCTCTTTCTTTCTTGCCCGACGCAGAGACATTTCTCTGTCAGAACAGCTCTGGTAATATGCCATTTTATCACCAGGCTTTGGCTGTTAAAGACTGAAATGGTGGTGAATGAGATCTAATGAGGTTTCCTTGGCATCTGACCAGTTTGAGAATCCACAGATTTTAACTTGCTGGAGATTTAGCAGCACTTTCCCAGAACATCTCTTCAAGCCTCCTTTCGAATCCCAGCCTAAAGGTACCTACAGTGATTTATACTCCTTTGCTTTGGGATGAGCAGTATCCTGTCACTTAAATTGTTCTCCTCCCATGCCTAGCTCTGCATTCCCCTCATCAACATTCATACTCCCATACTGTGCTTTTCCCAGTAGTACTTAATCTTGAGCATCAGCCATTAATGGGGTGTGTTGCATATCCAGTATTGCAGATAGCTGTGCAACAGCATTCACACTCTCCTTTCTCCTCTGTAATTATCTTTCCTGATATGTATTAGAATCTCATTTACTTTTTTAATGGGTGCAATGTGCTGGTGCATTGGTACCTCGTACTGGCTCAGTCAGCCAGAGTGATATGTACATGGGGATATCTACAGCTGACTTTGCCCTCAAAACTTCAGGCACAGAAATAGGTACTTTTAGGGATATTTAATCTGATGTATTTTAGATGTCTTTTTGAGTAAGATATTTTATGACTTCACAGACTCCATTAACCAGATCTGACTACAAAGGCATCTCCATGCAATTATCTCAGAGGTAGATGTCCACAGTGACTGGTACATATACTTTTATTATCCTCTCAAACATTTTCTGTTGGTAAGCTACTTGGTCATAACATAAATTCTTAAATAGGGCTGAGTGCATGACCTTACACTTCATATTTCATAATACCATGCATCACACATTGATTCAATAATGGTTATGCAATTCTTTCAACAGGACAGCCTGATACTCTAGAAATTGGTGGTGCTTTCTACCTTTGTGTTCTCTGAACATGTCATTAATATTTTCTGAGTGAATAGCATTTCCATGGACAGTAGACAAAAAAAAATAAGCCTAGGACTGACCCTAAAAGAACACTTCCAGTCTTATATTTCACCTTTCAGGAAAATTCTGAAGATGTCACTTCCCTGGTTGCAGACCCTACATCTTGGCATGCTTGTGATTCCAGGAAGACAAAATCCACCACAGAAACGCATCAGCGAATTCCCAGCTCGTGGTGGATTGGGGAATGGGGATGGATGTGCCATAGAAGTACTAAGGGATGTATGTAAATCTGGCAGAGGTGAGACAAAGGCAGTCCAGAACCTCAGCCCTGAGGGTGAGTTAACGCACTGCAGCTGTTGCCTTGGGTTAACACTAACTGATCCTTTTTGGGTGCTGCCTACACCACGCACAGCCGAACTGGAGCATGAGCAAAGGCAGCGAGTGCATTTCTGCCCTGCATCGAGTCGCCCTTCACTTGGTGCCATTCCCGGAGAAGCTGGTAAAAAACAGGCTTCATCTGGGTAGCTGGCAGAAGAAGGAAAGGGTGGCTTGGCCAGCGTACGTCATGCACCCCCAATGAGGTTGGAAGGTTGTTCCGTCTGTGATTGAAGTGTCAGTTTTATTCATGCACGTTGTTAGCACCTATTACGTGCAACTGTCCCCTGAGAAGTGGCTGGTGTCACGCTCGATTCTCGCATCGGCTGACCCGCCGGAGCAGGGGGCACCACGGACTGCCTCACTACCCAAATTCCCCTACATCTTCTTAATAATTCCTGTCTTGGTGATTTTCCTTATTAACCTCTGTAACATAAACATACATAGGAAATATGTTAAGCCCTTTATAAAACTTAACAGTAAGCATAATTACTCAGCAATTTCAGAAGCTCTTTCTTACAAATGACGGAGAAACTCTTTTATTATCTCTCTCATTTGGCTTTACCTTCCAAAGCGGCTTCAATGACTCTAAAAATGCATCTGACAACAGTAGCCCAGCCTTATTGTGCAAAAGGTAGCTACACAGTACATAATTTTCCAACTATGTTGTAAAGTTTAGTTCTCTGAAGATGACTCAAATACCAGCTGACCAGCAGTAAACATAGTTTCACGTGGTACTGCACTGGTCCAAGACATCTTCAGGATATATGAATACAAACCAAAGATTTAAGATTTACTAAAATTCCTTTCAACAGCTGGACTGCTTTATAACATGACGTCGCCCAGGGCACTTACTAACTTTCCTGACTTTCCTTCCACCATTCCTTTGAATTTATGTTAGTGAGGCTCGGTAAGACCTGCAAACTGAATCACTGAACACACTACAGAATCACAGAGGTTGTAACTCTTCCAACACCAGTTTGCAGCCTTTACTTTACAGTATTTAAAGAGCAGATCTGCTAAGCTCTGTAATGCTTAACTTTGCAGTTGGGAAAGAGACCACAGACAGTACCAATAAATACTGGCAGATGTGACAGATAAAAGTATTTAATCTAGATGAGTGTGCAGATCTGCTACACTGGGAAAAATGCTGTAGGATTTCCTCCATGCCTTCAGAGACTAAGAAAGCGTTCAGAGTCCAAACGAGATACAACCTCAGGATAATATCTTTCTTATCAGAACTGACTCTTGAAATTCAGAGGAGAAACAAGGATCTCAGCAAGTTAAAAAGAAACTTTGCCGGCACAAATTGCAACGGAGTTACAGGTAAAAGATCTAGCGCTGGAATATTCTTATTTTAAAGGGCTCGTGGTGCTTCTCGGCTACAAGAATTTTGGGATCTGATGATGTTCAGCACATAAGTGAGTTTGTGAATTCAATCCACTCTCACTGAAGAAAGCAAGAATTCTGCTGACGCCAGAGAAATAAGATGACCTTCCCTCTACCTGCTAATCAACATCATGAAATCTCAGTGTAACGCAGTTGACACTGGATGAGTCTCATGATTCAGAATCTGCTCGTCTTTTCACACCTATGAATCATTTTCTTTTTTTTTTTTTTTTGAGTGATCTACAGACAACAATAATTCATATTTACCAGTCATTGCCGCATGCTTACAGAACCGTTGGGTGAAAAGGATAAAGCTAGCATTTTCACTTTCAGCTGACCAATAACTTCAGCTTATCCATGCTGACAGAGTTTTCCAATATCTGGTTTTACATCTGGGACAGTCTGTTTTTGAGCACTGAAGGTTAAATATATGTAGATAATGTTAGTGCAATCTCTGCTGAATCAGATCTTACACTTAACAGATCTCATGCACACTGATGAGTGTTAATATCTAAGCATATCAGATGTTGCAAATTCACATCTTTCAATAATCCATGAATATTTCAAATGTTTCAGATTTCACATTTTCCCCAGAATTTACCACATATTATTTTCAGGTTTCATTATCATACACAGAATCCATTGCTTAATGGCGGGGAGAGATTAACTTTCTGGATCTCAGGCTAAACTCCCCCAAAAGATATGCAGAAAGTCATAATTTGCCCCAACTCCTCTAATCACATTTAGTTCCAAGAAAAATCTATAGAAACAGGAAGTCAAGCAAAAAAGCATAAGTAATCTGCCACTTTCTGAGTAATCACAGTTTAACCTTTTGACTTTTATAAAAAAAACCCTGTAAGATATAATTTGCTCTTGCAATCAATATTTTCAGTTCAAAACTAACTGTTTAAAACAGAAATTAATGTAAATAACACAATGCACTGTTTTTCTACAAGCTCTTTCAAGAACTTTTCTAACCTAGCAGCTGAGAACCAAAACATTGGGTGCTTAAAAGCAAAACAACCACTAAAAACAATCGGTAGCAAAACCCAACATTTTTTATAGCAGCATCTACTATTAAACAACTCACTACATAAACAGTAAGCCCATTAGAACCACAATGTCAAAGATGCTCTGTAAGCTGAGCAGGCGAAACATTTCCATGATGACTGCAAGCCAGCAAAGCGCTCCATAAGATGTCAACAGGGAAATACAATTCAGTCTTAATAGGTTCAGAGCTTATGTAAGCCATGCTTATGGGATAGTCTATTAAAAAATCAAGCGAGCAAGTGACATTACTGTAAACACAGCCTGCAGCTTCCTCGAACATGCAGGCTAAAGACATTCAAAACTCCACTCAAAAGACACTGTGCTAGCTGTAAGGTGTTCTGGACCAAAAATTAAGGGAAATAAAAATATCTCCTGATACAGTGACAGTTGAGGTGATATTCACTCCTGTATACAAAAGAGATCTGGAATCCCTTCAGCCGCATGAATGGCTTAAGAAATAAAATCATTATAACCAGCTCATGTGCCTTTCTTCTAGCAAAACATTATCTGTTCTTCTGCTAAAAACAGTAAGCCTTCATTCCTAATTAGTAATGCAATGCTAGCAATTTCGTATTTGGGATATGAACAAGTTTCTCTGGGTGACAACTTGGTTCATCGAATTAAAGCCATGGAGCAATGTGAGATTGGCCATTTCTGTATAAAAAACATGGTACATTTACACAGACCCACCAGGAAAGGGAGAAAAAAACATCTTGAGAACTCACCACCAGGTTTCCTATCACCATGACCAACAAGAAGACAAGAAGGCACAGCGGCTGCCCAGCTACTTCCATGCAGTCCCACATGGTCTCGATCCACTCCCCGCATAAAATTCGGAAGATGATGAGGAATGAGTGGAAGAAATCATTCATGTGCCACCGTGGCAAATTGCCGGTCGTGCTTATCTTCTTCACATTGTCTATGTAGCTTTTCCCAAAAAGCTGCATTCCTACCACAGCAAAAATAAAGACGATGATTGCCAGCACAAGAGTGAGGTTACCGAGGGCACCCACTGAATTACCAATGATTTTAATGAGTGTATTTAAGGTCGGCCAGGACTTTGCCAATTTGAAGACTCGCAGCTGTGAACAAAACATAAACAACAGTGTCAGTTCACAGAAGCGACAGACATTTCAGCTGATGAATTATTAAAGTGGGTAAAACATGAAAGACATTAAATGCCTCAGTGTGTGTGGTACAAGGTGATTTTAGCCATATTTCCTGTTAACCTCACTACATCTATTAATAAAATATCAGTTGGGCTTCTTGGGTGGGAATTAAGTTTTCCAGAGCTATGCTCTGCCTTGTTAGGTAGATGTGCTTTTAGAGGCTCATTCCCCCAATATCATGATGGGGAGAGGACGGAAGGAAGAAATCTCAGGCCTTAATATTTTCTTGTACATTGCTTTTCCTCCTCAAATTAAACAGCCTGGCAGGCATGTGGGGGAAGGGGTTTAGGGTTTGGTCCCACAAAGAGAGAAGAAATTCCTCTGTGTTTCAGAGTAAGCCTTAGCCAGATGCCATTAGCTGTTAGCTCCCAGGGTGAAAATCACCTCTGTGCCGAGGATCACGCAGTCTATGCACAACCCACTTCCCACTTCAGACCTATTTTAAGGATGTAAATGGTGCCTAGCCCTTGTGCTGTGTTTTCAACTGAAGGTTTAATTTCCTCCCTATTGAAGAGGGATTGCTCGAAAACCGAGAGGGGACTCTCAGGACCTAACACCAGTGGTGAAAAATTTGCATTTTTGAGCAGTGCAGAGAATTTTGGGAAAAAAAAAAAAGTCTTCTGCTAAATGTAACCATAAGGGCTTATTTTGCTCATCTTTCCAAGTTGTGAAGCCATATCATGGCCAGAATGATTAGCATGGACATCCTGGTACATGAAGTGCAACACAAATGTCAGGCTGGCAAGGAAACTACTTTTCTATTCCAATATGTCGACAGTCTCTCATTAATAGAATACCACTATCCTGTGCATAACAAAGGAGCTGACAGCTAAGGAGTTCCCGTGAAAGACAGATGCTATGTTATGCTGATCAGTTCTAGAAAAAAAAAAAAATCACTCCATGAATAAATCAAAGACATTTTCTTTTGACAACATTTAAAAGAACAGTGGCATGTTTATAACATAATTTAGGAATAGCAACTTCTAAACCAACACCTTACTGGCTCTTGCATTTCTTGGGCTATCAATTATCTGCTGACTATGCTAACAGGTGTACAGGTATAAAATGGCAGATTTTTATTACAAATTTGAACTCAAACATTTTAAGTGTGCTACAATTACCTGGCACAGCTAGAAGGAATCAAATTATGTTCTCATTTACCCTAATGTAAATCTGGAACAATTCCATTTATCCCGCAGCCTATAATTAGTGTCACGTACTGTTCACTAGTTTGCAGCAATTAAAGTCTTTATCGGCAGATGCGTTTTTAAGAAAATATGTTACATTCATGTCAGAGTTTATATGTAATAAAAGAAGAGGGGTAAGAACAGAATAAGACCGTTACCAGTCGAAACGAGCGTAAAACAGACAGGTTTCCCATGCTGGACAAACCAAGTTCCATCAGGCTTAGAATAACAATTATGCTGTCAAAAATATTCCAGCCCTGCTGAAAATAGTAGTAGGGGTCAAGGGCAATTACTTTGAAGATCATTTCTGCTGTAAAAATCCCAGTGAAGACCTGCAGAAAGAAAATATGAATTCAAAGTAACCTTTTAAGCACACCTCCTTGCTTGCAGACTTTCCACTGATACAGGTGAACACAGCGGAAAGCCAAAAACATTTTATAAGCAAATACTTTCTTTTCATGGCTGATTCTTTATCACTATTACAACTTGTCTAGTCTTTTCACAATAATATTTGATACTGCTGTAAACTTAGAATGACATCTGAGTTCAAGCTCTGAATTGGAACATACATTTCCATCCCCTTCCATCGTCTGAATAATCCCAGTGGTAAAAAAGAAAGCGTAAAGGTGCCTTTTATAAAGGTTAAATCTATTCATTTCAGTGGAGAAACCCAAACGAATGGAGTGTGAGCGTTAAGGGGTATTTGGGTTGTAGTATACCTGCTGTATTATCCCTTTTTATTTTGTTATTATTACCAATACCAGGGCAACACAAGCCTCCAGTCATTCCGAGGTTATTGCTAGCAGCAAAGGCGATTAGAAACTCTAATTTGAGTCCTAGGCTTTTTTTTTTACAAATAGTCGCGGCAATTTTCTTTTTACAGCATCTTGGGAACACATTGCTTATTTATGACCCAGTTCAAATGTCATATGGTGGAACTTCTAATTGGAACATTTTTCTTTAAAACAACATATAAATATTACCTATGAGGCAGAGGGAGAGGGTAAGGGAAAGCTACTGACAGCAAGTTCAGTTTTAACACATTCCTGCAAAGTATCTCAGAGAATCAGATCTTGTCCTTTCGTACACCCTCCTTAAGTAACAGTTTAAATGAACAACACAAGGCTACAGTCAACTTAAAATGACAAAATGTGGGCACCGAGGTCTTCATATACTGTTTTATTTTCATTCCAAGACCCAATACAAGCTGCACAGAGCTTTGTTTTTCTGAAAACTTCTCTATTGTACATATATATTAAAGCACATGGTTTTCCGTGAAACAATCAGTATTAGTGCACTCTGTTGGTCAAAAAAGAGGGGCAAATCCAGAGCTCACATATCAGTAACATACAGTCAAGGAGAAATTTTTTCCTTCCAATAAACTGAACATTTGCAGCATTATCCCAGCAAAACTGATCAACTCTGAGCAACAGAGATGAGAAAACCATTAAGATGTGGAAGGGAAAATTTAAGATTATATGATTATGATATTAAGGAATAAAAATAAATGATAACAGCCTGCATTTGAGGAATGCCTGGCTTTACTCAGTAGTGCTTCAGGAAGGAATTCTTCCAAGCAGCCATTTTACACAATTCCTTATGTAAAATACCTTTTCTTTCTCATCAGGAATATACCTTGGATTGCAAAAACACCTTGGACTGCAAAAATACTTTGGGATGCAACAACATCCCATCACCGTCTCATACCAAGAACCCAACACAACGACCTGTCTCATATTTCTAAATAGCCACCAATTTCTGAGTCACAGTGGTCAGAGATACCAAAGATTCCCACCAGAATGCTCCAATTTCCCTTAGGACAGAGAACAAGACAAAACTGGATGTCTGTGAAATTGTATCCAGAGGACTGCCTTAAAAACCACAATACCATGCTGCGTACATTATGCAACCATCTTGCTGAGAAATGACTCAGGAGGATCACTTTCTTTGCCTGAATCGTTTTAATCAATAGCCTTCAGAGAAGGAAATGTCACACTAAGATAGCAAAATGTCTGAGCCTTCCTAAAGGCATCAGGAATTGCGTACGTGTACCAGCTACGAATTTCAAATTGCAGTTGTCAAATCACCGGCACCTGGTACACGGTGCTTGTACAAGAGGGTGGATACTTAATGTGATAAAGGCTGGAAAGAAAACAACTAACTTAACATCCCACTGGTGCTAAATATGACACTGCTGATTTGGAGGATTTTGTCTTAAAAAAAGTCTTTTATCTATCATTTCAGCCATTTAGGTTTTAATATTGCATAAAGGTATCTCAGTTGCTAAAGAAAAAGAAAAAATTTGGGGAATCTTGCTTTATCTACCCACTTTTTAAGTGATGGCACTGCACAGGCAGATGAACCATGTAAAGATGTACATGTGCTTGGCTGGCCTGATCACATTAGAAACTGTTGATTCCTTTAAGTAATGAACTGAAGGAGTCTGAAGGCAGCAGATGCTGCATGAAGCAGATGGACAGTCAGAGGGAGATCTCTAATGACTGGCAGCAGACAAAGAATTGCTCTTGGAGAAAGCAAATCCATATTCTACTTTCATTCTTTCATTTCTCTCAGAAATATTTGTTTTGAGGATAAAATGCCAAAGACCTGCCCTTTTTAATATTTTCCCCTATTTGATGGTAGTGTAATCACTCAAAGAGGGTTAGATGCAATGGGAAGACGACAGCCAGCCAGCGTGGGGGCAGAGAAGGGGTCTGGCCGTCTGCGCTGGAGCTGGGACTCCCTTCCTTTCATAGGGAATTGCAAAAAATGTCAATTTTCATTACAAATGACTTTGCTAAATCCTCCACAAAACGGAGTTACCTTCCTCTAACCTGCTCTACTCACAATCAATCCGGTTAGGCAGAGGTTTAGCAAAGCTGGCGAGGGGGAGCTGGGACGGTCTGGCTTCTCACCATTCTGGAGTCTCAGGGGAAGGAGAGCCCCGTGCCATCAGCCTGCTTCAAAAAATATTAGCAGGCTGCTTTGCTTATTTTACACTTCAGCACAAAGAGGGGAAATAGCTCTAGGCAGTGCTGAGAAACTCACAGTGAGATAATGATTTATTTTTTGCAAAATTTTTGCAAAATTTGCTTTGCAATTCCTCCCTCTGCTCATCGTCTCGATTTCCTTGTCGTCACCTGGCGAAGCCCCGGCAGGTTTGCAGGAGCCGTGTTGGCAGGAGGGATGCCAGGGGCTAAAGTTTCACTGCCTGTGGTCTGCAAAGGGAGAAGCTGAGCTGCCAAAAACAGAGCAAGGAGCAGACACATTTACTATCCCAAGTGCCAGCGGGGGAAGCGGCAGCATTGCCACCTGCTCTGGTGGATACTCGGTCCAAAAGAGGTTTTTTAAGTCATCTTAGAAGGCCACAAATTGTTGAGCAACGGGGAAAGCTGGCTGCAAAGTGGAGCTGGCTGCAGTCCTGTGAGATGACTTTCTGAGCTACCCTTACCTACTGCTTTCCGCAGAGAGGGAGAGCATGGGTTTGAAGCAAGAGAGACCCAAACAGATTTTTGCTTAGTGCAACATCAGAGGGAGATTTGCCAAGACACAGCAGTTGAAAAACCGGAGACTGGTCCTACAGCCTAGGAAACTAGTACTCCAGTTTAGAACCTCAACCTGCCCAAGGAGGCCCAGAGCTAAGAATAACAAGGACCAGGGTAAAGAAAAAAATCCATACGTGATGTACCACATATGCTAGGACTGATGCAAAAAGTCTGATTATTGCTACTACCCACCTAAACCTGCCAGCGTAGGATGCTTTCACTAAAGGCAGCCGTCACATCTGTAGTGTCTCTGCATACTCCCACTATAGTTGATGGTCATTACAGTCACTGGCCTCCAGGATATAGTTCACCTTATCCAAAAGTAAATGTCTTTAAAACATAACATTAACTGTGCCTTAAAATGGTCCATTACTCTCCATTGACTTTAAAGGGAGGCAAAGGCAACCAGCTCAGACAGAGACTCCTACGCTGTAAATACCTAAAGTTAGGCAAGGTGAATCCCACTTTGAGATACTGCAGCCTTCGTTTTTATAGAAATAAAGGGTTTTTTTCATCTCTGTTGTGAGCTTCTCAAATGCAAACTCAGCAGCATCCACATTCCAGGGCACTCCAGACTTACTCATGGTCCTATAGGATATCTCTGCTTCTGTCACTAGATTTTAGGGGCAATTCCACCATGTCATAGCTAGATGGCCTGTGCCTTTTCCAGTACAGACTCTTCCAAAATTAAAAGGGTTTTAAACATTAAGTTTTAAAGCAGTAAACCACAGTAACTTTTAAACATAAACTCAGAGACAGACGGTTAAAGAAAAAGCTTCCGTTTTGTAGTAACTGCAGAATTTTAGTGGCCCCCTGGGTTAACAAATTGTACCGCATCGCCTCTGGAAAGGCTTTTCTGCTGTCCCTGCAGCTTGGCTGTAGATCTGTCACTCTGCTTTTTCTTGGAGAAGCGCGGTCTCTGCTTACTTTGCAGCTCTCTCCCCGGGTGCTCCAGCTTGCACATTAAGAGCTTCCCCTCAAAGCATCAGTGCTTTGCTCCATGTCCCCTCGTCCCCAGGGTGTGCGTGGGACCCAGCACACGCTGCTGGACGAGGCCGGCAGGCACAGCAGGGCATACAGGGACATACAGAAAATGTACCATAGGCGCCTTCCCGCATACATATCTACCTGCAATCAAATACCACTCCATTTCCCTCCATGACCTTGCCTTGGTTTTTTCCTATAGGTTTTTTTTTTAACTTAAAAGTCACTATTAGTCACCAATGCTGCCTTATCGTTGTTTTACCAGAAATCCCAAATAAGCCTCATTAACCTTTCTCTTATCTCATTTCCTTAAACAGACACAAACTAGATACCTATCAGGAACAGCCCAGAAACGTGGCTTTAATGGTTACTGATAACATTAGAACATGTTAGTTCAATAAAAATAGACCCTTATCCTTCATTCATTTCTCTTCACACCCAGAAAGCGGTGACTACGTGGACTTGCTTGATATGTCATAGGCAAAGCGATGCTGACAGCGTATCAAAACAGGGTCTTCCCAAGCCGCAGCAAAAACTTTAAAAAGCAGGAAATACACTCCTCAGGTAGCACTTCAGGTTCGTATCACTTACCAAATTGCCTATGTAAAGCATGTGGTCAAACTCCTTTGTCATCTTGTAATGCTCCAAGGCCATGAAGAGCGTGTTCAGCACAATGCAAAGGGTGATGGTGAGGTCAGTAAACGGGTCCATTACCACGAACTTGACAAATTTCTTGATTAAAAGCCAAAGTGGGCAGCAATCCCAAATGAGAAATTTAACAGCAAAGTGGTTCCAGCAGGGAGGACATTTCTGGTGTGATTCCTCAAGCTCTAAGTCACAAGCAGTAAAGTAACAGTCAGTTCACGCTGAGTTATATGACAAGGGAACATTTAAAATGACTCATAACATAGAGGAAGGCCCCTGCATTACCCCAAACTTTTTTTTAGGATAAAAGTATTTCTGTCCTAACAGGCTGGCAAATTACACACTTTGGGGTTTTTGCCAGTTGACCTGCACTTAGCAGACAGTGACCTATTCTGAAAGTAATAACCTTTTAAAAGTGTCACAAGCAAAAAAAGGAGAATCACACTAAATATGTAAAGTCCAGTATTATATATATGCTCAGATTTTTATATATAGGCTCAGATTTTTACTCTATTTTCCATTTTGGCAAGTTCAAATGGATAAGAATACACTATCTTCATTTAACTTAGATAGGAATATATTTTTTTCATTCCCAGGTCACATTTTAGAAGTACCTCAAGTAATACCTTTGAAAGTAGTTAAGAGATGAAAGAGCTTAAATCCAATATTTAGAGTTGATTTAAGCACTTGAGAGTCAGAGTATCACTGGTTATCAATAGGGTTTCTGTTCTTGATGTGCAATCCAAAAGGCATTAAGCATCTGATTCCTTCTGAAAGGCCCAATACAAAATCAGGGGAGTGCATAAGTCAGTTTGAAAATGCTACTAGAGCTCCAGAGTGCTTTTTAAAGGTGCTTTTAAAACATTACCTAAAATACAACTTTTATATGTTCATTTTACTTGAGGACAAAAGAATTGAAATGGCTTCATAAGTATAATTTGCATCAAACGGTGAAAAAGAAAACCCAAAAAAGACAGTTAATGGCTGAAAGATAACGATTAGTGGAATTGCTTAATGCTTTCCTTTTCTGATTCCTTTATGGGCATGGAATGCTGTATAACGGTTTTAGTCTATATAATTAGAACCTGCACTGATAACAGGAAAACTTCAGCCAAGGCTGTTATTTCAATCAGTTTATAAACTGCCTCCTCTCTCAAGACAGGATGCATTCTCTGTGCATTTTTCTTCATTGGACAACAGAACTGCAATATTAAGTATCTTCTAGCAAGCTTTCAAAATATCAGATGATGTCCTACATGCACAGGGTTTGCACAAACATCTACACTGCTCTGAAATCATTGGGAAACCAAAGTGCTCCCAAGAAATCACTATGTCTTTTCAACTTCCAAACAGAGGGCTTACAGGTAAGTGCCTCAAATGATACGAGAAATATCCATACCCCAAACAATTTCAATGTAAAATCCTAATTTTGCATTTTTTTTTTAAATCCACCTCTGAAAGTAATATAGAGTTTAGGGCAGTTACTTCCTAAAGGATCTAATTTTCTAGGTAAATCCAGAACACATCTATCTATATCCATACTCCTCATAATCACTTCTAACCAACCCTGCTTATTCCACTATTATTCGTTTGGGGATCTTCATGATGGACACACATCAGATGAGTGATTCTTTTCCCTGAGGCTCCACACTCAACACAAGCCCCTTAAAAGTCCAGGTTGCTGCTAAAAGGGGTAGCGTCATCCCTCTCAGCCTCGGCCACATGTTTTTTCTCTGTCCTTTTGCCAGCTTTTGTGCTTCTGGACCTTCTGGGTGAGCTGGTTCTGCTTGTTGATCCAGCTGAAAACCAACTGTTTATACAGGCAAATCAAACTGCGGGAACACAGCAAGGGAAGGAGGAAGGTGTGACTGTCCTCTTTTGGCAGTGATGTGGCATCAAAAGGGTTTAAATCAGTTAAGAAACCATGTGCCTTCCACCACAGGGGATCTTTGGAAATCACGACAGATTTATTAGGGGTTTTTTTAAATATCTGTAAAAGGAAAATTAAAATTTGACTAAACTGCTTTTTTTCTGATACTTTATATTGGTTTTTTTAAAAAATGGTCAGAAAAGCACAGTCAATGTTTGTGTTGGAGGTATTTTTCCTCTTATTTTTAAATGAAAAAAACCTAGGTCCTTCCTTGTGTGCAAAGCTTTGCAATGTCTGGAAAAACTAGGCAGATGATGACTATGCAAGCTGAGAGCAGAAACCAGACAACTAAAGGGGAAGGATTTCTGGGCTGGCAGTTTCACACAGTTTGGCACAAATCATACAGCTATTATTACAGTTAAAGCCTGTAATATATTTTATTCTGGTTTGATATTCCTCTTGTTGTTAACAAGTATTAAATTTCAGTGACTAATCAAAGTCTGGGAGTTAGGAAAACTTTGATAAGGATTGAAACAGTTTTCTTCTACGTGAAGCTGAAAAAGTACATCCTCTGAGTTACCCTGGACTTGATGGTTTCTATTTCTGTGGTAAAAAGTAATAGAAAGTACCATTAAATAAATAAGAAGTCATCCAGCTCAGGCCTTTTAGGCATTCTTAACACATTACAAAGAAGCAAATCAATCACAAAGCTAATTGCTAAAAACCCCACAGAAAACAAAACCTTTGCAGACTACACTAAACATTGGAATACATTGAAGTGATTATTTACCTATTAAGAATACAACTCTTTATTTATTTAAACATATATATATCTGTTCTGGCCGCAATAGTGCTGAACATAACCACAGGGGATGGTAAAAAGCTGAGGAAGAAGAAGGCTTTTCGGTTTCATGCTGGGCTGTCTCCAAAGAGCTAGGTCCAGTGCTTTTCTGTAAGGCATCTCCCAGCTAAGTCCCTCTGTCTTGCCTTGCCTTCCTATTCATCGGTAACATGGAGGAAAAGGCTGCAGGAGAATCCAAAATTTCCCTTGCTCCACACTGCGTTCTTGACAGACATTTTTCTACACCCTTAGTTGCTACCTCCTATCTTGCCTCAATTTACAATGTGGGGACAGGAGGAACTGTAAGAAGCCCTTTCATGCTGTATGTAAAGAGGCTAGAAATGTGATGTCTTGCTATGAGTTGTTGTCTTGCTAGCAATAAATTTGTGAAAGGGAAATGCGAAGTCCCTGTGTATGGAAAGACAGGGAAGGGAAATCCTCCTGCGCCTAATGAAAAGACTAATAAGCAATGAAAAAATTTGCTCAGAAATATTTGCATGGACAAATGGGTGCTTTCAGCACCCTTAAATTTCACGGTGGGATTCAAACACCCACCAAACTGTTGTGTCCCACTAGCTGCTCTGCAAGGAGGAGATTTTCATCCCCCACAACCTGGAAGTTCTGCACGTAACTGGTGACTGCACATGCCAGGCTTTGCATCAGCCCCAGAGAGATGAGATACAAATGCATGCACAGTCACCCAAACAGTCTGGTGCTCTGCTACCCTGCATCTCAGTTAGCCCTCTGTAAATCAAATGCCATGGGGTCACAAAATCTTACCAGATCCAGTTTTATATGGCCAGCATTTTGTCAGGATTTTACAAGTCCATGGGAAAGATAGTGATTATATTGCCTTCTGTCACAGCATTGCCTCTGTTATAGGGGTTACAATAACTGTCTATAACGCCTTCTTGCAAAACGGCAAGAGTTTAACATTAGGGTCCTTTGTGTCACTTCGTTCCTGCCAATCAACATGAACATGGCTTTGAGTCGGGGAACTAAAGACGTATCTTACCTTCCAGGGCACTGGTGATGATGCTGACAGCGCTCACTGCCCTCTGCCTCTGAAAGGGTTCGTCCGAGTGGTCCACCGACGGGCGGTGGGGCATTAAAAGCTGCTTCTTGCTTGCCTCATCCGAGGGAGAGGTCTGTTTAAACGAACACATTGGATCAGCGGAATAAACCCGAGGCAGATACGGGGTATCATTTTCCAAATTGCCTAAGCACGCTTTTTCCCATCTGAAAAGTCCAAAGCTCACCGATTTCCCAATTAGACACACGCTGATGGGGTACTGCTTTTGAAAATGGCAGTTTGAGCAATTTTGGAAACTTTGCCTTGCCCTTTATCTTCATGTAAACAGGTAAAAGATGCAGGTGAAAATAAAGGGAGGCTTCTGACGCTGGAGAAACAGCAGTGCTGCTTTATCATGCTCTTTGCTTGTGAAAGAAGCCCTGCTTAATTACATTAATTATTCCATTATTTCTGAAATGTGTTAACTGTTTAATTATACTGCTAGCAGAGGAAAAGGGGCGTGGGTAACAGCTCCATTACAGGCCTCTGGTATCATACCAAGCAAACTGACTCCTCAACACATGTTTTTTCGCGTTCTGAAACACTGCCAAATCTCAGGAACATATTGTCATTCTGGTGATCTTTGGTGTCACGGATTCTGAAGCTCCATAATTAGGGGAGATTCACAGCTTCTTTTTTCTCAGGAAAAACGAAAAATAACTCAAACTCTCTTATTCTCATGTTTCTCAAGGAAAAGCTTAAAAAAACCCCAAAGAAATCAAATACCAGAAAAACAGAACTCCCAAACTGTCTTTATTTAATGTTTCATTTTAAATTAGTTTTATGCTTTTTGAAGGCTTGTGTTTCTGAAGTCAGCCAGAAACACAGTGTAGCTGCAGACAGACACTGTATTAAATACTTTATATTGTCAGCTCACAGGAGCAAGATGTTAAGACTTTTATTATTATGAGCTCCCACTTCATACAGAGACAAATCCCCCTTTCTTTACTCCTCCAGCTCTCCCAGGGGTAGAAGGAAAGGTGGTGGCTGAGATGTAAGGATGTGGGAAAGCCAGGTACAACATCATTCTCTGTCACAGACCTCCTGGTTGAGACACTCAATCTCCCCAAATAAACATTTTAACAGCCTCTGTCCTGGTCTTCCAAGCATACAGGCTGTGAGGTCCGAGACACTATGTAGGCAAGAGAGATGCACTGTAGATAGATGAGTGCTGCTGGTTCTTGCAATATAGCTCAAGGAAATGTGAAAGGAGAAGAAATCCCTACGAAGATGCTAACCCCTGGCTTATACAGGTGTCAGAATAGCTGCTTTTGCTTCTCCGTAGTCAAATGAGCTACAGGAATTGGATTCAGTCTTCAGGATCTTCCATCACTTGGGTCTAAAATGGCCCCAAGCACCCTGAGCAGCACCCAGGATGCCAACTAAAACGTGCCATGGGCAGCAGCTCCACAGCTCTACATCTGTGCCTGGGACATGCACCCAGAGAGACTCGGGATCCCTCCTGATCACCATTTCTCTACGGAAACTGCTCTTCAAAAAAGGCAATTCCGTAAGAACGGCAGGAAAAAACGTGCTGAAGCTCCATGAGCTGTCTTTCTGGAGTGTGACTTCTTCAGGGCAGGGGACATCCCCTTGTCAGATGGTGGCAAAGGACAAAGCCACTTGGCCATTAGTTGACAATGCAAATAATAGCCAGGATACTGGTCCCAGGTCACTTCAAAGTACTGCAGTTAAAAATACCAATCACCACAAGACCAGAGAAGAGTAAGGACTTTTAAAGCAAGCACTTAAAACATTAGCTAAGCCAGGAAAGCAGTAATGCTTCAAAATGGCTTTTTTGTTTCTTCTAAAATGTTCTCTTTTGTTAAAACAATTGGCTTGTCCATTGAGTTACTGACGCAGTCATCTCAAAAGGAGAGGTATAATCAGAACCTATTCAAAGAGACTCCCACTTGTGCACAACAGAACAAGATAATATTCTATCCTTGGCTTAGGAGCTGGGGAAACCAGGAACAGTATTTCAGATGCATTAGTTCGCTTGATTCTCTCCACCTCAAAAACATCCAATAAAAAAATAAGAAACAACAAATGTTTTATTAATGAAGAAAGCATCTACAAAACTGCATAATCATTCACACCAGTTTGAAGTACATAACAAATACATAGGATTGAAAAGAAATAACTAGACAAGGAGATAAAAAACATGTGGGAGACAAATTTCTGAAGTAGAATAAACTAAAAATGTAAAAGCAAAGAAAAAGGAAAAAAAAGCCAAATAAAACCCCAGCTCTTCCAAGTCCCTCGTCTGTAGAATGAACCATAAGACAACCTCAAATTTCAAATTCCTCTGGATCATCTAACTCTTTTTATACTGTACCATCTCTCCATCCCATGCAACCCAAAGCTTAGAGCATACCAGTAGCATGTCTTTAGGCAACCTCATCCCCAGAAATACCAGTTTTCTGACTGTCAGGGAAGGTACTATATTCCTATTCATGCATGCAGAAGTGCTTTTACAGAAGTTACGGGTTGGTGGCCTTTATCTGAAAGCCACCTTTTACTCACAGGTGCAAAGGGAATTCACTGCAGAGGTAAAAATTAGAAGGAAAAACATTCAGAGATTCATTCTCTCTATTTTTTGATTCAGCTAAACCAGGGTAAATTAAAAGTCCAAGTTAAACAGGTTTGCCATACCCTTCATAAAAAAAAAAAATAGCAGGGAACTGACTTTTTCCCTAGGTTTGATGCGATATTCCCAACCCAACAATTTTTTTAAGTCACCTTATTTTTCTTTCCAGCCCAGCATCCTCAGTCCTGCCACCTGTATCACGAGAAGCGGTCCCCGAGACTTCAGGACTCCTGCTGGAGTCAAGGGGACTCTTTGTGGTGTGCCGTCCTCTGGGTGCAGAGGGGTATTTCTGAAGGAGACACGTGCACGGCTCCTTCCTCCCTTCACCTCCGGAGAGGCGAGGTGGTGCAGTTGGCTGCGGGCCGGCGTTCAGAGCCAACGCTCCTGTGTCCGATGGCCACCCACTGGCCCAGCCATGGAGGGCAGAGCCCGAAGCCCGCTGCTCCCTGCCAGCCCCTCGGCCGCAGGCGCCCAGCGGCGGTTCATCCCCGGAGCCAGGACACTGTGTCTGGCAGGCAGTGCCGGGCCGTAAGGAATACTCCTGGGCTCTTGCAGGACGATGAGGTCTCTTTCCCAATAGAGCAGTAAATCTATCAGAGAGTCAGCTTGCCATTTACGATGAAGTTATTTTTCCAAGAAAGAAAGTTTCCATCCAGGTGAATAGCTTAGAATTATTTGAGTTACTTGGGGAAGTTTATGAGCTTTTGTTCTTTGTAAAGAATAGATATGTGTGTGTGTGTGATTATTATTTTAGAACAGAGATAGCTAATAGTCACGCAAGGAACTGGCAGATTTTGCACTCTGAGATAGAGAGCAGTTCCAGGAACTGGACAAACAAGGCAGCCTAAAGGGTATTATCATTACAGAGAGAATATACACAGGCACAGTTGTTCATCGTACTTATATTTCTATAGAATTTCAGCAAAAATTACAACAGTCCCTACAGTAATGCAAGGATTCTCCTTAGGATCCAGATGAAAAATCACAATGGAGTTAAACACAGGCACCTCCAGCAGGATGAGATTATTTGTGTTGCTCCCTGATTGACTGGAAATGTTTCTCAGATGGATTAGCTAAATTCTATAGAGACAAATACATTATTCAGTAATTTACATGTAAATGAGGATGCATAACACTACAGAATTTTCTTCTGAGTGCCTACAGTTTGGAGTTATGTCAGAACTGTTATGTGAAGATGGGCTTATACGTGGCAGCATTTTAAAGACCACATTTGGGAACTGGGACAGGTTTAATTTTCTTTGTACAGTGAAAATCTTTTCAAGCATAAAAAGAGGTGGACAGGCCACACCATGAACAATGGACCCAGTAAGGCACTAGCATAAATTTTTAATGAGATTGAAGGTGACCATAATAGTGCACAGCTTTAAAAAGAAGCCATATAATTTTGTGGGTGCTTGATTATTTAAAGAGATGCACTGTAAACTGGAGCAGCTTGCAATATTTGTGTCAAATCTGAATCATTTACGCTTAGGATGTGCTAAAGCAAAGTTTGAAATGAGCAGAAAGAAGAGACAAGGTGACAACTCCCTGTGCGACAGCAGCAGAGGACCAGCTAGCTTTCATCCATGTAACTTATTGGCGGCAATTTTTGGATGACTTATTTTGTTGACCTTTTTTCTGAACATGGAAACTGCTAACACTTTCCCTTTTCACCAGTCCTGTGGCAAAACAAGGAGGGAAAAAAAGAAATTTTACCTCGGGGCAGTCTTAGGGTCAACAAGAAAACCTCAAACCAATGTGGTCAGCAAAATGGTTTCATGCTTAGCCGCAACAAAAGCCGAGGCCTTCTTTTTTTTTTTTAATAGATAAAAAAGACAAAAAAAAAGTTTATCTAAAGATAAGCTTCTAAATCCTTAGTTCAGCACCTCAATAAGCAGCCTGGCCTTTCTTAAGGGCTCACTCCCCACTAGTTTTCACTCCTGTCAAGCTAGCAATACTCGGCATTTCTACTTCCCTAAAAGAAAAAACATACGTGTCACCAAGAGGAAATTCAGGAAAGGTTGCATGTGCCCATCCCAAAGCCATGTCATGGGTGGCCTTGCTCTGCTCCTGGACTCATGAGGAGCTCTGGCGAGCCAGTGCCCCAGGGAGAGCAAAGCAGAGGGACCACCAGCTAACAGCCAGCTGCCTAACTGCAGACAACCACCTCCTCAGTCCTGCCACCACTTCTCTGCCACTTCCAATCTCCAAAATAATGGGAAAGTCAGGCTAAACCAAAAACCTTGTGATTTCCCTGCAGAGTTAAAGAAAGGGCTCCAGTTGGCTTTAGGAGGCAAGAGGGGATGCTGTCATGTGTATTTCTTAACCCTCAAGAAATTCTTGACAACCACATCCTCATCAGATCCCATGGATAAACTGAGCTCCAGACAACTGCTCATTAACTTAATCCAATTCTGTTCAAACAGATCAATACCTTGTGAAGGAAGATGTTATTCTAACCTCTTAACTAAGAAACACCAAGACACAACAGAGCAATACACAGCTACAAATAAATACTACAGGAATGCACAGAAACTTTAGGTTGTAGTGTGTCCTAAGGTGACTTACATAATGTATAGACTTTCCCTAATAAAGGCGAAAGCCCAAACTCCCAGCCCAGCAATCAGCAGGAGCATAAAAAACATATCTTTTTTCAAACCTCTCAGTCTCAGGTCAAGCCAAAAAAAATTACAACTTTAAGCATAGTCACCAGGTCTTGCTCATGTCTTATTTACACTGGGGTAAGTTTGATGAAATGAGCAGCTCCACTACTTAAAGAAAGCTGGTAGGAAAGCAGAACCAGCCCTGACTCAGTCCTCTGCAGCATACACTGGAGATTTCCAGGAGGGTGACTAGGACTTAGCATGGGTTTCTTGGGACAAGGCTCCCTGCACCCCTCGGACTTGAACGCCTGTTGCTCGTCACATCCAGGTGAAGATTGCCTGACCCAGAGCCACATTCGTGGAGGGTGTCTGCAGATCATACTTTCATATTGCACTACATATGACCTCAGCAGGCTTTCTAGCTTGAACACTGCAGTGTAACCCTTTGTGCTGCCAAGGGCAGCTCCTCGACAATATTGCCACCACTCCTTGTGGGTGCTCTTGTGTAGTGTGGGAACATCAGTGGGTGTAGCGAAGTGTGCAGAGATGCATGGGTTCCCTGCAGAGGGTAGGATGTCCCTCCTCTTGCTCAGGCCGTGCACTGAAGCCCCTGGTGACTTGGAAGGACCGCTTTGATGCAGAAGACTGCATGGACGGATGCCATTCTGCACGGACCATGCCGTCCGTGGCCAGCAAGCCTGCTGACCAGTCAGACTACCCCAGCTGACAAGACTGATGGGCCTAAGCACCATCTCTTGAGATTATTGGAAATCTCTCCTGTTTCACTAGCTGTATTTAGGGATTAGGGGGAGGAGATGGAAAGTGCAAGCGCACTTGGTTTCTCATGGAAACACACTCACATCCATCTGTGCCAAGCAGCCAGGGCCATCTGAAGAGCATTTGAAACTGGCTTTTTTAGCTCCCATGCTCTTCTGCAGCCAAGTGGCAGGAGATCACTCATCTGAGCCACCAGCCTGAAGAGTGGGATAATCTGCTGCAGCCATCTCTTTCATGGGAGAGGGCACAAGCTGCACAGATGCCTTCACATCAGCTCAGCTGCCGCTCGCTGCCATTCCTGTGGGCAGAGGGGCCGTGGTTGGGACAGGGGTAGCAGTTGCAATGACACAAAGGCATGCGAGTTGTTCATTGTGGTCCCAGCTACTTCGCCTGGGGTAAAATCTTCAGGCTGAACGTTGTTAAAACTGACCAGGCTAAAATTCTCAGAAGTGGCTAGTGACTTTTTGTGCTTTCCCTGAGAAACTGTAGGAGGGTCCGGTTTGAAATCATCTGATGAAACTATGGGCTGCTTAAGGGCTGCAGGTTGGTAACTCAAAACCAGAGATGGACAGATCTTGTTTGATGTTTACTCTGCCTTTTAAATCAGAGGTGCTCTTCCAAGCTTTGCCCAAACCAGAATTCAGTGGTCTCCCCAATCAGCAGCAATCAGAGAGGTCTGTGTTATGCTCATCTGATACTACTGAGAATCACAGAGGGATCTAAACAAATGTGTCTTCAAAACCTAACACTGTAAAATGTGTTTTGCCAGCTCCATCAAGTCAGTTGTGTTTACATGAGTGGAGCCACATTTACACCTCAGGAAGCTGCAAGTCGGGGCTTAGCACATATCACAGTGATGCCTTTTCATGGACTGGTCCTTCATTTCTTGTTCAAGGAAGATACAACAGATAGCACAAGTGAGTCCTTTTTCTCCATGGGCTTGCACTTGTACAAAATAAGTAACAGCAGCAGGGTCATTGGGGTTAATGAGGTAACTTCAGCTTCACCCTGCAACATCTTCCTTTTGCCTCCCTCAAACATATCAAGAGACTATAAAAAGAAGCTAGAACTGCTAACAAAAACCAAACTCAACTTCAAATTTTAACAAGAAAAAGGCAAAAATAATCAAACACAAAGTCCAAGAGCATGTTGATTTATCCCCAAGCACACTGAGGTGTGGAATTTGCTATTTTTCTTTTGCCTGCGCTCCACAGCTGAGGCTGCACGTTTGTGCCCAGCGCTTACGGTTCCTGTAGCGAATACATCTGTACAGCAATGGGCTTCTTGCCAATTAGCTTTTAACTGCAGCTCATATTTTCTGGATAGATTAGATACCAAACCTGTTTTGCAGAAGACACAACATCCTTCACATTGCATCACTGAATGAGCATCTGTTACTATAGTGCCTGGGTGTTATTTCCTAGATGACCAGGGAACTGCCAAGTGAGCTCACCCACCCGGGCCATTCAATTTTTGACATCCATTTTTTTAAAAGGCAGGAAGCTGGCAAACAAAAAGAAATGCCAGCAAAGCTCAAAGCCTCCCTGTCACCTCAGGGCCCAATCCTGTAAAATATCAATATTTCCTGTGAAAGGTTGAGTGCTCTCATGCTTTGTTAAGCTTTTTCTGACAGCTGGAAGAGCTTCAGCAGCCCGCAGAGCTTCTTCCTTACAGAGAAAAGGGGGACATCCCCTGCTCATCTACTGAGGCTTTTCTCCTCTGGTTCAGATTTTTTCTTTTAAACAGATGCACACACTTTCTTGCATGATTCCTTTAATGCACAGCCTTTTTTTGCACCAAGTCCAATAAAGTTCCACTATCTACAAACAGTGTTTCGGTTGCTCAGCTGCCTAGAGACTGCTCTCAGGGCTTGTATTCTTTGTCTGCAGAGAGTAAAAACGGGAGTACTAAAGTCCTAAATGAATGAAGGTGTGAACATCTGAAAAAAGCAGCAACAGCCTCAAAACTGTCAACAAAACAGATAATTCCCACGCCAACCAGCTTCACACACGCAGCATGGCCCCTCCTCTCAAGTACAGTATGAGAGTCTATTTGCAGGACTACAGGGAATGCCTGGTTAGGTGAGGAAAAAAATTCAATCCAAAGCTAGAAAGGGAAGAAGCTGCCTGGCTCTAAAGAAAAAAAGCTACTTCTCAATTTACTGATAGTCTGACACCACGGCTGGGATCCATCTCACTCACCTTTCTCTTCAGGAAATACCTTGGCTAGTACATGTTAGAATCACATTTGCTTATTTCCACACCAACGTAACCCATTTTTGGCACCTTGTTACTCTGAGTGGGCTTCATCTCACCTGACTTAAGACATGTGCAATATTGAGTTATTCACCTAGGGCTCCCCTTGTAGTTAAAGTGAACAGAAAGAGGCACTTTCAGGGAGAGAGATTATTCTGACCCATTTTTGACCTCTAAGATTAAATAAGTCCTGCCCACACTGATTGTAGGGACTAGGCTTCCATTGCTTTAAAGACTGTTGAGAGTGATGAGCTCCAAGGTAGATTATCTACATTAAAAGAGATAAATTCCCATCATATCAAACTGGCAACCTGTCCAAATTGCCCTGCCTGTGTAGCAGCTATTTCCAAAACACCATCTCATGGTTTTCCAAATGAATTTGTGCTTGGGTCCTAATGGTATTAGGCTTAATAGTTTTATTTACAGCCTTATCAAACATTTTGCAGCAGTGGTGCTTTGCAACAAAGATCCTGGCAATCTGCAAAAGGCTTGAAGTCTGTTGATCATCTGCTCATCTTTCCTGGGTGTTATTTGAACTGGATGCTAAACCCTCCTGGGAACTACCTTTGGACTGTAAGAACAGCCCTCCACAAAGAGCTATGCGGAAGACCAGAGGTTAGATGCAAACAGACAGCAACCAGTGGGAGAAAATGCAGCCTCTAGATGGTAAGACTCACACTGAATCATTTTAAAAACTTCATTATCTAGCCACTGGACAATGTCAGATATTCGAGTATCAAAAGAAACCAACTTAAAAGATGTCCCTACAAGAAAACAAAAATCATATCAAACCCAAGATTTAGGTATTTGCCTCCAGCCAGCTTTGAGGAGTAAGTCTCACCAGAAGTTATGAACCTCTTTTCTGTGGCACTAGACACACGTTGCTGTGTGAGTTAGCCCGTTGTCTTCCCACCCTGCCTAGGATGGTGGGTCCAGGTTTCTCACCGTAGACTGTGTATCGCGTAAATAAATTACAGCAAACTCCAACAACATTTAGAAGGTAACAAGAGCGTGAATCATGTACAAAAGTTATAAAGTACTCACCAGGTCGCCTGTCCCAGGTTTTTCCATAATAACTGGGGGGAGCAGTAACCCTGCAGGAGAAGTAGGGTCTGGGTTGAGTGCCCCGGTGCCTCCTCCTATCAGGGAAACCACACCATTGCAATCCACTGAGCTGTTCCTTTTGCCCGTCTGGGTGTAGTTGGGAGTAGTAGGGTGAGAACTATGGCTCACTTGACTCTGCACGCTCGGACGCCTCCCAGATCTTGGAATTAAGAGAGAGCCCCGGTGGCTTTCATTTTCCCCAGCAGTGCTGATCTCATCATCGGCAAAATCTGTTTCGGAGCCAGTGTCTCTGCCACGGAGTCGGAAACTGAATATGCTTCCGTGGCTGGTTCTGCGCTTCACCAAGTTTGCACTGGGACCATAACTAATGCCAAGGAGAGTCTAGAAACCCCCAGAAAGGAAAAAGGGGAAAGAGAAACAACATTTTGCAACATGTTTTCAGGAGCGAGGAAGGTCTGAGGAGAGCAGTAAGTTCCATTTTAAATCAAGTGCTTCAGAGAAAGACTTAGTTACACGTATTCAACCTTCATAAAGTTAAGAGGTTGAATAGTCATTCCTAGCTATTAGGTATTCGTCTAATACTTGACAGTTAAAGAGGTACTGATATAGGAAGGGTCAAGGTGGCATTCACCTCGCAGCGTGATACTTTCTTTGCTTTTACTCCCCCCCCATCTGATAAGTGCCAAAGGACCTGGGAAGGCAGCACAAGGAGTGGAAGACAGGAGCAGGGAAGGGGATCCAGCTCCAGTTTACTGCATTATCACGTATCTTCATAACAGCTAGGGAAGGAACGTTGCAGTGGGAGAAGAAGAGATAAAGAAATAGGGCAGGAAATGAACTGCAGGGAAAATGAGAAGAAGAGGGAAGAAGAAGAAGCAGAATACGACGGAAGAAGGTGATAAAGGAAAAAAACAAAACAAGAGCAAGAAGAGGGATATGGTTTATTAGTTTGTAAAATCATTGTCCCAATGCACATGGTTGCTTTAAGGGGTAGGTAACCTCCGTAGACAGCAGTCTCCCTCACACTCAAATATCAGCCTTGACGATCCGCTCTGACATCAGCTAGTGAGAGTGCAACTCTGACAGAGCATCAGTAAGACGTAGCCAAGGACTAAACACACCTAAACCCTGGCAGAGTAAAAAGGATGTTCAGAAAATGCATAAGAAATTCAAGTCTATCCTTTTCCCTTGTATCTGAAGAGGAAATTATTGGAGTAAGAGCATTTAGGCAGAACATTCTTTTGATTTTACGGCCCATACAGAGTTTTCAGCTTCTTCAGAACTTTCTCATGAGCCAAGTATATATGAAGAGAGGTCAGATCTCCACAGCATCCACAAACCAGACAAACAAAATGAAGCCTGATTTCATTTCGCACTGTAGCTTACACCACTGAGTTACGTAATGATGCTATTTTGTGACACTGGTACAAGGAAGAGTACAAAAACCAGGCCCCTTCTAACTAAAACCAGCCCATTTGGACTGCTACCAAATTTTAACTGGTCAAAAATCCATGCCTGGGTTTCCATGGCACAGTCATTGAGACTGATTTCTGATGGCAACATACTTCCAGCTGCTCAGATTGCATCTGAATGATGACTCAGCCTTACTCCCTCCAACCATGCCAGACACAGCCTTGCAGAGAAGATTTACTATAAGCTTTGAAATGTGTCTCCCATGTTTCTCATGCATATGACATCCAGGGGCGAAAAGTGAAAACAAGAAATATTAATCTAAGAAACAAACTGGCAATGCACAGCTCCAATCCACGGTCATTCTGGTATGTGGTGCCTTGAAACCCATCCAGAATGAAGCTAAAGAGCAATTCTAGCTTTAACAAAGGCGTAATTTGTCACGCGACCCACTCGACCAATGAGACAACAACAAAAACTATCAGGTTAAAAAATACATGTCATTTACAGAAATCCAGCTCTGTGTAAATTTTGTGAGCTGGGGAGTCATTAATTGGTCACATTTACTTACATCACTTACGTTTTTTATGAGCTTTTTATGGCTGCCAAATATCCCTAAATTCACTGACAACAAAATGTAAAAAGACTTAGCCCATTACATGGCTATTCAGAAAAACAAAATAAACTGATTTAAACTTTGCCCTCAGTTAAGCAAAGACAAATTATCTAAAGCTATTTATGATCATTTGCTACATACAGCATGTGCAGATTCATATTCATGCATGTCAGTAACATTTACATAAAACCCTATTTAACAACAGTCTCACTATTTTTTTCCCTGCAGTAGAAAGTAGAAACAAGTGCCACAAAGTTTTGACTTGAAGGCAACTAGCAAAGGAATATAAAAATGTTAATAAAGTCTTTGTATAGCATTTTAAAAGCCCTCAGAGACAAGTTTCCTCCTTTTCTCCTCCTCCCTTTGCTTTTTAAGCTTTGCAGGTTTCTTCTAAGAATTTATCTCTAGTAGGGATAGGATAGATATAATCAGATGAATGAAATTAAAGTCAGGAAATAAAACGGACTGTGGGTAATCTTGAAGTGAAAAAAAAGCAAAAAAAATTGAAACAAAATAGATTCGTAAGAATGTTTAATGGGCATTTTTAATTCATTTTGGAAACAAAGTGGTAACAAATTTCCTTCCACTGTTCTAACATGACTATCTGCAGGTCAGTTATGACATTAAGTATCATCTGATTCTTTACAGCTGAAAGTTTCAGCTTAAATTGCCTATTCAGAGCCTGGCCTATCCATCAAAGTGCAGTGTGGAGTAAGTGATGTTTCAGACCATGGCTTACCATTCTCCTCTGAGCATCGTCGTAGTCACACTTGGGATTCCTTTGGTCTTCCCCATACTCTTCTGCTCCCAAAGATTTCTTTTTCTTTCGCTTATTTCTTCTTTCCTTGGCATTTTTGGATGATAAAGGTGACATTTCTAATGAACTAAGTGACATCGAATCAATTCCTTTAGCAGCTAGTGCCTAAAACAGAAGATGGTAGAAGGTGTAAAATTTATTATTTGAGTTAAGGATCTCGGTGAGAACTAATAATTGCGCTGCTCAGCGATTATTTTTCATTTTAAGTTTAAAGGTTGTTTAGGAGATAAATTAAAAATTTCAGATGGCTGTTAATCAGAAAACTATCTCACATGGCTGGAACTGGTCTTAATGTGTTTCTAACCTCCATGTTTATCTGTAGGAAAAGAAACAACAAGCGAGACATGTTCCTAGTACAAATGCACACCTGCAGGTCTGCCACCCAGATCCTATGATGGAGCATTATGAGCGGCTGCATAAAATACTGTGATTTATACAGAGCTCACATGCAAGATCCTTTGACATTTCAAGAGAGGAACAGCCTGTGTGCACACACGCACCTGCAGGTGTACACTGTGCACACATCTCTGGAGTAACACTTCTGGTGCCAGTCGAAAAAAAATCTCAAGCTGGGGAACCTCAGAATAAGCACCCCCCTGGACTTCAGCCCCTTGAACTGGGAGGGCTGGCCAGGAGGGCAGCCAAGTTGGCTGCCAGGATTTTTCCTCCCTATCGCAGAGGGATGCTAAGAACAGCAGGCGATTCAGCTGGCACGTTTTTGTAAACACTTCTCCCAAGCAGCAGAGCAGGCAGCTATGATCAGAGATGCAAAAAAGAAAACCAGGGGCTTAACTGGAGATAAGGTGGACTTCGCTTTGCCGTGTGCTTCAGTGCTGTGCTGGCTATCTGGTGGGATCGCCGCAGGAGCTGACCGATAACACACCGACTGCTAGAAAACCAGCAGAAGCCGAAAGCGAAAGCCTGAGCCCGCAAAGCCACAGCCGTGGAAGCAAACGAGCAGCCAGGAGGAAGAATTGAGAGGGACAAGGAGGAAGCCGTGGCCCGCACCAGCGCACCGGGTCCCCATCCCTGGCGCGGGCGGGAGGAGCGAGGGGGCTCTGACCGCAAAGCACGAGGTCGGGTTTGGAGGTGCCGGCGTCTCAGCGGTAGCCACAGCAGTGGCCTGGAGACAAGTCCATTCGCAGAGCCCCCAGACGAAACATGTAAAGCGAGTGAATTACAAAAATAAAATAAAATAAAATAAAATAAAATAAAAAAATAGCCTCTCCAGGTTCCCAAGAAGAAGAGAAATGGATGAATCCTCAGTGCTATTGTCAGTAAGCCACTAGAATCAAACAGGCAATCAGCTCTCCACAGCAAAATACTCCCTTCCTCCCACAGGCATCAGTCCAAGGAAAGTGAAGGCACTTAACAGTCGTGTAAAGAATCAATCATGTATTTCAAGGAGTAGCGGTAGCTCTATCAAGCTGAGAGCACAACAAAACTTAATTCCTGTGGGAAATATCTTTCATGAGCAAGCTGCTTAGAGTAGAGAGGAGGAGGGCTCAGACACTGGTCTAGGCTGTTCTTTTTTTTTTTTGAGTCAATTGATTTAATTGCTATGCTGAAGTGCTTTCTCTTCATAAAGATTCAGCAAGTCTTTTGGTGTTAAATTCAGGTTTAGGAATGTGTTAGACCAATTGTGTAAATTGACTGATAGTCTTCAAGCAGGCCTATCAATTATATTTGTGCTCTCTTTATACTGCACAGTGTAAAAGCTGGTCTAAAGACTTTCAGTTTTCCTTTCTGATTGCCGTCATATTTTATCAATCTAGAAAATATTGTAGGCTGTGCTACTAAGCATGCCGTACTCTTGCTGCAAAAGAAGCTATTTTTCAGTTTCCTAGCATTTTCTTACCTATTGCTTGGGTCGAAATGCTTCTGCCCTGCGTACCTTTTTCAGTTATTAAAAAAGGATTTGGACTAAATTGTTTCTCAGGGCATGGCAGATGTCCCCACATCCTGCCTATTTACCCTTTCTGGCCGGGGTGCTGTGGCTGGACCAGGCCCTGCCCCTCCAGCATTGCAAGCCATAACCCACTGCGGTAATTCTCAGGGGCAGGAAAGGCGTGTGGGACCAGACGTGTCTGGCAAGGACGGGTGGTGGCTGAAGGATGGGAGAAAAGCTTAGCTCGCACGAGCCCTGACATGGGGATTAGGCAGGAGATAGGACTTGAGGCAAGAACTTAGCGGTACAGCGAGAAAGTCAAAACCAAGATCTTGACGAAGGCTGGGAGAGCAAGATTAAAACCGAGTAGCTCTGACTGGGGCGAGACACCTGAGAAGGACATCTGAAAGCTATATGGTGCATCCACCCAATTCACTTTCCTGAGCCTCTTCTTCCAGATGGCTGATCTGAGATGTTGGGGGTTGATTTGCAGAATTACTGGTCTTCACTAGTGAACATGATGGACACCGATCACTATACTCCTAAGTTTCCCTTCGATAAGATTAGGATAATTCTCCAGGAGTATTACAAATACAAATGAGTATTTTTGAAGGACACAGAGCCTGAGCAGAGACAAGAGGCACTGAAAAACCTCTGAGGATGTTAGTCATTTTGTCTTTGAAGCAGCCTTTGAATGCCTGAGTCGGGAAGTCTGCTCCAGCTGGCCTAAGGCTACAGAACAAATGATGAGAAAGTGAAGAGCTGCACTTGAGTCATGCACTGTCCACCCTTTGTACCGAACAGGGCACAGGAAAAATGAGACATGGTTGGCTGAAGAAAAGACTATGTTATAAAGCATATAGATAAATGGGAACAATTTAAGTTTTCAGGAGCAACCTTCATTTTGACACATTCTGACTTTCAGGGCTTAATGTTCCTTTTTTGTGTACATACAGGCTTAACTGAAATCAAAGCCTTCAAAAGGAAATTCTTAAATATCTTTAATTATAGCTGGGGCTACCAAAGTTGACTGTTATTAGGAAGAGCTCAGCTGGAGTCAAAACACATGAAAATTTGTATAAAATAGGTATGAGTTGGAGCTCAGTTTGCTCCCTTAGGTTATGGCAGAAAGTTACTCTGTTCAGAGTACTTGTACATGGACTAAACTGCATTTACCTATTACTTAAACTATGAAAGAGGATCTTTAAATGGACTTAAACAATGTATAAGCCTCTACTAGCACTTTGTCAAGGGTGAATTGCATTTTCCATTTTCTTTCCAAGGATTTAAATGGGCTTTGGATTAGACCCTGAAGCTATATGTACCCAAAACAAAATTATGTATACTAGTTTATATTGTGTATTGAGGATTTATTTCTCTGAACTACAGTGCTATGTGTTATTTCAGACTAATTTTCTTATTGTCTTCTTGTTCACAGCACCTAAAATGTTCTCTTCAGCTGTTTAATAAAGACTTTCTACCCCACACAAACCACATGCAAATTAACTAGTGTTATTAAGGCTGTATGGCTGCATCCACCATTTGGCCTCCCTGTTTTGTTTGAACTTATGACATAACATTAAATCCATATCCTTTGCATAATTTGCAAAGTTTACCCTCAAGATCTGCCTGTTTACTTGTTCAGGAATGAAGTCGTATGTGCTTCAAACAGGTTATCCTACATCTTTATCTTCATTATCAGACGGCTGGATATTCATGGCAGTTTGAATGAGACAGTGAGGAAATGAACATGAGCTAAAGTGGTGGTGGAAGAAGGTTCAGCTGGGACTATGGCTGAGCTACCAAAATAGCTGGGTTTTGCTCAAATGCAGATGTAGTTATACCATCATTAAAATGTCTTATATGCCAACGAATATAAATTCCTCTGCTGGCATATGTGGTACAGTTAGACCAGTACAGCTCGGGATATGTAAACCCTAAACGGTCCAATGCTAGCAGGAAGAGCCATCATTTTTCCTTTAGAAAGAATTGTAATAACTCTGTCCAGGCCAATACACATTAAGCTGCTTTCAAGCAAACTCTTACTTTGGTTATCACATAAATGTAAAATAAAGAGAATGTGAATCTCAAGGTACCATCTGTTCAAGTTACCCAAGGCTAATCATATCACATAGTTTACCGACCTCCTGCTCTTTCTTTAACATCTCCATGGCTTCCCGAAACTTTCTTTCCTTCTCCTCTGTTTCAGCAATAGTGGCTTGATTCTGCTCTTCATATGCCATGGCCACAACAGCCAGAATCAGGTTGACCAGATAAAATGAGCCCAAAAAGATGACCAGCATAAAAAAAAGCATGTAGATCTTCCCAGCAGATCTGAGAGTCTGTAAGCACAAAAGTAAAATCACAAACACTTGCTTACAATGTTTTTTAAAAGAAAAAAAAAATAGATTTACAATATAATTGAATTCAGCCTTTGTTAATAGCCCAAACAGAATCCCTTTGATGGCAAATGACAACCACATGCAAGGAAATAATCTTCTCACCAATAAATTTTTATACCTTAGTCAAAAATTATGTGCCTTGGAGGAAAATTAATTTCTAAAAGAAGAATGCTTTCTTTGTTTACCAAATATCTCCACTGGTTTTCTTTTAGAATAAATAATCTTACTATCAATTGCAGTGAAAACTTCCCCCACATAGCTCAATTTATTTTTGTCCAGTGCATAGAAACTTTCCAAGCAGGATTCATGTTGTATCCCTTCAGATGTCTACAGTCTAGGTCCTTTACAGTCAGTGGGGAAAAAAAGATACTTTCAGGGTGCAACTCATGTGAACGCTATTTAGACATCTGCCTTGGTATAAGAAGAAACAAAACTTGGGACTGTTGACCGTATTGCCTGGTTCTTCACCAGATTTATAGGCATAACTGGAGTTTAGTCAGGTCAACAGGCTGAGCTTATATTACAGATATATCCCATGGTCGACGACTTGATGCTAGTGATAGAAACCACTGTGTGTTATTATAAGGTCAAATAATAAAAGGGAGTGACATTCACCCTTATTTGCCATAACAGTTTCAGTCTTCCAGAGTTGTACATGCAGCTGTGGGCCAAGTAAGTGGATGTAGTTTAAAGAAACTTCAATTTCATTGTTTTACATTTTCCTGAAATGAAATTGTATAACTGGCTGCACGTGAAGCTGTAATCCCCAATACCTTCAAAGATGTCTACCTCAGTACCTCCAGAGTAGTATCTGTCAGCACTAACTCCCTTGATTTCCTTAAGAGCATGTTCTGGTTTTGGCAATTTTGAGATGCAGAAGTAAATCTTCAGTGGCTTCACGTACAGAGTATGCCTTTCAGCACCGAACTATCATATCCAGTTCTTCGGATTTCTTCCATTTCAGGAAATGCACGCTAAAATGAGGATTTACTAGCACACCACCTTGCACACACAACTGTAAGTTGACTCTGACTCCGTTTGTGCCTCTGGCTGTCAGGTGTCCATGATGAAAAGCTTGCAGTAGAGAGAACCGAAAGGTACCAGGTAGTCTTACCATTTGCTGAATTTGTGTTCATTATCATGCCTTGCAAAACCGAATCTGTCAGGTACACAGCTGCTTCTCTAGCCTTTTTCTGAGCTGGACTCCAAAGATTAGTTCATGTTACACCAGCACCCCCCAAAATCATTATATGGTGACGTGGTGGTCTTTCTCAAGTGGTTAACTTCATTCAGATTCAGGTGAATTACCCATTCAAAGCGTCTTTCTCTCAGTACCAATTTTTCCCCCTTTCCCCAAACACCCAGCATAATGTCTTCTGGTATCATCACTCCTAAGAAAATAAATTAATTCTAAAAATTGATGGATCTTCTCCAGAACACACAGAGCACAGTTTACCTAATAACCAGCAATTCTTTCTTGTCTTTAATTATTGGTTATATAACTGTAACAAGGCGATGTGTTTATTTTATATTTTTAAACAGTAATAAAACAATCTCATACCTGTTGATAAAGACGTTCCCAACAATCTTGAGTCATAAGACGGAACAAAGAAAGAAAGGCCCAGCCAAAAGTATCAAAGCTTGTGTAACCATGGTCAGGATTTTCCCCGGCCTTCAGACATATATATCCCTCAGGGCACGTGCTGCAAAACATGAAAGACAATACATGAAATGCAGCATAGATGGCTTCAGCATGGAGAAACTGATATCCAGGGGAACATATTGAATGCTCTTGGTTAAGAGCACAAATCCTCAATGGTAAATTCCTTCACTGGGTAAGAACACAGGAAACAGGTGGATGCTAACTTCACAATACCAAAGATCTTTGCAATCTTATTTTTCCTTTGAAAGCATAACTGGAAAACGGTAACCATAGCTCGAGCTGCAATGGCAAATGAGCACCTAGCATTTCAGATATTTGGAACAGACTACAATTAGGTGTATAAGCAGGACTTTGGTGCTTACATATGATGTCTCTTCGCACTTATTCCTAATTAAGAATCACAAATGTGGCGTCTCCTGTAATAGTTGTGGGTAATACTGTGACGGTGAACCTGCTTTTCTGGTTTCGTCATCTGGCACTGGCTGGACGACACCGGCGTGTGCCATCTGAGCACCTTCCTGATTGCTTACTATGCCCAGACCTTGCACTCACCCCCTGCAAGGACTAAATCTTTAATCTAAGAAACCCAGCCCTTTGTTCCACTCACCACCGTAGTCTGGGGTCGCAACATATTTTCTGTTTCTGCCAGGAAAATGTTTTCTTTGTGTGTCTTGCACACTCACCAGTTAAATGGCATGCAGATAGCATGAATATCACTGGCTCTTACTAAACTTTGAGACTCTTGACAAGTAATTTGCTAGCCCCATATGCCAGAATAGAAAAAGCATGCTCTCAGTGGTACTATGTAAGTACTGAATTGCATCACCAGGTGAAACACAAGGTAGAAGAGATCCCTGGTCAATGAGCCGCCCTCTTTCCCAGAATGGTGCAACATGATTAATCAAAAGATCCCAGACCTCTTGCGTATCACAGGCTGCTTCCCAAACATAAGATATGACCCATCAGAAACTAAAGACACAGACTGATATGCAAAGGCTTACTGCTCTATGTAAAGGAAGAGAATATGTGATCAAGGACGTTGCCAGCATCCTGGAGCCCTACACTATTTTGGAATTTTTTAGGTGGGAACCATCTAACTATCTGGAGAAGCAGACTTCAGGAGAACTTGCAGTAATGACAGCTCTGTCTGTTCTCCTTATGCTTCAGATAGAAAGATATGAACCTGGTACGATTTGGTGCAAATTCTAGCTGACACAACTAGGGATGGTTGGAAAAGCAGGGATTGTGAAAGCACTTTGTCAGAGATCAGAGACACCGAGAGACACCAACTTCCAGGCAGTGTTTTGATAACAGAGCAACACCCTCTGCCCTGGCAGATGGTGCGCTTGATGTTCCGCCTGTCAGATGGAGGAATCAAGGTTTTCTGAACTGCCTTCAGATAGGATGATTATTGTAATATCCAGCCATTTTAGACATGTCATCAGTCATGTAGAGTGTGTCCAATGTGTACAGCTTTTAACTTTTTTTTCTCCCAGCAAAAACCCATAGAGTGTTTCAATCACTGCTGGTTTTTACCAAAGTCGAATATTGCCACAAATTGAAATGCAAAGCAGTAATATAAATAATGCAAAGTAATTTTTAAAATGCCACCCAAACCCCAAATTGACTCCTGAGAAAGCAGAGTGTGTCTCAGTGTGAAAATCAAGGATTTTTTTTTTAATATCAATTTTATACTGATATAAATCAAATCTCTACAGCACAGGATAGCAAACCTGTATTGCATGTTGAGATGAGAAAACATTGCTATAGGTTTTGAAGTTATACGAATCTATGGTGTCAGCCACCAACATTAGACATTCGACAACACTTTAAGAAGCTTAATTTAATATCATTAGTCAAGCACAAATTTTTAAGTCTGCTTTGAACGCTGAAAAAAGGAGTGCTGAAGCATTGCAAAACGTGTGCATATCCTTGTTTGCAGTACTCTTCAGAAAAAGCAATAAAAATGAAAAGGAACCGTTGATGTTTAACGAATTAAATGTAACACACAAGTGAGAATGTAGTAAGTGATTCTGACACCTTAGATAGAGCCAAGTTAGTTTATATCAGTTGAGAATTTAGACAACAGTAACTATAGCTCACAAAGAAAGAAAAAGAGACACTTCTAATTCTTTTCCCTGCCAGCCTAGAAATGCCTCCTTCTAGATCTTTCCTACTTTGACTACCTATTGTTTCCTGGTAAGAGCCACATTTGAATAAAAATTACAGTAACATTACTGAGTTAGAAGAGCACAAAACAGAGGAATCTCAGGGGTTTTCCCCTAAAATATGCAGATGCACACTGAATCTCCCTTGTATATCCATGCCCTTCTTCGAGGCAGCCTTTTCACTAAATCTCCTCTCTACCAAAGGCAGCATCTGCTGTCACTCTCTGCCATAGAGATGTGAGATTTCTGCCTCTGATCTGCTGCTGCAGACAGTCTTCAGTGCCTGTGACATGCTGCTGACACTGTTCCAGAGCTCTGAGAAATGGATCCTCTGGGGTCCTGAGAAGGAAACCCTTCCCGCTTGCTTGCGCTAAGACATCATGTCCAGAAAGGACATGAAAATTTTTGTAAGGCTTATTCCTTTTGCCATGAGAAAATCACTGCACTCACCTCCTGTGCTTGGCTGGAAACTAAGTGATCACGTCCAGAGGTGGACAGCCTTTCCTTAGTCTTCCACAAAAGACCAGTCCCAAGTGGCTCCACTGAGCTGCTCTCATCGTTCATATTTTAGCATTACTAATGACTAAAACATCTAAATACAGCTGTGAGAAACTTGATGGTGATTATGTGAATGGTGAACTTAAGCCTAGGCAGGGCAGTCAGTTGGAAATTAGGTTTCATCCAGAATAAGTTGCCTAAAATCTTAGGCAAAGTGGAAATTCTGCCATTAATTTCAATATGAGAGAGAGACACTTTCCTCTTAATCTCTCCACCATTTTGAACAAAAGAGTCTGAAAGAAAGGATATATTAGGAGCACTGCACTTAAATGTATTTTCATAGGAACTCTCTGCACCACAAGACTAGAAGCTGCAAAGTCACTCTTAGGTTCACTGCCAATGTTTCTTCCTGGGGAAACTCTGTTTTGATGCAGAAGAAAATTAGAGCAACTGCTCAAAGCGCTTTACCACAACTGCTTGGAAAGCCCTAGGACATGGAGATACAACTCTTCTGACTGTGAAAGTGAGCAATGGTACCTCAGACAAATATTTTCTGTTTATAATACAGTTAGTATTTTTTCATGTTTTGCTCTGTGTTTATCTGTCTCTAAAACCTTTTCCACTCAGCAGTAGATTGTCTTACTCTGCAGTGAGTGTACGTGGTTCTCTAATATTATGTTCAGGTGTAAGAGCATTCAAACAAGGTGTCTTCGGCATGAAAAGCATGAACTCCAGCTCAAAAATGCTATTAATGTTAGCTCACATCTTTCTTTACAGAGACTAGACACTTGAGACAAAATATCCTACATTTCAACTCCTTATTCTTGCTCGCCCTCTTTTGTAGCCAACAAAAGCGATAACCCATGGGGTATGGGAACGCGTTAAAAACACTGAGAGGAAAACAAAAGGCTGCTTCCCAGAAAAACACTCTACAGAGATTTAGGTGTAAGAGTCTCACACAAGAATATTATTCTGCAACTGACACCATTTCCTCTGAGGATTTTTTTAAGGAGTCTCAAGATTTGGCTGAAGCATCTTTGATGTTTAATATTAAGCCTTCCCCTTCGGATGTTTTAGCAAACTCTTTAGCTTCTTTTACCTCGAGGAAGCATTTCACAGGATTGCACTCTCCTCTGATGCACAGGGATGGGCAACAACAACAGCAAGCTACACAAATATAACATCCTCCACAGGAGCCTCACAGGATGCTGTTCAATTGATCACAATAAAATTAGTGTCATTGATTCAGAAAAGTTAAAAGCATCAGTCTACCTACCTATCCATCAGGCTGTAATCACTATTGTAAGCTGGCATTGGTACAGGAAATTAAAGAACATAAGAAACAGCTTTGTTTTAAATAACACAGATTGGGAATGCCAGAGAGTTGTAGCCGAGGGGCATAATTACAAAACGCCCTGTCTCAAGAGTTTAATCTAGGCAAGCCAAGTGACCTGCTGATCCAGACTGTAGTGGCCAATAGGGTTGTGCAGTAAAAGAAGATTTGTAAAACAACCATGTGCTGGATTGTAACATTCAGACTCTGAAAATACAGGGAGAGTTGTCCATGTGTTACCAGGAGTTAGCATCAAGCAGCTGCTAATGTCAGCTACGACATCTGTAAGGCGAAGGCTGCACTTTCATTTGGTTTAGTTTGCAAAGGCACACTATGGCTTGCTACACCAAATTGCTTATGAAAGAAGCAATAACGGGAGATAAAGTACATACGTATCACAGTCACACCAAAAACTAAAAAAACAAAACCACATTGTGGTAAGGGCCCGTCAGTATTCCTGCTTAGGTCACAGCTTAAGCCCAAGAATGCAGAAACCAAGCTGAAATGTTTATCGCTGACGTCTTTGACACATGGCTAATTCCAGAAGAATGGAAACTACCTTGATGAGCACGGTGGGGTGTCAAAGCCTGGCAGTAAGAGCTGGAAGGACAGCTGGTGCCCATGGCCTCCAAGGCTTATTGATGTGCACAGTAGAGTCTTCCTCAACTTGCCACTTCATGCTAAAGTCCTCAGGCCACAAAAAAGAGGCTTAGATCTCCTTTAGGTCACGGGCCTGAGTGTTTTTCTCTGCACTTTTTGTGTGTTCTCACTTCCCTTGGCTTTGAGGCAGAAGACCAGAAGCCAAACAAGGAGTGCACGCTGTGCAGTGGTTGTGGGGGAACAGACAAAGATCCTCAGACTAACATTTGCTCCTCCCTGACAACATGAAACTACCCATTCTGAAACACGGCAATATTTTTAAAAATGGATGTTGTAAGGACGACTGAGCACGCAGGAGAAAGGGGCCAAAAGGCAGCAACGCCCCAGCCAAAGCCGGGCATTGCCATCAGCAGGTGCTCACTCAGTCTGCCCGAGTGTCACAGGTCACCCTCCTTCCCCTGCTCTTTCTTTTTTTGATATATCAAAGTCTAATCACGGTTAGAGAGTCTGACTTACAACTCCCCCTTAACTGCCATCTAAGAGCCAACATCTGACTCACAGAGGCACCCTTCACTTTGGATAGGTCTGACTAGAAGCCCCCAGCAGCTCTTATTCCAGGCATCTAAGGGGTCAGAGAGAATTTGAAGGGCATTTTTTAAGGAAAGGGGTGCCAATGGTCTGAAAGGAAGGAAGTGCAAGCAAATCCAACCACGGGGGTGGGGGGGGGGGAAGGAAGAAGAAGAAAAGCTCGGAATACAGAGCAAGATCGACCAGGAGCTGAAACTGGAGGAGAAAAGGGAAGGAGGTGCCCATGAGCAGGCTTGCTCACAGGCTCAGAGCACCCACTGACCTGTGCATGCCACTGACTTGTATCCAGGAAAAAAGTTTCTGTCTCCCCCCCCACGGGCTACTTGCTCAGGCGGATGGAAAACCACTGGTTTCAGCCTGAGACATCAGACCGCTCCACGCACACATGCAAGCAGCGAGAGGAAGAACTCCTTCTGCTGCAGTGTGGCTTTTTTAGACTTTGTGCTGCGGCAAGGTAAGCAAACTCTCATTTCTTCTCACTCAAGCCAGTGGCCAGACACTGGATCTTCTGTCTAACCCATCAAACAAAATGTAGGGCAACAATTTATCATAAACATAATGGTAGATTACTGCTTAATGAAGACTGTAGCCCCTAGTAAGTCTGCTTCTCTCATGTGGCTGATGAGCTTATTACAGCTTTGGCTAAGAGGTAATATTACCCATCCTTAAGAATTGAGTGGATTTGGATTTAATCCCTACTGCTGCTGTTTAACCAGAGACATGATCTTCCAAATACACAACTGATCCCTAGGAGTGGGGACTGTTATTGTTGCCCCTAAGCCTGTATAATACCTAATGTTATGCCAATGGCCCCTGCAGCATCTTTCAGGTGACATACTTGCTTTCTGTTTTTTCTCATACTCAAGCAAGAGGCTTTCTTACCATGAGCAAACCATCCTCATTCTCCTGTCACTGTACCAACACAAAGCAGATGGAAAAGTTTATGTGATTTACATCAGAATCTAGTTGAATTCATTTAAGGTATGCTGTACAGCCTGAAGGTTTGTAATAAATTTATTAATATTGCATGCTAATCTGGGGTGTAATTACGTTATTAGCTCTGGTAATTTAAACAACACACTTCATTCTTTCCAAAATACTCTTGCTTTGGTGACATTTGAAGAAGACACATTTGGGAACTGTGTCCCCTTCCTCGTTCCACCAGCCTTTCCCACCCGTCAGCCAGCTGTACCCCATCAGACTGAAGCTGGTGAGTGTTATGAACACACCAGTCCCACTAGGCACACGCCAAGGCTGCCCAGTACCCCATTCCCTGTGATGGACTCGTTCATGCAGCAAGTTAAACACACGCTGCCAGACCACAAGCTGCCTGACAAAGTTGGCTATCGCTCCCCAGGAATACATATGTGCAACTAAGGCACCTGAGCACCATCTTCACCCCCCCCATCCATGGACTGCACCTCTGAAATGCAAACCCTCCCAGCCAAGAGGGCTGTTCTCACCCTACTTGTCCAGTATCCAACACAATGTGGCCTGAATCTGGGGCCTTCTTATATTAAGAAAACAAGTAATAATAATAATAATATGGATTGAAGTTCAGGCAACTCAGAGCTGCAGTGGTCCTAATTACCAGCAGCAAATAAAAGAATCGCCTGGGTGCATCATTCTCTGGTGCAGTTCCCCAGTTTCCAGCGCAGCTGGGGTTGTGTTACTGGGCACGTTTGCTCGTAGTCAGGGGACTAAGCGCTGTGGGAGAGCGTGCTGTGGGAGAGCATGCTGTTTGACGTGTTCTTCTGGCAGGCAAGCACACTGTTCCAGGCTCTCCGCCTGCCAAGGGCTGGGTGAGAGCTGCAGCGCTGGGCTGTGCAAAGTAGCTTTGGTGGAAGCATCTGATAGCAGCACTGCTCCTCAGCACGCTGCATGTTTCTTCTCTACCCTTGAGGGGTGCGATAAGCCTTTGCAAGGGACTTTAAATCACCGCGTGGAGGATGCGGAAAGGCAAAGGAATGTTACTATAGCTCAGAGAGATCAAAGTGCTGCATCGCTGTACATGCCAAACTGAGTACGCTGACAGGGTGGTGGCGTGGAGAACCTACCATAAAAATGTTGCTTTCAGTACTCTTGGTGACTACGAAAACAGGCATCTGGTGCAACTTTATGTATTGGTATTAATTACCTTAGTAAAATGCCACAACACAAAAGGAAACGAAGGTTTTTTCTGATGATGCTTTAGAAAGAGTTAGGACTCACTCAAAAAGTTCGAGGAGCACTATGTCACATGGTTGTTCCTTCATCCCTTATATGCAATAAGCTCAGTGACAGCAGAATTTACCAAACCATATAGAATCTTGCCCTGCGCCGTACATTATTTTAATGTACCCTGTTAAGAAAAATCAAGGTCATAGTGAGGATAAAGGTAGCTAAAGTTTCTATAGCAACAGTTACTAGGATGCAGTTGCCAAAGGTGCTTTCTTGTTGCATCCTGAAGTAGCTTTACTGGCTGCTTTTCTTTCCTGCTCACTAGTCTTTTTGGTAATATCAGTACAGACACGATGCAAATGTGCTTTCATTGTCAGTATGATCTCGTAGAATATTCCTGCCTACGAGCTGAATATACAGGACATATCCTGTGAAAGGGAAAAAAAAAATTAAGCAGTATGACCTTGAGATCCAAAGGGGATACAATTGACTTAAAACACGCACACTTTTCTGAAAAGCCAGCTCCCTGTTGTAGTTGCAAGTGAAGAAGTGAAAAGAACAAAGATAAGTTTCTCTTTTTTGTCTGTTTGTTTACTTTGTACATTGATAGCATCTTGTCTGTTTCTCTTTCTCCTAATGGACAAATTTCCTCGCTGTTTCTATTGCTCTTCCAAACCTTCAGGCAGAAGGGGAAGAAAAAACAGCAGGCTAACCACAGCAGAAAAATGCTCCTGTGAAATTACAACAGGATAAAAGTGGAAATGTTTTAGAGCTGAAATGTATCTTCCTTTCTCACGGACAGATAATTCCAAGCTGCTGCAGCCCCTGTAAGTCTTTACCCTGCGGGGAACCACGGGACTCTGCAGTGCTGGTCGCCTCATCAAAATGACCAGTTAATAGTCATGGAGAAGGAGCAAGCCGTAATTGTACGGGCGGCACGAAGCAGGTTGGTGTGGCCTGACATGAAACGGTTCCCACAGCCCACTGGCTGGGAGATTTTCTCTGACGATCACAGTAGGGCGATGCCCGGTAGAAGCAGTGGGGATGCGCCCTAGCAGGATGCCTCGTTGGATCTGGAGGTGGGATCAGGACCGCGTCTCCTCCTGCGAGCAGTGCCCTCGGAAGCTCCCTCACTTCTTGCCTGGCGTTGGCCATGTCCCGTCGCCTGGAGCCAGGCACCGAGTGCCAGGTTTGTCCTTGCTGTAGGTCCCCGAGCACACCCTAAAGCATTGCGCCCAACTACAGGCCTTCCCTTGGGCACTGTCGCCATAAATACTCATCTTTGGATACGTAGTAATTTTGCCCTCGGGGGCCACTTTCACACGGTAGGGTAGATGCCTTCAAAAGGGCCGTGATGCCTGATTACAGGGAGTGTACGGTGCCGCTTGCTGTCACCTGCTGGTCTGTAGCCCTCGCAAAGCATAGTCCACTTGATGCTAAGACTGGATTTCACAAAGGCTAGAGCAGCTTTCAGCTTCTGCTCTGAGCTAAGATCTTCCAAATATTTGATCATCGTACCGGATCTTTACTGGACTTTCCTCAGGGCTAAAACAAGGTGTTCAAAATTGGATAAGCTATACACTGGGAATTAAATTGAAAAGTAAATTTATAGAATTTGTAATCCCTTTGAAAATCAGACTCTCTGAGCTTTCTCCATTTATTTTAACCAAATCGAATCAAAGAAGCTGAAATCGCAAAGAGAACCAACTTGGATAAATCCCAGTGCAGCCACATCCAAAAGAAAAACAAAATATAACCCCAAAACACATCTAGAAACATAAATAATTCTGCAAATACACTAAATTTTTTCTGTTAAAAGATCCTTGCTGTTAACATTGCATCCAGTGTCTGACCAATCTGTGACACACACCTCAGAGCAGAGGATTTTTCCATTAACGTGGTGCTCTGAATGTGCTTGTTGTGAAACACCGAGCACGCGCCACTAGCGTTCACTTTGAGCCAAAGAACATCTTTGATCACAATCATTTGATTTTCTCTCTTCTCCAAACATTACTTCTTGTTTCCATTGGACTCTTTGTTCCTTGTAAATACAAAGCAAATTCTTGCAGTACATCAAGGGGAAAAATGCAGTCGGATAAACAAAAAGAAAAACAACACAAAAGTTCTATTTGCTTAAATAAAGAAAAATCAAATTTCATGTATCCTGAAGAAAGTTTCTGAGGCATCACATGGGAAACCCCACAGACAGGTTAGTTTTTGTGCAACTAAGAAATACGCCATCTCCCTGACATTCTTACTATGTGTCTGAGCGTGATTTTTAAAGTGGCTTCTTGAGGTTGCTTAAGCATACCTAAAAACATAAATAAATGCTTTTTCTTCCATGTGACAGGTGAAGTACTAGACATATGTTTGCTGCTGCTGAGTGACATACATCTATTCAAATCCCTTCTGAACTAGAATCAATATTAGCTAGATCCATTACCTCCTGCTTTATTGGCAGTTTGGGTGCTTGTTCAGAAAACAGTCCCTCTTAGTAATGTAATAAAGCCCCCACCTTGGAGATAATTAGGTTGTCTGTGATATAGCATCCACTGATGATCATTTCCCTGCTGATTTTGGCCTGCTACTCCAGCTCAGGTTGCAGTTTCCATCACTACACACTCTTACATCAGACCATCTGAGTCTCATCACCTAATAATTGCCATCGTAGATTTATTTAGATTTTTTTTTTTTTTTTACTCTTCTATAATAACAGCAACCAGCCAAACCTCAGAGTGTCATTAACATGCTTTTAAAAATGCACTAAAATGGCTTTGTCAATTACCTCGAGATTTAATATCCCGGCCACAACACAGATATCCCTCACTCTAACAACAAATCCCTGCAGGAGTGCACACATGACGCTGCCCTTCCCTGCATTTCCTTTGGGTCCTCAGTGTACCCCAGAGGCTAATAAATTCCAGCTCCAAACTGGGAGCAGAAGCAAGCTCCACAAATGCTGTGAACACTCAGACACGGCCTTGCCAGCTGTCTTTCCCTACCACACCTTCCTGATGACTTGACGGGTTCCCAACTTAAGCATCCTCATTTGTCATTAATTTTATTGCTAATAGATGGGGGAACCCCAGTCTGAGGCATCCACTCACTCTTAACTCACCTCCCCTGGTCCTGTGGTGCAACCTGTCCCCAAAAGTCCCACGTATTCAGATTTTGTGTTTTACTATTGAATGCACTTGCTCTTGGCTTTGACCAAGAAGAATAAGAGAAAACAAATCTACTCTCTTAAATACGTCAGCTTGTAAATGATGGTCTCTCTATCCTAACAGGTGGGAATACATGACTTTGCAAGTCCCCTGAGGCCTTAGGATCATCTTCCTAATTATCTTCATGTCTTTAAACAACAGGAGTGGAGGACTGGCAGGAACTCTGTGAGAGGTATAACAGATGAGACAACACTTGCTAGTCCTGAGCTAAAAACCCAGTGTAAGTAGGAATATTTAATCCTCATTTTTAGGCATTTAAAATCAAAGCTTACTCAGTGGTATTAAATACTTAACTAAAACAGCAAGAAGCTGAAGAACAAAGAACTGATGCATAAAGGGGAAGTGGGTTTCCCTTAATGGCACAAACACTGATAGTTTTGATGTATTTATCAAAACAAGCACAAGGACTCTAGCTGTTGGCGTTTTCCTCTTTTTATACAGGAAAGCTGGAAGTTCTCCCCTGCCTGTTTCAGGCTGTGACTCATGGGCATAGTGCCTCCATTGGAGGTTTTCTCCAATCATGGCTTTTTGCTGACACATTGCAATTTATTGACTTTCTAGGGAAGGAAATAAGGGTGGTTTTGCTAATATGCATTTCTAGAACCCAATCCTTAAGTCTATAAAGGCTACTAATACAGACTTACTCCATGGATATTGGATCGGTATTTAAGTTCCCACCACTTGGACAATTCCAAAGCAGTAGTCCCTAAACTATGTCTCACAAACTAACTATAATATAATCAACCCTTTCGGCATCGCTCATGACATTAGCAGCCTGCCACCAACATGGTTCAGGTGGTCAGAGAGAAAAAGGTATAATATTTCATGATGTACAAAATATTGTTGCTGTGCAGAACTTTTTTTGCTCAATATTATTGCCTATTGGCTAGGAAAGGCTGAAGTCCACCAGCATAGGCAGATTGCCAAATCCTGGGATCCTCGGGAAACATCCCAATAGTCTTGGAGTCCAGCCTGAGCCTGGATAAATGCAATGTATTACAATCAACAAAGCACTTAATTAATGAATGCTGACATTGTACCTTCTGTGGAACAAACAAAGAGGAAAGCATGGCCCTCTGCCCAAGGAGCTTACAGTCTAAATTAGACTGGCAATACAGATCAGACACACAAGACATGCAGAGGGAAGGCTGACACTTCAGCTTTCCCTTTGTCTTATTTAAATACAGATATAGACAGTGGCAGCAGAAAGTAAAGCATCTCTCTAGGACCCCATGGCTTTTCTAGCCCTCCTGTCCACAAGCAAGTTTAGATTTTATCTTCCCTCCATCTTCCTGCTGTCTCCCTCTTTTCACATTTCTTCCTAATTTAAAACTATTTTTTTTTTTTTAGTTTTCTACATTTAGTTCTACCAACTCAAAACATCTCCCTCCAAAAGCAGATCATGTCATCTCTTCCCCTCACTTAACCTAGGTCATCCACCTCCCTGATTCAAATACTGTCACATACTTAGATCAAACTTCATCCATCCCACCACTCTAAGGTCTTTTCTTCCTTTTCCTACAACTCTTAACAGCTTACAATCTTTGCACAGTTTATAATCTCCTCTGCCCACACAAGATCTCATCTCTCTCCATCCCATCTGAACTCTTCCATTTCCATCAAGATCATGAGAACCTGTCAAACAAAATCACACTCTCAGACAATGCACTTAGACTTTGAGGACTTGATGCAGGAGAAACCTCTAGCATCTAGAGATGGAAGGGATAGGAATAAAGTCCTTTATGCAGAGTAAGTTATATACCACAGGAATTATTCTGGATCTCTTCACTATCTGTATTATAAGAAAATTAAACACACGTAGCCTATAAACGTCATGTACAAATGTAGATCACAACTCAAAACTGAGTACCTTCCCACCTCCAAAGCATGTTACTTTGGGGACGAGCATTTGTTGATTTGTTTACCTTCCACTGCCAAAAGCCAAGAATTCATCATCAGTCTAAATCCCTCCAGCTTTTCTGTTTCCATTCCTGTTTCATTTCCTTTAAAATACTCTCCACTCAGCCAAAGTGTTACTTAGTTTTCACTATTTTTTTTTTACTGAGATATTTAAACATATTGAAAAAGAACTGTAATAAGGCCCCTAAAGATTTTAGGCCTGAATATGTGACACACACAAACTTCTTTTCCCTGCAGTTCAGAAAACTGTATTACTATGCACAATATTGTCATTATCCTCTCTCCTATTAAGACTGACACAAGGAAGTTGAAATATCTACTTCATGCTGGTGAGAAGTAGACAATGGAAGGAAAATGTAGCAAGAAAAAGAAAACCCTGCAACAAAAACAAACCAGAAGTGAAGATATTTTTAAAGTACTTACCCAGCATCAGTGCTATTGCCGCACAGTAATACATCTTCTGTACCATTTTTTATGAAATAGTTCACTGCAACAGAAATAGAGAAATGACTTTTTAACAAGTACATTCTGGGAATGATAACATTCACAAATATCATCCACCAACCAGCATGTTCAACTGGGACAGTAACTGAGAGATGAATGGCATGCTTTTGCTTTGTTTTTCTAATTTTAACTTTTATAAATTGTAAAAACAAATTTATTTTTCAAAGCTCTTTAAGCACTTGCTGTTTGTATTTCAGATCTGACCAGTTTAATAATGTGGCTGCAGGGCTGTGGGCAATGTTTGTAGGAAACATCATCTAGCCACGTCCATGGCTTTTCTGACTGAGAACATTGTTACTGAATTCAGTAGAGCACTATGTAGTAAAGCCAAACCACGAAGTCGTCCATAACTTTCAGACTCTACACTGATGAGATGCGTATTAATTGAAGTTTGTGATAGAAATTCCTGACTCATAGGTTAAAAATGCAACCAGCTGTAAGTCAAAATGTAATAATGCTAACAAAGCAGCCTTCTCCCCCAATCTGGTGGATTCTGCTCAGCATAGAAAACACACAGTATAAAGCAAAAGAAACAGAAAAATGCATCCTGTTAAAGATTAAACAAACAAGGAAGTATTCATAAAGACAAATATTTCTCAACGTAGTCATCTGTAATGGCAATGGAGAGATGAAGACACTTCTCGAGCCAGACTCAGAGCCGCAAGCTAAATTTAAGTGCTCTGGATCTTCCCCTGGTTGACTATCAATGAGGCTTAAGGAAATCCCAGGCTAACAAGGGCCTTCATGTACACACTCCCTCTTCTATCTCCAGCCAACAAAGTCTAACATTCAGAGAAACAGAACAGGAGGCCAACTTCTTCTCAAAAGGATAAGCTAAATCAGTTTTCCAAAGAGAGTCTGAAGAAAAGGAGATGTTCGAAGAAGCATCTCTAAAACCTGAGTGGCAGCATGGAAGAACAGATAAAAGCACTTATCTAGAAACATCATAAATGCAAAACAGAGGCCAGCAGCTGGCTGATGGAGGGTAGATAATCCGGTGTGCTTTGCTGCAGCAGAGAGGACGTGATCCCCTGTTGACATAAGACATGATGGTGGCAGCCTTAAGCAGCATGTGTTTGTGAGCAGAGGGGCCTCTGCAGATGATGCTCAGAAGAGGTTCTCCATTCTAGGCTAACCCTCTGTTGTGAAATGTTTTAAAAATCAAGAGTGACAGCTTACCCAGGCAGGCTATGCAAAGAATGCTCAATGGCTCAAGCCACCGAACAGATGTGCTGTGGCTTTCTCAGTAAGCTGCGAGCAGTGGAAAAGCCCTACCCTGCTGCATGCCAAGAGGGAATTACTGTCCATGAGCTTGTGGTTATGAGGGCACGTGATGGGGTTCACAAGTTATCAGAGCATATAGCCTGCTCAGACTGTATGCTTTTCCACTTTGTCTTACATGTGGGCTTTCTACGTAAACATCTTGACTGCCAGCAACACCCAGGTATTCAATATGGTAAAGGATCTGTGATCAGTCGCCAGAGAAGGGGGGAAGGATGCCATGTCTTCCATTTCCTTTCATCCTCCCCTTCTGCTGGTGAAAGACTTCTGCTTTTCTCAGGAGAGAGCGTATCTTATTTGGGGTACATAAAGTTAGTGACACAAACTCATCAGCCTCTGGGGTACAGAGGAAATGTGGTACAACCGTGCGATAAGAGATAGTCAAACAACCGCAGAGCTTCTGCAGCTTGTTAAGAAATGTTATCACTGCAAGGGGTATGCTGAACTTCACAAACATGCACTACTCCCTGGGAATGGCAACTTTTCATACTGCAAACACTAAGACCAGGAGGACCATAGATCTGTCATTGTGTGTTGACCACTTTCTTTGAGGGATGACTGAAACACAGTGCTGCTTGAAGACCGAACCAACACCTCCTGGTCAGTCAGACCAGAAGATGAGAATGGGCCCAGAGCACAGACGTAAGGAGGAAAAGGAGACTCTGTTTGCAAACAAGAAATTTAAAATCTCAAGAACAGACAAAATTCTCTTGTTGACTTAAACATTTACATTTTTAAACCAAGCAATACGGTAGGTGCCAAAGAGTGCTATGAAATACATGCTGAAGAACTGGTGCATGGATGAGGCTGGGAGGGGGGTTCTTCACTCAGAGTCCGCAAGTGCGCAAGAGAGCGTCACGGCTACCCTGCCAAACCTCAGCCTGAGGAAGAGCTGAATTGCTGATTCCCTACTGATAAATGAAGGGGCGATTAGACTATTATACCCAAGGAGACAAATTGCTATATTATCAAAAATGCGCACAACAATCAATTTGTCATTCAAAGCAAGTTGGTTTGGATTACAATCAAGAATGCCAGGCAATCAGAGGTCTTTAAGAAGCAAACAGTCATCACTCTTGCTTTTAAGAACAAACCATCTTGGTATCATATTAACCCATGGCCTCAGCTTTTTGTCAGTTAACTCTAACATGGACAAAGAACATAAAATGTCTTTTTCATTTACAGTAGGATTTTCTCCCTGAAACATAGACTCCTCAAACTGATCATCACCACCTGAAAACACAACGACCTTTTTGTTGTCGTGGAAGATTACAATTAGTTTTTGTTTTGCTTTGTTAGTTTTTTCACTGAAAAATTTCAGCATGTCAGTGGAAAACAAAATAGGAAAAGGAAAGTGGAAAACAAAACTGAAAACCTCCATATTAGATTTTTTTTAATTTTTAAAGTAAAATCAAGCCAAACCAATGATGTTTTTACGCATGCGTGTGTGTACTTAATCTTTATGCAACATGCCATTCTTTTCAAAGGAAATGCTAATTGTTTTTCCTACCAGCTTTACTAAAATGTTGATGTCACGGTTACAATGTATATAATGCCTTTTAGGAACTTTTCTACAGGAATTTCCAGAGTAAGGTAACTACTTGATCATATTAAAAGAATTTAAAAAAAATAATGGTCAGAATAACACCAGCTTCCTATCAGTTTCTGGTCGGTCACACATTATTTACTCCATTGTTGCCAAATAAACTCATCTATTTTCCAATAATACGAAACATTTCTTGTCAGTACTCAGCAGTCAAAAATTCAACAGAAATATGTTTTCTAATAACCAGATGCTATCTTCTCCAAAACATATGCACATTTGTGCCTGAGCCTTACAAATACTTACTAAGACCCTGTATCTCCAATGCTTCTGATATAGTATTACTTGTGTTAGGTTGATTCTGGTGCCATTAAAAAGGTGCCATTAAAAAGGCTTGTGGTTTAGAGATGCCAAGTTAAGTAAAATAATCCAATAAAGTGAGTGCTCCCAAGCAGCTTGCTAGCTTCTTACAGAGTTTCGTTTATCTGTAAAGGACAGCAAGATTATGGCAACTGCTTCAGCCAAAGTGGCTCAAGCACCGGTAACATCATTGACCCTAGTTTTAAAGTTGCTGTGTGCAAGTAGTGAGGAAATATACAAATTCCTCTAGACTATTCTTTCAATGTCTTCCTTCCAAAGCTTCTCATAATTTCTGCTGTTTCACTCTATACATTTTCCAATTTATCAATATCTTTCAGGTTTCTGCTTTGCTCACTCCCACACCAGGCAATTCTAACAGAGAGAACATTCATATCTCCACCTGTCAAGTTTAAAAAAAGGCAAACTTCCTCGAAAAAAAATATTTATTCTAATCAAAATTATGCTGCAGCTTATACTTTCCAGACCTACATCACACCATTGAGCAGAAAGCCAGTGGGGTACATGGAGCTCCAGGATAGAAGGCCTCCTAATTTCTGTGCAAAGAAAGGAAAATTTTCCAGTTCAGAAAAATAAAAAAGGTTAGAGTCAACTTAGAAAACACAGCTTCTGAGTCCAGCTTCTCTTCCTCCTTCAAAGACCCAACTGAAATGATATTTTGACTTGTCTCATAACAAATTCATTCCAGTTTGAAAAAAACCTATATATTATTACACTCGCATAAAGAGCAGCATTCAAATATCATTAGTCACTGGCCAGAGAAGAGTCCTCTGGCTGACTTTCTAACAAAAACTTCAGCGAGGTGTCTGTTATCTCAGACTATTTATTGCAGCCACACGGGTCCTTGCTGGTTGGAGACTTTCTCCCTGTGCTATGGCTGGCACAAAGCACTGGCAGCCACCAAACGTCCCAATTCCAAATTTAAAATGCAATTCAGAAAGCCCCATCACCTTATACTTGTGATACGTGACACAGAATCAAAACAGATAACACCCCCTCCTCGCCCTTTCGCCCACCGGCACAAACACACTGTACCTCCTGGTAATACATAATAATTAAAATGAATCCTTGCTGCACTTGCTGTGTGCACACTGTGTCACATACAGTGAAGTCTCTAATAAATGAAATTGAGTTTGAAGATGAAAAACATGCCTCACAAAAGCAATGGAACAGGCTGTATTAAGGGTATTATTAGGGAAGAATGCTTGGGAATAAATGGCACTGCCGGTTAGTTCTTCCCTGCTAAAAGAGGTTGCAAATAATTATAATAATCAGTTACTCTCCTGTTGCTCACCCCCATGACAGGGGATCTGGCTCTCCTCTGCTGTCCCCTGGCATTTGCTGCTGCCAGCCCTTCTGCTGGGTTTCGCAAGCTCTTGGGTGTTCTCCTCTCCCTTCTTGCTTCCCATCCTTCCCTTCCACTTCCTCCGGGCGCTCGCTTCTGGCCCAGCTCTCTCCCACCACCTCACCGCATAACCATCTAGAAGGACATTTTCGGTCCTTCAGTTAAAAAAGGAACAGGAGGGGTTAATTGTGAGGATGGTCGGGTGGGTAGAGGGGGCAGAGATCAAGGGGGCAACTTTTTTTTTAAGAATCTTATATACAGCATTGGTTGAAAAGTGACTTTAGGGTAACTACAGCCCTAAATTCTGGGCATGAACTATTCTGCTGGAGATATGGTGGGGCTGGGAGGAGGTCGTATAATACCATACAACAAGGTGCTGAGAAGGAAAGTGGTCTCCTTAAGCTCAAGTGTCTCTGGTAGGCTTCTATCATTGCTCCCCCTCATGCTCGAGACAAGCCAAAGAAGCAATTTCCCAGCCAGGGCTCAGCAGTGACCATAGCACAGAAAACGTGCCCAATTTTGATAGTACAGCTTTTTCCCCTCTTTGAGAAAAAGCCACTAAAAATATCAATCAAGCCCTCTGCTAGATGGCTCCCGTGCACTAGGAAGAGGCTCTGAAAGCCTCAAAGATCCACAGTACCTGGTTTGTGCCGCCTGTACGGTCCGAGGGAAGGAAAAGCACATCAGGAGCGTTTAGAGCTGAGGACTAGAAGGAGCAGAGAATTTACGTGTTGTCAAATTGCCTTGGGGACCATGACAAGTTCATGAGCATCCTGAGGAAGACGAGACAGGAGACAATGCCTAGCAATAAGTACGCATGCTGGCTTTTAAACATCTTCAGATAACCTCCTTCCATGTCTCTGTGTCTGACCAGTCACGCAGACCCACGCTCTCAGGGCTGTAGGCTGCATAGCACGTAACTAAAAGCATATTTAGTACCACTTGTTTAGATGTACGCTTCACATGAATAGGCAGCAAAATGCTGAAGTGTGCTCTCTGGAAGTTTTGTAGAGGTTGTGTGTTTTGTGGAGTTTTTTTATACGTTTCACACAAAAGAATTAAAATCAAAAGCTGATACAAGGGTCGAATGCATTTGTGATTACAGACAGACGCCAGAAGAATAGAAGAAAACACTCCTGCTTGTATTGTGATAAAGAAAACAAATGAATTGGATCAAAAACTGAGTAAGAGACAAAAGACAAAGGTTGAGATGAAAAGTCAATGTGCAGTATCTCTGCAGGCTAAGAGAGGGCTGTATCTGTACCACTTTATTACATTTATAAGTACAAGGGAAAGAGAGGGTGACAGAGAGGTGACAATCTACTATACACAGTATTTTCCAGGTAAATCAAGTCCAAGGCCAGGATTGAATGAGGAACACTAGAGAGGCCTATTCCACTAAAATAAAATGAGCAGAGAAATGCAGAGTGAGATATTATATTGTCAGAATGTGAGGTAAAGCAGAGAAGGAGAAAATCTCACCCATCCATAACCTTGTGAAGTTTTAAATTCCCTGTATCAGTCCAGGTAAGAGATATGGATTATTTAGGGATCCTTAGCCACCAGTTTTATGTAATATGAAGCTGTGATCAAAGAAAAGTGTAATATTGAGATGCAGGAGAAACAGGATGGAGTACTATACAGGAAACAACCTACAAACCAGTGGCTTGTCTCATTCAGCTCTTTTTAATATCTTTATCCAGTTCTGTTTAATATCTTTATCAATGATCTGGACGAGGGGATCCAGTGCACCCTCAGCAAGTTTGCAGACGACACCAAGTTGGGAGGGAGTGTTGATCTGCTTGAGTGTAGGGAGGCTCTGCAGAGGGATCTGGACAGGCTGGATCGATGGGCCGAGGCCAACTGTACGAGGTTCAACAAGGCCAAGTGCCGGGTCCTGCACTTGGGTCACAACAACCCCATGCAACGCTACAGGCTTGGGGAGGAGTGGCTGGAAAGCTGCCCGGCAGAGAAGGACCTGGGGGTGCTGGTTGACAGCCGGCT
>JAVJGG010000073.1:39424642-39528062 GCA_035590195.1 Aviceda cuculoides
AATTTCTTTACTGAGAGGGTTGTCAGACATTGGAATAGGCTGCCCAGGGAAGTGGTGGAGTCACCATCCCTGGAGGTATTTAAAAGACATGTAGATGTGGCACTTGGGGACGTGGTTTAGTGGTGGACTTGGCAGCGCTAGGTTAATGGCTGGATTCAATGATCTTAAAGTCTTTTCTGACCTAAATGATTCTATGATTCTATGGTCCAGAAGACAGACCACAGCTTTGCTTTCAATAGGGTTACTGTTGGACTGGAGGGTATTGAGAATTGGGTAATGACAATGACTGGGAAAAGTTTAATAAGAAGAGCAATTGAAAAAATTGAGATCTTTTATCTTAGAAAAGGGGTGACCATCAGAGTAAAAAATAGCATGCATTCTGGAAAATGAGAACAGGGAGCTTTGTGTGCTCCTGGTCACAGAACGTGATAACAATGTTTTTTGCCCTAAGAAAATGGAGGGGGGAAAAAAGAAAAAAAAAAAAAAAGAAAAAAAAAAAGAAAAAAATTCAAAACTAAAGATAAAGGAAATATTTTTTGCTACACTTGCCATTTCAAGTGCTGAAGTTACCGCCACAGGCTGCACCTGTGGCCAAAACGTTCAAAGAGGTATTTGTTGCTAATGTAGAAAAGGATATCCAGAGTTATAATAGTTAATGTTAATAAAAATTTAGAAAAATATGTATACTTCAGGCTCTACTAATTTGTTCTGGAACACGTGGGGCTGCTCTGCACCACAGACAGGTGCTGCTGTAGGTACACCAAGGCCAGACTGAGCCTGGCAATTCCCATATTTTATCTTCACCTCACTTGGGTGAATTCAGCGTTGATGAAAAGTACCAGGAGAAAATATTTCTTTACTTATTCCTTAAATCCAGTGCAATACGGGAAAGCAGCACCTGGGCTGACCGTTCAGAGTTAAAAGGGAGAGCTACCTCTTGCCTTTGCAAGGCACATTACAGCTGAACCCGGAGCAAGCACAAGTCCATGGACAGGCTCAAAGGGGCACAGACAAGGTCCTTTCAAATGCACGTCACTGTGCAAGTCAAGTGGTGTACTAGTTTCATAGTTTATGAACAATTTGAAGGTGCAGGAAAACTCTGAAAATGTTCAGTCTGAATCTTCTGTGAGAGATCTTTCCTTTAGTAGATCTCTCCTTTCTGTGAGCAGTAATGCAGTGATGAGAGCAAAAGAAATGTACGTGTGGGAAAAAATCCTCCTGTTTTACAAGCAGTTCCAAGGTAAGAACTTACTCTTTCACCCCAAGGCCAAAAAAAATCCTTCTGAATGGTCAGAAAGACACTGTATTGGATACAACAGTACCAATTCCTATGTTTTTCTGATCTATGCACTTCTTCTGCTGGGCCTTTCTTTTTCTATTTAGCTTAAAACATTAAAGTGTACATGTTAATAACACATCAGAGCATTAAGGTTTGAGCATTTATGAAGCTGTTTATCAAAAGATCCACAGCACCCGAACAAAGCCACAATATTTACAGTTAATGGTGGAGTAACGCGAATAGATTCCATGCTGACAAGCACAGTCTGAAAGCCCAGAGAGGTTCTTTGTCTTAATCATTGGTTCATATACAATCATACATAATAAAACACCTATTCCAGTCTCGATCTGATTTATTGCTTCCCTCTTTCCTCCCACCTCCATAATTACTCATCAAACACTCACTGTCTTCTATTACCACCTCGGACAACACCTCAAACACTTCAGCTCTCCTCAAACTTGCTACATTTATTATCTGACTTGGACATCATTATTTTCTACACAGATCTCATACAGTTTCAGAATATCTGTTCATACAGTTCTATTTCAGTGGTTCTGGAAGCAAAAATTAAACAACTCATCAGGCACAGCTAACAAGGCACAGAGCTTAGAGAAGATATAGATGTACGCACACACGCATCTATATACACACGTGTATATTCCTGTATATTCACAGACATATGCCTCAACATCCATGCCTGTTTATTTTGACAGTGCATTATCCCTAGGACATCAAAGCGGAGGATGTGGAAAGTCTCTAGAATTATTTCACATTGGTCTGGGACCACTCCTAGTTTATCAGCTCTGAGTAGTCAGACTGGTTCTGATTGCACTCGCGCCGTGCGTAAGACCAGTTGCTTCCCACAAGCCTGTCATCCCTTGTCAAGTGCCCAAGAAGACCATGATTTGGATGGGTATCACATCAATGTTCAGCAAGTTGCTCTGCAACCAAAGGTCATCTATGCAGAGCGCTCATGTTCCTCAGCCTTAGGCATCTAACGGGGCTGGTTTAGTTGGATCATCTCTCTAGGCTGCCTACTATGATTAAGGGATAGAAAATGAAGCAGATTCCTCCAGAGGCCATCTCAGAACGTTCCTTCTCCAAATCACTCCTATCACTTTGTTGGATGCAATTGGGACCTGCAAAGGCTAGGTACCTAAAATAAGGACCTAAACTTGATGTCTTTTATACATCTTTCTAACTATAGAACCTAAAGCAACCATAAGTCTTGCAGGTCTAACTGGAGATGACAAAACAGAGACTACATTTCTCTTTATCTGGATTTTTTCGTTCTAATTAAACCTTCCCCCCCCCCCCCCCCGACCTTTGGTAACTACACAGTTTGACTTCAGAAGAAGAGAAAAATCACTGCTACGAAATGAATGCCAGAAACTAGTCTGGAAGAAAAAAAAAAAAAAACAACCCTGAAAAGTCCTCTTTTAAGCTATAAAAACAGCAGTTGATTCCTCCCCAGTAAAAGGTTAATAAAGCTTAAATATTCTTTTATTTTATTTCTTTTTTTTTTTTTTATTTCAATAGCTTGGACAAGATTATCTAAAGGAAATTACAGGGTTTTATTTTACCTTACAAGATACTGATTTTGAGAGAAAACATATATAGAATACTTTGAAACAAGAGCTTTTCAGAGTGTCTTAAGTAGGGTATTTAGTTTAAAGAAAAAGAAAATACTGGGGTTTGAGACTATAATTTCAAAACTATTTTATAATAATTTTACTATATTTTAAGGGGGTTTTCTTAAGTGTTTTTTCTTATGCATTCAGCACTTACATTGAGCCCTGCTCTACAAAAGAACACACTATTTAAACTTAGATTTCTACTTACTACTTACTGACTAGTCAATAATCCATTTTAGTAATGGAATACATAAATGACATTAAAGATTCTACAATCATCAGCCATACGAATCAACTACACTCAGTCCATTGTTACATCTTTTCTCTCTCTATGCCAGTGACATATCTGACATCCACTCTAACTCACACATTCATAAAGCTTCACTTCATTAAATACATCTTTAATTTAAACACCACAGCCTAAGACAGTCTTTCAAGCATGCTATTTGCAGCTGCTTTCCTAGAAATCTTTACAAGCATTGGAATTAAGCTTGCAGTTCAATCAGCTGGTATTTCTAAACTATTAGCTCTCCTATAGATAACCAACAGCTCAATAACTTTGATATTGATATATTGATCACAAAATTTTCATTATGCTGTTGATGTAAACTATCACTATTTTCTACTTTTTTTTGTCTTTATTTCATTTTTATATATGAGCACTGCTGCATCTACAACTTCAGATTCCCAGGTTTGTTATTATTAATGTCTAAAAATAGTGTCCTCCTTGGGCTTATTGATTGCAGTCCCTTATCAAATCTAGAACTGCAGGTAGGAAAATAGTTATTTACCAGTAGTCATTGTTTTCCCAGATGAACGAGCTGTGCCTCCATTTTAACTTTACCGTTGGCACCTGACATCAAGAATTTTTTAGCCTTATTCTATCTAATACTCAACGGTCAGCCATCCCACACGCCATTCATACAGGCAAAGGACAGTCCTACGGAGGAGTCTGGGAGACCTGATGAGCTACTTCTGCCTTACTCTTCCTTATCCCCCTTCCCAGGTTTGCAGTGGTAAGCATCACTCATTGGAGGCAAAACCACACCTGAATAACTTTTCTGACAAGCCGCCTTCTTAGAGGTTGGTTTGTAAGTTGTGATGACCTAGGGTCATTTAAATTGGTGGAAAGAATAGAAAAATCCTCCTGTTCCTCATGAGATACAGGTGCCCACCAAAAGGCAGATTTTAGATCTGCAGCTCCACTGTGAGCTGAGGAGAGACTAAGCAGGTATCTCACCTTACCACAACTGCTGTGCCCGGTGACAAAGCTGAGAAAACAGAGGCACCTGCAGCAGCTTAGATGAAGTTTCTTTCACAGAATTAAGCTTTTAATGACAATGCCAAGAAAGTCCCCTTCTTGACAGTCTGATCAGGAATATTCGGTGTCACTTTTGTGTGCTGGGACTTAGTGATTAGTGAAGCTAAAAGGAAGAGATCTCTCGGTGTGAATTTTCACACTGAATCCCCACACTTAAGGGCTCTGTCCCTTGCTTCCCAAGTCACCTGGCATTTCCTGCAGCTGCAGGAGCCAGTGAAATGATGGAAAGAATAAGCAAAGTGTTGGGTGGATAGGTAGGAAACCCTTACTCCTTATGGGATTTAGTTTGTAGGATTGTCTCACGGCAGATGCACAAGAGGAGGAGAGAACCCAACAATTCTCAAGACCACCAGCAACCTTGCAATGTAGGATTGCCAAGTTAATGCAAGAAAGTTTAAATAACAGCCAAAGGCCTGAAAGGGGAGGTGGTGGGGGATGCCTGCTTATGGATCTATCACGCACAGAAATGGACCAATTTTTTTTTTCTGTTTTTCTTTCAGATTTAGGAAAAAAAGATTTTTCTTCTGCTACCACAGTTCCTGCCACCACCACTACCAGTGCTGGCACACTGCCTTTACTGGTGGTGGAGGCAGGAACAGGGGGAGCAGAGGGGCCAGGCAGCACCTGCACCATCTGCCAAGATAGTTGTGGTGACCACAGTAGTAGAGCAGGAAAGTACAAGTGGATCTTCAGTGTGTAGGAAGGACGAGTTCCTGAACCCTGGGGGCACTGTGGTTGTTTCCTCGAGGATCAACCAAAAATCAAATGTTACCATATAATGGTGGTTAAGCCAATGATGACGCAAAGTTTAGAATCTGACTTTTTTCCCCATCTATAAAATCAAAACAAGAGGATTGAGAAGACATATGAGAAAATATGTCCTGCCTGGGGGCCGAAAGGAGCTAAGGAAAGAGGATAGAATTTAGTCCAGATACCAAGTCAGTTTTGAATAAAAAAGCAGAGCTGAAGCTATCCCAGGCCTTCTACAAAACCAAAATGTCTCCTCTACCATACCAAATGCCTGTGGCACACAGTTATCTCAAGCTAAAAAGGGCACAGAAAGACTGAAAACTGAGTTCTTATCTTTCTTTGCACATCATGACTAAGTCTCCCAGCTATTTCCTCTGCAGCACCAGGCAATTCTTCACTGTTTCACCCTTTTAAGGGGTTTCATTCTTTTTTGTTTTTCCATTCATGCAAAAAAGGTTCAAAGGCACTAGAGGAGGCTGATGCCATTTCAGAGGCTCCCCACCGTACTTTAAAAACATTAAAAACTCCCTCAAAGAATCCAAAGCAAACTTTTGCTCTCCAAGAAGAGAACCGCATATCACCCCATTTTGATTCTCTGTTTTGGTGTCCTGATGAACAGAATTAGCAATTCGTTTTTCCAATTTTGCTTTTGAGTGTTTTTCACTCCTTTATTTCTTTACATCCCCCACCCCTTTTTTTTAAGTTTTCTTACGAATCTCTGACAGTACTTCAGTTTTCTGTTTTTTAGATTAGTATCCCTGCTCCAAACTAAGTGACTCAGCCTCATTGGTTTTGAAGTCTCCAAAGAGCTTTTGTAATTGTCTGTGCTCCCTTCGAGTGAACTCTACTATCTCAACATGTTGGCCAATTTTCTTCTCTAGTTCTTCTTCAGAATAAACACTGACACTACTCTGTTTCTTAATATATTCCTCTTTTTATCTAATTTGGTCTGCCTACACTTTAATCTAACTGTAGGTATTGCTTAATTCCCTGCAGTACTTGAAACTTGGACTGTTATTAAATTGTGGTCAGTACTACTTTGTTAAACAATCACTTCATTTTAGCATAATACTTACGCAAAATGAAATATAAAGCACTATCCCATCTAGTTACAAAATGAGCCAGTCCTTCCATTTCTGAATTGCTTTAGCCCAACCGTCAACATTAAATGAAAATCCTACTTAATATTGTTCTCCCTAGCCTAATAGCTAAACCACCTTCTCCAGCATTTCGAGGAACACTTCATTATTCTTAGTCAGAAGTCAGTACATTTTTCCTATAAATCTACTTTTGTTCTAGTTCTTCAGTGGCCTGCTGCACTGACTCAACACTTCTACTATTTAAATCATTTTCATCCATCCACCATAACTGATGGCTGTTTGTCATAATGTACTGTGTCATGAAAACATTCATTGATATTATTATTACTTACTATTAATACCACACAGTCAAACTTTAATTTGCTTAAATGCATTATCTCACCAAGTTGATTACCTTTGTAATAGGTAAATCTCCTTTAGTGACACAAGTATATTTTCACGACCATATTAACCATTGCTGGATTTACTAAATGGATTTACGGGAGCGTCTCCCCTCCTTCCCATATCAGGGCCACACAGATAAACTTGCTCATGGTATGCTGCAGCAGCTGTACAATTCCTCCCATTTAAAGCAATGCTGCAGCTGGCCCTGACATTAACTAGATTTTTATAGAGACTCTCCAGTAGCAGTTTACCCTACTTCCACTTCCAGAGAGCCACACTATCTTCACAGCTCCACTTCATCCCTTCACCTTTATTGCAGGGCTTTATACTCCCAGCCATCACTATTTTATCTCTCAGTGCCTCTAGGAGAGGGGGAGAGCAGCACCTCGCACAGCTGTCAGATATCTGGGGGTGGAGGAGCTGCCAAGTGCCATAACCCACCACAGGTGCACAAATATCTTCACTAGCTCCATGAGCACTCATCTCCAAGCGGGAAGCACGGAGAACGTGGGTGGGAAAACATGGCAGCAGGCTCGTCGTCAGCCAGCATAGGCCCACTGTGGTTTTTTGGCTCTGGCACAGAGCTCCTTCCCCTTTCAGCTGACAAGAGGCTCTGATGCAGGGACATTGAGAGGACACATAACCTGACAGTCAGGGTCAGTCCCCAAGACAACCCTAATTCAGCCAGAGCGTCGTGAGCTGCCCTTCCTTAATGCTGCATCAACCATGTCATACACTAAAGACACCGACGTTGAGCTTTTTATTCCTTGAATGAAACCCTTCTAACACCACTGCTTCCAGGGCTGCTCAGGCCGCAGGGAGAGGAGCTGAGCCGAAAGGCCAGAAGTCGCCTGTGGGGAACGGTGGGACTGCCCTGGGCCCAGTCCCTGGACCACGTAGCCTAGCTGAAGAGGTGTACGATGCTGAGAAGCCAGCAGGAGTTGGAGGCAACCCTGTGCCAGGCATTCACCAGAGCCCTGGGTCAAGCCAGGCAATTTCCAGGAGTTAGGTGTGGGTTTTTTTATAGTGCAGGTGGCTGAAGATACAGGCCTGTAGGGTCCACACAGTCACAGCAGAGATAGCCTGTAACGCTATGTCATTTCCTCCCAACCCAATTTCCAGTTATGAGTTGACTATGTGGTTCGTTCTTCTCCTCAAAATAAATAAAATACCAAAGGTCACCGGTCATAAGTTCCTACCACCGCGCATCAGTCTGGTTGCTTCCTTCTCTCAAGAGCATTATACAGAATTGTTTTAGATGTGAGTCCACGTCCACTGCAATTGGTGTGGGTCCCCCGGTGACTCAGGGGGTTTCAGAGCAGCAACAGCTTGGCCACTTGTTTACATTCTGAAGTTTATTTACATGAAATGCTTATTTTTTTAAAGTGTTAATAAATTAGTTCAGTGAACCTATTTCATTGTAATTCAAAGTAGAGTATTAAAAATTGCTTTGGCCTAGAAAACAAGCCTTTTGATAATAAACATCAGAGCACCAGATACTGCAAGATGGCCCAACCCAGATAATGAGTTAGGGCCCTTATAGCATAAGATTTCCTTAAAAAAATGCTCTTTGGATTTTTCAGATTAATAAATACTGAATTACTCTGCTTCACTTTTTGATTTGTAAGACCCTTAATTCAAATTTTGAAGTTTTGCTAGAAAATGTAAGAGCTATAAATTGTTTAAAGAAACAGTGGGCAAACCAGACCCACACACAGACTTGAAATTTTTATGTGATTGCCTAATTCCGGGAAAGCGAGCTTTAAGAAAAATATCATGAGACACCCTAAAACTGTGAAAATCATCAATGATGCAACAAGGACCTTAGTCTGTATCATAGGAAAGCGCCAGAAATGCTTTCAGCATGAACTGTGAAGGCACCACAGAGATCAGAAAAAGCTATCTAGAACTTTCGAAACCACATCAACATCATGAAGAGCTAGTAGTCAGGTAATGCTGCATTTGCTGATTCACATAGAGATTTTGGTCAATATAATCAAATTAACAAACAAACAAACACACAAACAAACAAAACCACCAAAAAAACCCAGACAACAGGATGAAGAAGAGCTTACCAGGATCACTAAGAAATTCCTCTGAGGTGTTCCACATCCTACCATCCAAGTACAGCGTGCCGTTGGTGGAGTTAAACTTGGTGTAGTCCCTGACACACTTGTGTCTCAAGTTGCCCATGAAGAGCTGGAGGCCTATGAGGGCAAAGACACTCAAGCAGAAAACGGTCAGGATCATCACATCAGCAAGTTTCTTAACAGACTGGATAAGTGCCCCTACAATGGTCTTCAGCCCTAAGGAGATAAAAGCCAAGAGTTTATAGACTGAGAGGCTGAAACATGTCTGCAGATAGCTACTTTTCATTACGAAACTCTCCATGGAAAGGAAAATCGGAGGGGTTTCTACTACATGTTTGTAACTGGATGGCAGAAACGAGAGACAAGTGATCACTATGCATGTTTAGTTTGGCCTACTTTTGTGCGGACAAAAGTCTTGATATTACTCTTACACAAACACTGATTTAAAAATGGAGGGAAAGAACTGGCTGGAGGAACAGTGAGATACAAAAATATTCATGGATAAAGAAAATACGGAATATCTTTTACATTTTCATGGAGCAGTACTAAAGGCTGTAAAGCTTAAATCCCATTGAATTTTGAGAAAGTGAATTAGTTTTAAATCACTCAGGTGATTCTGATAACTTTATCCCTCACATAAAGAGATTAGGAGGTATGAAAATATTATTTATTCCCTGATTATTTTACATATTTTGGTGCCAAATCCAGCTCACTGTCCTCATATGAATAATTCCTCTGCCTTCAGTTCATTTGCTTAAGACAACAAGTATTTGGGATAAAAAATAATCCAAATAATATGGGCAATCGAATAAACTCAGTGGAAACTATTTGAGTAAAACAACCTGAGGCTCCAACAATACCTGGACAAAGTTTATAATTTCGTAATATGCTGCAAATGTAGATAAATCATCTTATTACAAAAACCAAAGGCTTGGGTCACACAAATTACCTTCTCCTGTGTTATTTCACCCTGTAACACTAGCTTCAGTTTATTATTCTATAAATACACAGATACAAATAATGATACTATTTTCTCAAAAGATATTGCTTGCTTTTGAAATGATCCTGGAGATCAGTACTATTTGAGCTGATTGAATATTACATGAACATGACAAACCCCACTCTTTTCAAAAAAAGACCCTTCTTCTGAACTTGTGTGCTGTAGTTGGACATTAATATCACCTGCACAATGGTAGCAATTTTGTTGTTTCTTTCCTATTTATATTTAATTAATACTTGATAAGTAGTAATCAGTGCTTCTGATAATCAATGTCACCAGTATGGCAGCAGTAAGAGAAATTGAGTTAAATGGGACAAAGAAAATGCAAAGAGGAAACGGGAGGAATTCTCCTGGGCAATACTCAGAAGCACATTGGTTTGCTCACTGAATATGATCATACACATTAAATTTCAGTTCCCTGGAATTCCACCCCAAGAGTTTGGCAGCCACAAAACGCTGAGCTAGTGCTGTATAATTTAAAATAATATGAAAATGTACTTGAGGACTCACAGGAAGGCAAAATGGGGTTTTGGTCTTGCTTAAATTCTGCAGTTAAAGTAAGGGGAAATCATAGTTTCTCAAAGGAGGATGAGCTGCTAGAATGGCCAACAGGTCCAGCAGTCCCTGTATCCAGCAGCCTAAAATATTGCACTCCTGCATAAGGTATTGCCATTAGGTTAACCTGTGAATGATATTAATGACTATAAAATGGCCATTTAACCAAAAAGGACTGACCCATCAGGTGTGGGTAGTCCCCTTTCTCCACTAAATTCTTTGTTTGTCTCTTTAAAGCTAGTTTGTGGCATGGTAAAGAAGGAGAGGTTAGACAGCTCCCCGCTCTACTCAAAAATAGAGCAAAAAATATCGCTGTACAAACATGAGGCAAACACTGGATTTGCATGCTATGTGCACTCCTCACCGGGAAGAGATTTTACAAATGAGATCAGTTCTATTTGGGTACCTAAAAAAAGGCCCGCTTTGAACTTTTAAGTCCATCTGTGGATTTGGCTACCTATTCTGATGTCTAAATAAAAAGCATAGCTCTTCTGATAATCTAGTCTTGGGTGAACTTTAGACCTGAAGTGAAAGTAGTTTTAGTTGTAGCCCACTTCCGAAGGTCTTTCTGGGGTCTCGCCCTTACCCAGTGTTAAGACTACAAGACCTTTAAGACAGCCAGGTCTTAAACAAGTAGTGAGGTAAGGAAAAGAAATATGATTTGCAAATGCACTAGAATTTTTTTTTATTTTATCTAATATTGTGAAATGTTTCCAATGATTCTCATCACTGGCTGTCCTTCGAATGCACACACGCTTCTTCACTGAAGCTGGTGAAACTTGGGAAGTCCAAATGCAAACTGAGTCTTAAGAAGGGGAAAAAAGCCAAACCACAAATTCTTTTACTGAATTACCCTCTGTGAAATCCCTGCAGCATATTTATTTGCTCATAATACAAATACAAGCTTGGAGCCTGTATTAGGATCATCTAAGTACACTAATTAATCTTACTCACATGGGCAAGTACAATGGGAGTCCTAATGTGAATAGGGATAATATTAGGAAACAAGACCTACAAAATCCTAATCACCAGTAAAGACTATCTGTTTTCAAAATCAGGCCCCAGTATTGTTGATTTCAAGGTCATTTCATGAAACATGTTTTTCTCAGTTTACTTACTGGGGTTTTAAATAGAATAGTAATCCTATACTATTAGTTTTACAAGTTATGAGAGGGCTTTCTGCTTTACTTTCTTTTCCTTGTTGTGTTTTAATAGCATACAGGCTTCTGAACAGTTTAAGAAAAAAATGCTTTAGTAATACAATTGCTCTAATTAAAGACCATTTAAAAATAACTTGTACTCTGCCTCCTGGACCTTTGTTAAAACTTTCCAGGAAAACCATTCGGGGAGTGGTATACTTACAGTCTAGCTGTTTTTTCACACCCTTTAAAAACAAAATTTGCCCAGAAAATTAAGTAGCATCCATTAAGTTGCTTGGCACAACTCACCGCTAAGCAAAGTATTTAAATCACCATTCATTTAAACTCCTTGTGCCTCATAAATGGAAGGGCTGAGGGGAAATAAGGACACCCAGAACCTCTTGCAGGTGCTCTGTATTTCTCTGAATCAATCCCATGTTTTGTAAATGCAATGCTTGATGTATTCAAATTTAGAGCGCTGTTAAATCTTCTAGATAAATAATCCTCCTTTGAAATAGTGCCAATGAGAGCACTGCAATATAGCTTAATAGAAGATACTATTTATGGGGCATTAAAGGCATTTACTTAATTCTTGCAAGTCAAACATCAAACCAGGCAGCATGCACAAAAAACCTAAGGATCTGATCCAAAGCTGAGTAACATCTACACTCGTTAATGACAATGGGTCTATAGATTACTCCCTATGGAATAATAGATACAGGCTTTTCCTGAATCACTGAATTCTTCCCACAATTCTCGGCCAAATCCTGCTTGCATGACATGAAAAACACCACGAGATCCAAAATCAGTGGAATGAGGGCTGTACAGGCAGCCTGACATCTGCAGAAAGCAAGAAGGATTTGGCCCAAACATTCTTGTTAATGCAGGTAGAAATTACCACATTCAGAGGTTAATCAAATAATCAGTTTTCAAATGCAGATCAGAAACCATAGAAAATGCAAGCAACACCAAACAATGAGAAATGGCAAGATCCCACAAAACCATCCATTCCTTCTACAAGATGTGAGAACGTATTAGCGTAACTCAGTATGACATCCATACCAGATGTTGGCAATCACCTACAGAACATTAGACGCTATCATGCACAGTCTGGAAACAAGCAAGGAGAAAAAGCAAAAACGAAAAAAAGAGAGTGTGACTTGCACCATGATTGTCCTCACCTAGCCTAATCCTTCTCCTGTGGACATGCACGTGTCTTGTAAATGTCTGCGTGAGCCATGTGCATATAGGGAGAGAAGAGTTCATTCCTGATGAACGTACTTTGTCATTAGCCACTGAGACATGGGGCAGCATAGAGTGTAAGAGTATGTTGGCAAACTGGGATGGTTGTCAACATTCCTGTCGACCATCTTTGCATGGAAGTGTGACTGTCAGGCCAGTCTCCAAGGAAAACACAAATATGTCATGTATTTCTCACCTCTGGGATAGTTACTTCTTGAGTTAAGTGATTTACCCACCCAAAGGGTGACATTTATCTCTCTGCAGGAGGACTTTGGTGAGATTGAAGCAGGGAAGGAGGGTCACTCTCCTCCACACAGTCTTAATTCTTGTGCTCCCAGCTCTGTTCTGGCTATCAGTAAAGCACTGGATAACATTCACAGCACTATTTATAGCCTTTAGACTCACACTAACTTAAACAGGAGCTGGATCAGGCCCCAAAGTGCCTTGGCCCAATTTTCTATGAGGTCACCTTTCGCCGGTGTCCTGTCATTGTATGTGAGATGTCCGTGATGTACACGCCTGTTCCAGAAAGAGCAGTGGAGCTTCTCTAGATACAGGCACTTTACAAAGTCCTGGTGATGATGATGGCCTGTATTTTGCAGGCTTTTGATGGGGAGGCATACCAGGGTGTATCTCAATATTACCTCAATTAGTAGTTATCAAAAACATTGATGACTTCCACGCAGATAAACTATGATTCGAGACCCTCTGTTGTCATGGGAAGGGTTCCTATTGAGCACACTGGGACTTGGATATGCTGGTAATGGGAGAGAAATGAGTGACTTCAGTGGATTGCTCTGCTGCTGACCACGGTTCATATCTAGATTGAAAATGAACGAATCCAGTTGCCATGGCAATGTGCAAGACGCTAATTAATACAGAAAATCACTGAGAGTTAAAGGTTTTATTCTTTCATAGAGAAAATATTACCTATTTCTAAGCGCCTGAATATAAGGTGTATTTGAAGAAATTAAAAACTTTTTTCTTTTAATGAGTATAAATAGACAGATATGCAGCTACTGTACAAAGCTTGCTTTCTCTTGATATCATGGGCAACTGGAAAACAAAAAGAAATGGGTGTGTTTAGCACAGAAAAGGGAAAATTGAGGAGATCCATAAAGGTCCTTTGGCATGTTAAGGGCTGCCACAGAGGGTAAGGCGCTGACCTGATGTCCTACGCACTGGCTGTCGGGTAAAAAATAAAGAACTGATAATGCACCAAGAGGGAGTGAGGCTGGATGAGGGTCTGAATTCAGAGCCAGGACCTGCAGGTGATCCATGGCTCTGGGGAGCAGGACATATTGGCATGATGGCAACCAAATTGAGCCCCAGATCTCCAGTGAGCAGGAGGTACACGGCTTGCTGTAGATGCTAATATTTATGTTGCTGAATGTGGATCTGAACCCATCTTCCCAGGGAAAATCTTCTAAAGGTGAAAGCAATGAGGTGCTGGAACAGTCTTCTCAGGAAGATAGTGAGACCTCCACCTTTGAAGGATTGTTAAAACGAGTCAGGCAATAAATATCGTGCCAGGTCTGAGCTACACTGAATGTAGCCTTAGGCCAGGGGAATGGACTCTGGGAGTTTAGGAGATCTTTTTGAGTCCTGTGAGTCCGTGTCCCCTAAACGTCCCTGTGCCTGCTTGCGCACTTAGAGCCAGGCATTAAAGGTAGGTGAGATTTTTAAAAGCACTAATTGTTAGCTTTACTGACTCCCTCTGGAGTCAATAGTGAAACTCATTGATTTCAAGTGGAGCAGAATGCCTTTGAAAACCAGCCTCTAAGTGCTTTGCTGGACAGAAGCCTTACACCACGGAGGACTTGGCCCGTTACTTTCGGTAAGCAATTTCACTGAGCATGCTGAGGCCAAGTATGTTTGTGCAAATATAACTACCTGATGGAAAAGTGTGATCAATTTTATTGAGGAAAAGCTTGGATATTTGCAGAGAATACCTCTCAGTGTTCTTCACCTAAGATGTAAAAGAGGAAGGAAAAATAACAGCCACCTTCTCCTCTCTCTAGCAGCCGAACCCCAAAATCTCATGGAAGACATAAGTGTTCATCATCTTTTCATTTTTAAGCCTATTGTGGAAAAATATTTCATCTCAGCATAAGCCTATGTTATCACTAAAAACTGAGACTGATCTCCAAATAAACCACAGCATCATGCCCAATATCTCTTTTAAAATATACGTGCCTAACTGAAAAATGAACCAACTCCTCTGAAATTATCTGCTAACATTAAAAAAAACCCTTAGCTGTGCTTTACAGGCAGCTAGGTGTTCCCTGGCAATTTGTAACCCTCCACATCTGTAATTTAAACATACTCAGGGCATAGGTAATCTTGACAATAAAATCTAAGGCCAGATATTCTATGAGCATATCTTCATGCAGTTATGTCAGCAAATAATTTAGTTACTAGTACCTAAAAATGCAGTTATCAAAAAACTAATCAAATAGTCAGTCAGAAAGAGAAAAAAGAGAATGTGAGTTATTATGTATTACTCTAATAAATAAGACTCCAAATCTTTTTTTTCTTTTTCTGTTAACCAACAAACGGAACAACTTGGTGTTTAGTATCACTGAAGGGCTTTGATATATTTTTAAATAAAGTTCTTCTGAATCTCAATACTCCTTTTTTTCCACTAAAAAACCATCCAAAATTTATCATTTGATGTAAAACAAGCTCCAGCTCTAACCCTGATATAGGACAGCAGAAAATTGTTATATATATATAACTCAGCAAAATTGACAGGCTCTGCTCTGAAGAGGCTCAAGCTTGAGACAAGATGGAAAGTGAAAGGTGTCCCCTGGAGATGGCTGTCCCTCCAAGTTAGTCTTCAAATTGTTGGCAAAGGAAACTAGGAAATTCCAGTATTCTTTCCAGATAGCCACTACTATCCCACATGATCTGTCAAACCGTGCTTAACTTTCTGCTTCCCAAGGAAAAAAAACCAAAAAAACCCCAAACCCTTTCTCAATGGAAATCCAATTAGAGAAAACTTAAAAAAACCCTCTCTGCTAATAGATTATTCTTTTTAAACTTAAAATCAAGACCTGATAGGAACTGATTTCAAATAATACCAGACCTAATGAATGTTCATCTCAAAGTATTCTTTACAAGCTATATTTTGACATACACTTTCAATTAAAAGTACCTTCCTCTTTCAGTAATTTCACTGATTTTCATTACTTTAATGTTGGAAAGAGGAAGTAAGCCCTAGATCCAGATATATATGTTTTCTTAACACCTCAATTGCAGAATTCCCATTTCCAGCTTATACTCCATGTGAGTGCTAGTGATTACTCCATGTGAGTGCTAGTGATAGTTGTAATACACACCCCTATAAGTTTACCCCACAGAATTTGTTTAGATTTATATTACTGTGTAGATGTGCATAACATAATGGGTGGAAAAGCCTTTCTAACCTTAAAGAGCTGTGCGTGAGAATCTGAGCAGTTGTCTCGATGTTTTGAATATTTTTGACATGTAATTGCCAACATCTGTTCAGGATTATCAATGAAAGGATCTACCATGCATGGTTTTTGCTATCGTCTCTACCTTGTCATGCAGGTTGGCGATGTTAAACACTGAGGCTGAATGAGACCTGTCCATAGATAATGCTTGTCAAGAAAGTATTGTCACATAGTTAGTCCTCAGTGGACTCATCTCTGTATAAATTACTTAATAGTAAATATAATTTATTATTTTAAAAAATAGTAATAGATTAGATTAAAAGCTACGAAAAAAGAGCTTCTCTCATTACCAGATCTGTACTAATTTTTTCTTGGGGGGGGGGGGAAACATGTCCTTGAAAATGTGAGAAGATGTGAGTTGATGAAATGCTGAACCTACCGAAATCAACGATGAAACGTTTTCTGATCTCTTCAGGGTCCGAAATTTAAACAGTGTTTCTATCACATGCAAATGGATAAACACCATGACAAATTAGGCTATCTATGCCTGCAGTCTTGAAACCTCAGCTCATAGCACAGATTTAGATTCCTCTATCGATGCGCTCTTAAACACGAATATGCATTTTGAGGTCATTAACCTTCCATTTTTAAAAATCAATATCCGAAGACTTTAAAACAATTTCTTTTTTGTTTTCCTATGGTTCATGAATGAGTACTTTATGTATGTGATTCACGAGCCACCGCATACCACTGTTCTTACAGCAGCACTTCTTAGTGAGGTCTGTAATTTTGGAGGCAATCTAATTCCTTCTGCCCACAAAAACAGTATTGGAAAAACATATGAAAAATGTATTCTATTGACAGGTCACATTCCCTACATTCCTCCATTTCCTGAACAATATCTATGGTTAAGTCATTTGTAATTACTGTGTTTACTACTGGAAATGGCATGTAGGCTTTAACTGCAGCCGGAGTGTTTAACCTGATTTTCACCTGAAATGACTGAGATTGTTTTCAGCGCCCGCAGTACTCTGAACGTTCGTAAGGCTGAGACATTGCCCAGGTCCACAAATTCAGTTATGTATCTGTAACAAGGGAAAGTCACACACAGACAATGACGAAACACCAGCAAAAAAACAACAGTCAAAGGGACAAAGAGAGACAGAGAAAGAATCACTTGTAGCTGAGAGCCAAAACGTAAGGATCAGGGCTTCTTACCTGGGATTACTGAAATAGTTTTTAAAGCTCTCAATACCCTGAAAGTCCGAAGAGGTGAAACACTGCCTACATTCACAAATTCTCCTACATACCTGTAGAATTAAGTCACAGTTATTTGGAATTATACAATAGAGTATGAGACTTGTCTGAATGAAGAATGCATTCATACACAACGGGAGCGAATGCAGCCGAATGAGAGGTGCATCCACTTTTCAGGCCGTTCTTTGATGCCATTTGTCCCAGGTTTTTCACAGTACACATTATTTCAAATGTTTCTTGAACTATTAAACTTATCTAATAGGCATCAATTCTTTAAAACTACTGGGTGAACTTTGTTATCGTGCTGTTCAGCAATAAATACTTTAAAGATTTTACCATCATGTAGTTTAACAAAAAATTCTTCACATTATAGGAAACATTAAGAGTTATTTTGCTGCTCTTAAATAAATAAAAGCTTCAAATACCCAAGTAATTTTCACATAATAGCTTCTGTAAACTACATATAGGACAACATTGGAAAATATCAGCGCAAATGTTTCTACTGGGTTATTTATTCTAAGATGCTGTACTCTGTGGTAAAGCAGATGTTGGTTTCAAGGGATGCTTAACGTTTTATTTTGTTCTGAACATCAAATCCATTCCCTTTGGCTGCAGGAAGATGGATTTTGAATGAATATAATTGCAATCCTACTAAAAACTGTTCAGGATTAAAATACCAATCCCAGCTCTTCACTGACCTGCCTATTTTGGTCATCACGGAGACCCATGCCACATCTGAGCTAAATGCTCCCAGGAAGGTCAGTTGTGGAATGAGTTTGGCTTTATCAGTGTCGTACAAAATTACTTCCTCCAAGTTGGTACACAGTAAAAGCATAGTCACCACTGTTTCTTCTGAACAGAAGAGCTCTTGGACCCTTTAATTTCACTATTAAATTTCTATTAAATCTCATTAACATATTCTATTTCTTTGAGGCATTTGTTTTCACACGTTAAGGAAAAAACTCACCTGGTTATTTTACAAAGCCTGCTTAAGTGGGCTTTGTGCAAAGGCCTCTGGGGAGGACAAAGCATCCTCTCCATATCTACTAATCCAGATTATAGCCTGGAAAAGCAATATTCCTTCTCCTCTTCATAATCTCATAGGGGAGTCTGGGCAAAGATTTACCTGTTTCCTCCCCAGGTTTACTCAGTGCTTCTCTCCCAAACTCTTCTGCAGCATGCAAGTGTAGAAAAAAAATGATTTTGGGAGAAGCAATAGCATGGGCATATGCTTTTGCTGACCAGAGATTTCTAAAAACACATTATTAATATGTGAACAAGCATATGAAACAAATACCACTGCTGCTTGTTCACAACTGTTAATTAAGATTTATTTCGGCCATTTCTTGGATGAAATTGCAGCAGATTGGTTCATCCCTATTGGGGAGCAAGAAGCAACTGGAATTCCCATCCAGAATTTTCCTGCTAGCCAGGGAATTGCTTATTGTCTTTAAGCTTTTTGGCAGGGCACTTTCCAACCCTGAGTTAGAGCTGCCTCTCCCTCACCTGTCCTGGAAAGTACTCGCTTGTCTGGGAAAGACTGATCGAAACAGGGGCAGTTTCAGGAGTTCCCCAGAACCCGTCCATGGCCCCGCAGTGGGTCACAAGCCATGGCTGTATCTCTGACCACAGGGGGGGAGGAAAGCCCTGGAGACCTGTGGCACCTCTTACTCTCTAGTGCACTATTTAAAACTACTCTCTGGGACCCAACCTGTGCTGTTTCTGCCCCAAAAAGGAGGTAAGAAGTTATTATGCAGTAACTCTAAAGCAAGGGATGGTCTTTCCATTGTAACACCGATCAGTGAAAGAATCAGATTTTCTGTTAGCTCAAAACCCTTGGTCCATCTAAATCTCATGGCCCCTTATCAGGGTCTCCTATTTTGAACCCTCATGCCATCTTTGTTTCCAGATACAGAAATACCTCTAGCATCATGCTGGCTATAAGTGAAGACAACACCAGGGTTACCTGTGTGATCAATCTTACTTTAAATTACTTGCAAATTGGATTTATATGAAGGATAAATCATATCAGAGTAGAGTCCATTATCCAACACTGTACTATCTGCCGCTTGCATACTTGGGAAGGAGGTTTTATTGTGCATATGAAGATCATATTGCAGTCACTTTTAACTCTCACACTGCTGCCTATAGTCTCAATAAAACACTTTTCTATTTCTTTTGTCTTCCAGAATTCCAATTATTTTTTTTTCTATTTGAAAAATGTTAGTATAATATGCCTTAAAGTAAGAAACAATAGGAATGGGTGCCAGTTCTGAAGAGCACAGCCACTGCTATAATTTTATGTATTAAGCTTTATTGAGAAGCTTGATTTTTTGCTGTTGCTGCCCCCCCTACTTTAGGGATCTTCTAACTAAGAGATGAAATACCATTTGGAAAGAAAGCACAGACACCCAAGCCTCTCATTAAATAAGCCCTAAGGAAGTTTTCATGAATCCTTCGGCTGGAGCACTGAGTGGCCATTCAAGTCTAGAATTAGAAAAGAAAAAAGATGTGTAAGCCCACAGCCTCTGAGCACCAAATCCTGGTTCCTACCAGCAGGGAGTGAATTCCATCTCAAGGTCTGTGCAAACCTTCACATCTTTCCAGTTCCCTAAGTCCCAAACTTCCCTAAGTCCCTAAGTCCCAGAGATGATGCGGACAGACTTTAAGGGATATCCAGACCTTGTCCCATACTGACTGTTCAGACTCGCACTTCAGTGCCAGTAAATGAGATGAGAACCAGAGGAGTTCTTCAGAGCTGGGGGCAATGCCCCAACCTCCGCCGGAGCTGAGAAGATGAGGTGGAGCAGATGCATTGCCAAGGCTGCAATCTGTGACTTCTCTTGCCCTTTTCTCTGCTCCTTTCTGCCTCACTCTCAAAAACCTCCTTCCTTGTAGAATAGAGAGAACCCATGCACAGAAACTCTCCATGTTGTGCTGAATTCAGAGACCTGCAAATAAACTCGCGTCGTAACTCACAAACAGACGAACTTTCGTACCCTGCTTTTACCACCTCTCTGATGGACAGGAGAGCAGGTGGGTGACACTTGTTCTGTCCTGCCTCTAAACATCGCAGGAGAATTGCACTTAGCGCTGCTTGAAGAAAAGTTTATCTGAGAAAAATAACTAATATGTGCTGACCTCCAAAAGCTCCTCCCCATCTGCGTTGCATTTTTTTAAAAAGCTTATCACGATGGCCAGATGTCAGTTCAGCCAAATCCATAGGAATGCAGTAACAGATACTAGGATATGGCCTAGGGCTGGCTTTGATCCAAAGCCTACTAAAATAAATGGGAGTCTTCCGGATGAAGTCCACATAGGTTTTACACATCTTCATGCTGTTCTGCTAAATGCTGCTGAGGATCACAGAATCAAATCTCAAGTTGGAAGGGATCCATAAGGATCATCAAGTCCAAATCCCTGCTCCTCACAGGACTACCTAAAACTAAACCATGTGACTAAAAGCATCATCCAGATGCTCCTTGGATATTGTCCCCTATCCCTGCACCCTACCAGAGTTGTGCTATCAAGCGCATTGGCCCTCATTGGTGTTTGAACTAAGTTTGGATGAATATTTTTTTCCCAGTTTTGGTTCCACTCAAATATCACAGGCCCAGGTATTCAGCTCAAATGTCAGTGCTAACAGGCTTGCATCTCACATAACGCTGTGAATTATAAGGTTCAAAGATGGCAATGAGAATGAAACTAAACCCAGAACAGAATATAAGTATCATTAAGCAGAAAATACAGGGAGATCACCTGAAATCCTTCTACGACTAGGAAATGGGGCCTTTCAGGGCATCTCTACTAGCTTCCACTTCAAGATGACATGTGCTCTTTGTGTGTTTTTCTCTCCTCTTTGGCTGTGAAGAAAATCTGGATTTCTAGCTCAGCCGCAGATACCGATGGTGTCAGACATCTGCCTTTGGCCAGAGCTTGGGCTGACGCTGTGTCCACTGCGAGCGTTGGCTGACTGCTCCCCTACCCCCATGTATTTTTAGCTGTCTAGATGCCACAAATCCATCTGGTCCTTCAACGCACCAGAACCCCACGTGTCCTGAGTGAACTCTAATAATCTAGGTAGAAGTATGCAGCTGAAGGGGAATATCATGTTGGGGAAAAAAATTCTATTCCGAAGATATATAACAAGTTTCAGAGGCCTTTAATTTAATTCTCTATCGTAGTAAAATAGTAATTACTTTCAGGGCGAAGAAGGTTTGTGAAGTTAAGAACGCAAAAACAGCTTTGGTGGTGTTATGGATAGATAGAGTATAAATAGGGATTTAAATACACGAGTATTCAGTCACACTTATAGCACTTTCTATACAGGGGTCTGAAGCTTCCCAAAACTACATTAGATAGGCAAGTATTAAAGTATCATTACAGATATTTTACAAACAGCTCTCTCTGAGCACAGAGAGAGCAGATAATTTCTCCAAAATAGTCTAGTGAATTGAGAGAACAGAATTGAGAATCCCTCTGTCTTCTTCCTCAGAAATCACTCAGGAAAAAAAACCTCCATCCTAATACACTTCAGATTTTCTCATTTTCGGTACAATTTGAGTAGAAAAAAAGAGAACAGACAATTTTTTTAAAAGTTCTATTGCTTGTCGATGTCTTGAAAAATATAAAGGAGTGCTACTTACGCCATAACAATAACACTGAAATCCAGCCAGTTCCATGGATCTCGAAGGAAGGTGAATTCTGTCATGCAAAATCCTCTCGCCAATATTTTTATCAATGACTCAAAAGTGTAAATGCCAGTGAAAGTGTACCTGGGGAATAAAGTGGCCAAGACAAGCAAGAGCATTAGCGAGCAGCAGACGGCAGCAATGGCAGAGGCACACTCAACCCAGCCCTGCTCACACGAGACACTCCTGCCCATCTCCTTGGGGCTGCTCACGTGAGTCACGGCTGCAGCACTGGGCTGCGTATGAGCAGCTTCACGTGCGGACCAAAGAACACGTAAGAAATGGGAAAGCGCTCATGACAGCCCCAGGATGAAGGTAATTTTCACCAGAGGGTGTACCTTGAGGAATCCTCACTCATTAAGTCAAGCACGTATACTATGCTGCTAAGCTGTGCTATGGGACTTTTGAAGCTCTGTCTGCCACCACCAGTGAAAGAAAAATGGATTATGCCACATTCTTTGTTGTTTCCCTAATTTGAACAAGGGTGGTTGTTCCATTCATACCTCTCATCTCTTCCCGCCCAGGATATTTTGAAGGACAGGAGGTTAAAAAATGTCACCACTTGGTTTCATTAGCTAAAAGGAGTATTCTTCCTGCAACTTCCCTTGTGTTTCACTATCCATGGTAAATCACACCAGCCCTCAGAATTAAACAACAGACTCCCCTCACTGAAAAAGAGTAAACAACTCCTACCCAAATACTACATGTAGCAATGTTGACCTGCTTGACAGTAAAAGAGTCACGAGGGTGGTTTTTTCCCATAGTAAGATAAATTGTTTGTTACCAACAGCCTCTTGACTGTGATGGTCTTGGGTAGAACATACATCCTACCTTTTGTAATAAAGATGGTACTTGTAATAAAATTTAGCAAATTCTCTGTGGAGAACAGTAATGTATCTGACTTATAACATTCATCCAGGGTTCTACCTACCATTAGAGACATACTTCAGGGCATACAACACCTCTTTTTTAATGTTTCTACCTGAGACACTTAGCCCAGTGGGACTAGGTATTCTAGGCTATATCTTAATAAAAATAATAAAAGCTTAGTATCCACCACTGGCATTCCTTACCCCTTTTCTCCAAATGAAGATGCGGATGACACCAAAGCCTATTAAAAAAACCTCACACACCTAAAATCCCATAAAACACAAATCTTATAAGTCATGAAGTTAGAGGTTTTTAATGGAAACACTAGCTTGAGTTTTCTGTTTAGTCCCTAAACATCAGTAGCTATAATGGTGCCATCACATGCAAAAAATTATTAACAGTTGTGACTCCTGTTTGGTAAAAAAAAAAAAAAAAAAAAAAGTGTAAGCAATTAAAGGTGGTAATATAAAGAAGAACTTCATTATGCATAAAAAGGAAATGTTTTCTCTTAGCTGTATTCCCCTGATCTGCAACTGGGCATACATACAGATAGTGGCAGATCTCATGCCCTCCTGCCATCATGTCACACAGTACAGCTAGTTACACATGTTATAAAAGCTTGGTATGCTTCATCTTAAAATGGAGATTAGCAGGACAGTTTTTGTGCAACAGTAGGCATTAAATGTTTCTTACATCTCCCTTTGACCATACACCTAAGCATTATCTTGTATCTGAATTTTCGTGGCTCCTATTTAGTTTTGCTCTGGTATTTCAAATATAGGTCACCCATGTGATAGTCTCTTTAAGCATGTGTATTCAGTAATACATGCAGAAAACACATGGAAAGAACTAAAAAAAATACTTAATGATACATAAGCTCATTAAAATGATAAAGCACTTGTATTTATTCAGCATGTCAGATGGTTTAATTGATTGTATAATCATCATCTAATTCTAAATGGATTGGGCAAAGTCCTCCAGCAACTGAACAGCTTCTTTAACAACAGAAGTCAGGATGTTTAAAGATTTTTTAGTGGAAGGAAGTTGATTTCTTTTTTCAAAATGGTAAGGAAAATATTTTAAAGGACAATTATTTGCACGAGGTTACTCTTATATCCCCTGTGAGTCTCTGGAACAGCAGAACAAAATGGATTAAATGTGTCTTTTCCAAATCCAATATTAATCTACTTGAATTACAGTTCCTTGCGTTATTTTGCTCCTCAAAAGTACTTGCCTTTGATTTCATTCTATGCATTTGAGGAGGAAAAGCTGAGAGGCATGAAGGGACACATGAGAAGAGGAAACATGGAAGGATTTACTCCATGCTGCAGGAGCCCATTTGCACTTCTGCTCTACGTTTCTTGCATGCCCTGCTTGATGCAATAATAACATCATCCACATTTTCCTGCTTACGGAAGACACAACAAGCACTTTGATATTTTCCTCCGGAATGTTCAAATTCCCAGCTGTAGACCCACTGACCAAATTTTGACTCACATGGATGAGTTGTCCATGTTTCAGCTGAATACATCATGGCTATGGTACTGTATGACAGTTTTCAGTAGGAAAAGGACGTCACAGGAAAAGAAAAGCCACAGACATACGTGGGGGTACTACACTATACAGAAATACATGAAACATCCTGGGATTAGGAACTTACTGTGATCAGAGGAAATATTTGGTTCAGTGCTGTCTATAATTAGTAATTTATGGCCTAGAAGATGTGCCCTGCATGATTTTATGAAACCTAAAATAAGGGCATTTTACTGTCTTTCCTTACAGCCTTGAGTAGACCAACCACCAGGCTATGGAGCAGCAGATGGCTGTGTTTATCATATGTCAGTCAAAAATAAAAAGTGTGTTCTGATTGGTTCAATGAGCCAAAATAATTGTTTAATGCACTGTAGGTTGATTAGCTTGTGCATCTGGTATCTGTTTCTAAGAAGAATATTTTAAAGCAACTTAAAGAAATGAAAGGGGCTTCCTGAAGCCTGTTAGCCTCTTTTTAAATTAATTAAAAAAAAAAAAAAATCCAACCCAAAAAACCTTCAAGTTATATCTTTGTTATTTTTTCTGAAGTTTTGACAAGCTAAAAAGACAGGAAAACTCATAAAAGTGTTCCCAGACAATTTTATGCTTGCTCATAAAGTACGCCTACCAATGATTCCAGGGGAACACTTCTCATGATGCACTCAGTCCAAAAGAAACTTTTGCTTCCAATAAGTTTCAGTTTAAGGACAGCACTAAGTACGTCCAGGCAGTGTTTTCTGAATTAATTCAACTTAAACTCCATCAGTCTATTCTAATGTGTCCAACCATCAAATCTTTTGCATGGGAACTGTGGAAGGCTGGCCAGTTTCAAATGGAGTTCTCCTCATATGTGATTTCATTCAGATGTAGCATAGCAGGTGCATTTAGCAGTAAGTATGAGCTTGGTAGACTAAAAATTGTTAGTTTACTTACTAAGGGAGGTTTCACAGGCAACAAACACCTGGAAAACACATTTTTTCTGGACAGATACTATGGTAAGTATTACTGGAAAGAAATTAGACAACAGCAAACAAGATGAAAAGAATGTAACAAATGGAAGAGGAAGGACGAGATAAGGACAGGGCAGCTGTAAACCAGAAAGGATACTTACTCAACGTATTTATTCCATGACGGAGTCTCTGATTGTGCCATGAACACACAATTAGTTAAAATAGTGCACATAATAAACATACTGAACAATGTAAATAGGTGAATTAAGGAAAACAAAGCATATGTTTTAAGAATTCATAAATTTTTGTCATTCACACAAGAGATGACAGCTCACTCATAATTTGCAAGTTGGTTAGAAAGGACTACAGACATTCGTCTGCAAGTGCATAAGAAAACAATTACATAAACATAGAAAAAATGAGGGAATCTTTCCTGCTTTTTTTTTTTCTTTGCTTACGTCTCTTATACTTTATACAGTAAACAAATGTACTGACTCTGCAGTCTTCTGAAAATACAATACCCCAAATTTACAGCTGTGTTGGTCAGATAACAATGTGCATAGGTGCACAACTTTGTATGAAAAGAGGGATTAGTCTCATTTAAGTATCTACAGAAAAACCTGTGTCTGCAAATTCCCATTTTATTTTGCATCCTGAAACATTTCTCAGGCAGTAGGGCAGGTTATAAATCTGGTCTTTCTAATCTCTCTAATGGGCTTGAGGTCTCGCTTTCAGTATAAAGTTTCACCAAAAGCTAATACGAGTTTCAGAGCACTAATTTTAAGGCTTGGTCTGCAAACCGGCTTGGCAAATATGCAGTCTTGTTCTGCAAAGCTGACTGCCTCAGCTGAGGCACCAGTTTCCCTAATTGGAGGCTAAAATGAACCTCCCAAGTGTATAGTCCATGCACTTAGCTGCTAAGCTGAGGCCATAAATACAAAAAGGAGCACCCTACATCAAATTCCTGACATTGAAAACATAGTTCACTGAACTGCTCTCATAAAAGCACATGCCACTTTCTGTAAAAAAATTACAAAACATGATGGGATTCTCCTGCATAAATAATAGGTCCCATGCTACTGAAGAAAGTTTAAGTAATGAGTTTAAGTGGACAGAAGATAAGGCAAAGGAAAACAGCCTACAACTCAGTGAATAGGCTGGGACCCTTCCCAGGGAAGAATGGTAGCATCCAAATGTAAATTTCTTTTGTCTTCTTTAGGAAAAAAAAATAAGTTGGGTTTTTTTCCACCTCTTTACTGATTCCATTGGTGTTATTTTTTGTTTGAGAAAAGAGATCAAAGAATATAATTTCAAACATATGTCCTGAAATGTTTGCATGAAAATTGTCCTTTCGCAGAGCCAAAAATCTCTGCTGAATACAGAGTGGAACGTTTTCCAATGGGCCACATAAGCAACTACGAGGTTAAATTGGTAGTAACCAACCTGCATATCCCCCAGTGCCATCGCAGAAAGCAGTAATTGAACTCAAAGGGACTGCTCATCTCACAAACATTTTCCATTTCTGGACCAACACCTCCTACTGAAGGACTGGGAAGGATATCTGATTTCCAGTCACATTTTCTCACGTCAGCTTAAGATAAGTTGTGTCCATCTGGTTAACACAATTAGGTCGTAAGCTGCAGCTAGCCTAGAAAACACTGGATTACTTTTTCAACTACAGTGAAATGCTATGAAAACAACAACAGTAAAACAGAGTGGCGTCTTCAGGCCATGCCAAACAGATGCTATACTCCAATTCAATTCCAAGGAAAGACATTCCTCTATAACCACCCATTTTAGGATCACTGGTCTGATTTACACATCCCTGTTTCCTGGTGGTATAAATTGAATCTAACAGCTTTCCCAGATGCTCACTGATAGGCAGGTGTCACTACTTTCTTATTCAAACACCAGAGACAATACAGCAGAGAAAACAGGTTGAAAATGTAAGGGGTCAGCTTTGGGACATCAAACACACTACAAATTCAAACTAAGTTTCATGACCAAGCTGAAAACTACAAAGAACATAAAAGAATGAAACATATCAGCTGGTTATGCACCGAAGTCAGAGACCTGTGTTAAAAGAAAAAAGAAAACAGAAACTCCTAGAGAATTAAAATTAGCATTCTGACCTGAAAGCTAATGCAATTGTTTGCATTAGAAAAAGTCAGTGATGATGATCTACTCAGAAAGGACAAAGTAAAGGAGATTAAATTGAGACAAGCCATATTAGCAGCATTGTCTATTACCTGTCTTAGAACTGCTATTCTAATTTTTGAAAGCCTACTGATCCATGAGTTGACATGGCTAATGTATCCAGAAGTATGGGTTGGCCTCTGCTATGGACCACAAACCAAATATACTAAACTACTCATCATGATCCTTTCTGCAATAAATTAAACCTATTATTTCCAATGCAAAGTTACGGAATAGGCTTTGCACAAACTGATTCTAAAAGTTATAAATTTTATCTTCTAGCACAAAGATATTGAGTCAAACACAGCATACTTCTGTTCTAGTCTTCATTATGATGGATAATTGTTAATTAGCAGACTGAATACTAGGGGCTCTTTAAATGATCATTGACAAATTACATATAATATGTGCAAGCAAAGGTTAGTCCCAATCAATAGTACATATAATTGGTGCTTCACAAGGTCTCATTTTCCCTTACAGAGGAAAGTGTGTAAATCAGATGGGAGAAAAGTTGCAAGCAGAAAATAAGAACAAAGATTGGAAATTCTTTAAGAACTTTTTTTTTTTTAAAAAAAATGGGCCAGAATCCATAATTCCAGCATCAAGGATGGTAATTTTGGCCAAAACCCCATTTTGGATCAGTGGCAAACTGAGAGCAACTATCTATAATAGCTAGAAAAACTAGGAATAGCAATTGCTATGGATTTTATACAGGGCAGCAAATGGCTTGAAGAAACTAAGGACACCACAAAACGGTCCTTGGCTTGCAGGCAAAAAGAACTAAGAGGAGTCCTTTAAGCGTAAGGCATCAATGCAATGTTAGCAATGGTTTAATCTTATTAATAGGAGGACATAGTAAATAAAGATGTTAATAATAGCTAATAATGATGCAGAAGGCAAAAAGTGTTCATTCAATGGGATGTGGACCTACACTCCCCATGTCCTCTCTGACAGAAAGGGATCAGGGCCTTGTTCTGGGCAGCTGCCTGGGCCATGGTCCTTTCATGAGGCCTCCTAGACTCTGAAGAAGATAAATTACCTAGAAGAAGTTTAGGGATATGTTGTTAATTGAAGTAATTCACACTGCTAGGAGGCTGTGGATGTTATTTTCCCTTGGAAAGGTGTATTTTTGAATGACCAGACTAATCAGGCTTGGCTGGATGAGCAGTGAACATACAGGATCTATCCTGCCTGAAGTCTCACAGGAAGATCTCCATATACAGCTACTTAACCAAGAAATGTGACCCCCACAGCTTCTATATAGGACAATTTTACTCTGTCCTCTCTATTCTGTTCTACTGTTGGCCTTTACGGTACACTCAATGACTGGAAATGGAAATATGGCATCTACTAAAGAAGTTGCTTCAGACACTTACGTGACAGGGCACCATTTGTTAATGCTCTTTTTTGGCTTTTGCCCTGGGGAAAATAAAGATTGCTTGATTACACTCACGCAAGACAATAGATCTGATTCCCAGATTCATGTCTGTGATATTATCTGCTTGAGTACTTGCCGATTCAGGCTCCCTTCTGCCTGGGATATTGACTGCCTGCTCAGCCAATTGGCCTTTGTGTTTCAGGTTGATGGGAAAGGTCTTTATCGACAGAAAACAAATCAGTGCCTAATGCAGGAACTTCACTGCTGTTTCACTGGGAATGGAGCTGTTGCCTCCTGCCTGTGCTTGCCAAAGATTGAGCTCTTGGATTTCCTGACATTATCAACACAAGGTGATAACTTGGGCCCTTCTGGCACTAAAATGCTATTTGCATTGTGACCTTCCATTCCCCAGATTTTACACTCCTTATCTGACCATATTTCTGTTCCTGACATATCTTTCAAATTCACTCCTCTGTGGTCTTTATCCTTGGAAGTAATGTGCTCAGGATTTCTTGCATACTTATCTTTTGGCTGACAGCTACCAAGGGCATGTAGTTCCTGTGTATTACACATACCTGTGACCTCTTGGCTTCACCAGCCAGTGTAGAAGAAAGTGAGCAGAAGACAGAACAGGCCTCCAAAGCTGGAGGCAATATTCACACATACATGCTTTTTTCCTAAGAATCTCAATTTTCAGATTCTTCTCTTAGCCATACCTGTACAATTTCATTGACCTCGATTAACTTCGGCAAGTCTGTGCTGATGTAACTGTGCCTCATAAACACTGCCGGGCTCTGGGTATGCAGCAGCATGTGCAGCACTGCTTGCACATAGCACCTGATCCACAAAGAAATCTCTGCAAAATTCTATGGTGTACTCTCAGTAACCATAATAATGTCTTGGCTGATATGACATATTAATTTTTCCATAGAATTATTGTAACTAGAAGCTTCACCTACTTTTCCTCTCGCTAGAATATCTATAGTCTCACTTTTTTTTTTTTTTTTTTCCCCTCACTGTATGGACAACCACTGGGAATCTGGTTTCTTTCTTTATTTTTTTCCCTGAAATTTGATAATAAACCAATGATTCTAAGATGCTACCTGCTTAGTATTTATTAGTTCTCTGTGGTGGACATGAACATTGCAGATGAGGGATTTCCATCACTAAAACATCACAGAATCGTCACAGTAGCATGTGGAGTCTTTGAATTATCACTGCCAGGTCTCTCGTGAACCGTAGAGAAAGCAGGCAACTCATGAACAAGGGTGTGTTTTTAGTAATGTTCACACAAAGCTGAACATCTGGGTCAGTCTGGTCTTCCAGAGAGATGTGACTATGTCAGAATATAATGTTTCCGTTGCTGTGTTAACAAAACAAGCCACAACCAACCACTGCAATATATCTTGCATGACTTCAGAACTAGAGCTAGGGGAAATCGGGCATCGCCCTTCCATCAAAAGGTCCAGCAGGCCAGCCTGTGCTTTCATTCCTAGCTGGATAACACATTGTAATAAACAAACTAAAAAAGCAACAGAACAATTTTTTAAATGTTCTCTTTCAGGAAAGAAAAAAAAAATCAGTTCTCAGGCAGTTCGAAATTAAATTGTGTCTGCATATGGTGTCACAGAGTCTTATGGGAGAGGTTGCTTAAGCGCTCACTAGCAAAGCTCTCCATCAGTGTAGATGTCCCCAGGTGTATTCCAGCCTCCTGGTTCCCTTCCTTTCTAAGGTACTACACCCAGTGTCTTCCACTGACTCTTTGCTAAACATGATCAGGCCCTTCACACCTTTTAATCCTGAGTAAACTCACCAGACTCTTCAGTGCAGTTCACATTATCTGATGCCAGCAGTATAATATAGTCATTTTCATAGCTCACATAACAATATAAAGCGAAACAAACCAAAAATTCAAACGCATTTCTTCTTGTGCAAGCAAATTCAACCAAAAGATTTAAAACAGCTTACTGAAATAAAATGGTTTCTAACTTCCATCCATCTGTGTTTAAAAACCATATACAATACACAAGGAGGGAAATCAACAGAAAGGATATGAATGTACCAAAATTTTAATTGCTGCTCTTCTGATTGGATGGAAAGGACTAAGTATATACAAGGCAGGAGTGGCACTAAATCGAAAGATTGTCTTCCCTTTGTTCAGTACTATAAATGTCTGGAAAAAAAAAAAAAAAGAAAATGAGAACATTCAGTATTTGCATTTATGCTTAGCTTTTCCCAGCCCGTGTCCCATTGGGTATTTCCTGCCACTATCCCACACATCTTCCCCACTCCCTCCCAAGCCCCCCAAATTCCTTTTTACTCAGTGAAGAGTTTTGTCCAAGACCCTCCCAGCAGAGCTGTTGCCTCTCTTATTACAATATCCCAACTATTTTTTCTTCTTTCACTCCTTACAGGGTCCTGTGCCATTGCCTCCATCACGGGGCTGGGAAAAGAGCAGAATCACCTTTAAAAATAAAAAATGACCTGGAGACTAAAATGCAATGGAGGGACTTTTATGATGCTCTTCTTCCCGGGTGCCAGGAACCTTACTATGCCGTTACTCCATCTTCTCTACCTTGAGCACTTTACTGCTTTCAGTCGATGTTTTTTGTCTCACCAAGTAACAAGCTGCGTGAGGCACAGCTCCATAGCAGAATCTGACCCTGGCACTGAAGCACTGTCATTGTACTCAGGTTAATATAGGTGGAGGAAACCAATACTCTGAGTTATCTTAAATCCAACACAAAGGCGAATTGGATGCTGGCCCAATTTATAGAGCTCTGAAGATGCCCCACCATGCACAGAGGAACCAATATTCACTCAGAGACAGGATCAGGATACCCAATAGATAAACTCTAAGCAACTCACCCACCTTGAGTCTAAGACCTTCATGACACTAAAATTGCAAATCTATATCCTGCTGCTTGTGCCTGGGGTTAGCAGGCAAATTAAAAGGTAAATTAATTCTGGCTCTTCCAGGTAAGTAATCTATTTGTCTTTATCCATTTAGCTTAGTTCTTGCAACTGTTTCGACACTGTTTGAATGGAAGTAGCATTGTGGTCACATTAATTAACTGTTTACAGGAAATCGCATAGCCCCAAATCAGGAACATCAATACCTGAAAGAACTGGAAGCTGCCTAAAAATACACCATGCTTCCAAGCATAATATCGTCCTCTGTTTTGCGAAACGTTTGGAAAGCGGAATGAACTGTAGTAAGCAACCAGCCCAGCTCTGCTGTCAACAGCCTTTTGACAGAAGCTGTTTGCACTGTCGTGGCTTTGGTCCAGCCTACACGTGATTCCTCATCAGATGATTCTCGCTTTGGGATGAAGCCTACCCTTCTGCAAAATGCCAACACTGCACATGCTACTCACATTTCCCTTCAGCTTTATTTTGGTCATCTTAAACAGAGTTGAACTATCCCTCAGCGGGAAAAGAACCGCTGCTCTCCAGGAACGGTTGTGGAGGTGCCTCCTGCTCTTGTGCAGACTGCTAGCACAAGACTCAAGTCACCCAGAAGCCCTTAACATTAAGGGGTTTAAGTGATAAACAGACCTGTGAAGAGTCAAGGCTCATGCAGAAGGTAAGACAGGGTAGATAAAAACCTCTGGCTTAATTTAACTCAGCTACTGCTCTGCTCTTTTCAGACACTGCATATTCATACTCAGAGGTATCTGAAAACACCCAAGTTTTAATTATGCTTTTTATCCCTCTTTGCCCTCCTGCTTAGATGTTTTCTGGGAGCCCGGGTCATGCTGAAACTCTGATCCTTAATGTGGAAAAAAATATTTTTACTGGCTGCAGAAAGATAAAAACAAGAGGCCTCAAAACAGAGACAGTGTTTATGCTTTAGCAAAAGCGAAGAAGCAGGACGGCTGGTCGGTGCTCACCTTACGATCATTGTAGAAAGGGTCAAGGTCCTCCAATGGCTCCCCAATGAGCTCTGGAGGAACAGTCCCATAGATATCGGGCAGCTTCTTGCAAGCTTGCAAATCAAACTGAGGCTGAGGTTTCTCTTCTTCGGCCAGCTGCTCTCTGTATTCCTGCTTTGCATTCCTTGCAAGCTTCTCCGCAATTCGTTTCTCAATAGCAGCCAAGGATTCAGGTGTGAACCGGTGGAAGCTGTTAGTACCCGGTGGTAACAAGAAGTCGGCCATCTTTTCATCCTGCTTTGTCTTTACTGGTCTTTACTCCTAGTAGTGGAAACAGCTGAAACAAAAAGTACCAAAAGCTAATGTCAGGAGCAAAGCAAGAAGAATAAAGCCATGGGAATGAAAAAATAGCACAAATAACTTGTAGGCTATCTATTATCAAGAAAGACTTCATCTATTTTTATGTGGTTAGTAGAACATCAAGAAAAAAAGAAATTACTGAAACCGTAATTTCAATTAGGAATCACTTGTGATCAGAGCTAAAAGACTTTGTAGATAAACAGTGGAGTATTCTTAAGTTTTTCAGTCACTTGGGATCCTAAATCCAAACTAAGGAGTAACTTAGATTCATACAAACTTAAATTGCATTCAAAGTCACAGGGACTTGGATTCCTAACTCATTTTTGAAAATGCAGCTCTGGGAGTGGATGAACACTGTACCCCAGATGACTGCAGGGCAGATTTAAATCAGCCAGTCTCCGGCCACATGATGCAAACTCTAAAAATGCCCCAGCTGTTCTATTCCAAATTTAAAGAGTGAAGGGTCAAGTTCCGATTCTTAAATCACATAGAAATTCTTCATAATCTCTATCTTAGGCTTCTGCAACATAATTTTTGTTTTCCTTTGGGATAGGAAATACCATCTTCAAGATATCTGTCAAGGCTTTTGAGCATTTTCTTCTCCTCCACACCCTACAATCTGAAGGATGTTGGAAACCCAAATGTGACTGGCAAAGCCCTGAGACCTTCATGAGAGCACTCCAAGCTTCTGTGATGCTGAATAGCCACTGCTGCCTGTTCATTACATCTGAAAACCAGGCTCCTTCCATCCAATACCAGTTTGAACATCTAACCCAAACCTGTGAGCTTTGACCATCTTGGGCTGATGGTGCTTCACTGCTAACACTTCCAATCCCCACCTGAATGAAAACGAGCGAGAATTGCCACATCTCTTCAACTTACATGGATAAAGACAAGCGTGAAAAACAGCAGAACAAAAAGCCTTCTTGTATCTACACTAAACACGGATAGCTGTGAAAATTAATGTAAAACTACTGTTTGAAAAGCGATGAAACTTATCCCTGTTCTAGTAGCCTGCACAAATCCATCCAAGTTCAAATAAGCCACATTTTGCAATTTGATAGTGACTTTAGTGGCATGTCTTTCCAGCAAAAGACACCCTCACTACGCAACAGTTAAAACTCATTTCACAGAAGAAACACAGCTCTTGTTTTTTTACCACCACCAGACCATTCACACTACATCAGAATATAAGCCGGTGACAAACAAAATAGTAGATTTTGAGGTGGGCTACCCTATTGCATTCATTGATGTGTGCAGGATACAATTCTTTGTTCAGCCGCCATTGTTGTTTTCTGCTTTCAGATGGTATTTGTCTATTTACAGTGGATAGTTCCAGATAGTTTGCTTCTATTAGGCTCTGTGATGACAGCATTTTTGTTAGCAAACAAGACTTTAACTGGACTCTGCATGACAAATAGCATATTTATTGACTCAATTTATTTGAGTAAAGTACTCTTTCAAATAACTACTGTTTTTCCTATTCTGACTTCATTTTAAAATGAATTCATTAAATTGTCATTGATCACAGCCTATCATAGAGGCATGATTTACTGGAGCTTGTACATTATACTCTGCATTACTCCTTGTTTGAACAAGCAGGGCTAAAATGAATTAGCCTTCCCGGAGTTTGGGTATTCTGACATTCTTCTTTATTCAGATTTATTCTCTTTATTCCTTTCCCCTCTCCCCCCACATCATTTGTTTTATCCCCTACCTCCTGAAAAACAGGAGATTAGAAGCTTTCCCGCAAATTGAGTTTTCTTATGCTCAATGCTTTGTGACTCAGCACCAGTGCAAGCAAATAGAATTTCACTTTCTATAAATGACATTGGTTCAGGTGGCCAGAGAATTCTCAGAGTTTTTTGTGGTGTTCATTTTTTTCACAGTGAAACCTGTCTAAGTGCTGAAGGGGACAACAAAAATCAGTGGCTGATCAGTACTTCTGGAAGGGCACAGACTACGTCTCTAAACGGGAGAGGAGATCATTGCAGGCTGTTCGTTGAGGTCTAGATAATCATGAGCACTGTGAAGACGGTGAATGGGGAATGATTGTTTGTTTTTTCTCATAGTACAAGAATGGAGAAACTTTAAATGAAATCACAGGGCAGCAGGTTTGAAACAACCACTGGAGCCACTTTCCACAGGGTGCAGAGTTATCCCGTGAGACTTGTTGGCGGCAAACGACAAGGATTCACCAAACCACAAGACAAATCCAAGGGCAAAAGATCCATTAAAGGTTTTAAATACAAAGATGCACTCTCTGACTGAGAAAATCCCTTAGCTGCAGAACCTGGGTGCACGCAAGAAAGACTACTTACGTTTTCCCTAATTTTACACTCTTCCGAGGCTACCAGTCTGGAGAAACCAGTCATCTCATCTCACACGCTTTTGTCCTTCCTAGCACTAATGCCAAAACAAGACAGCCTACGCCGCCTTGGGCAAGGGCTCAATCTGCCTGCCGCCTCTGTGGCTGGCCTGAGCTTGTGCAGTTGTAGAAGCACACGGAGATCCAAAGTTAATACCCCCGTACATCTGCAGGTGCTTGAGGTACGCATGGCACCAACTACCTGCTTCCAGTGCTTCGGAGCACGGGCTGGGTGACGGCCTCCAACCTGCGCAGACATTCCCTTTGCTGGAAAAATGGTGGTAGCCACCTCTGCACCACCTTCTCCATATAGTCAAACTGGAGGCATGGCCATATAGCATGAGGGACAACAAGTACTTTACTGAGATAAGAGACTATGCGGAATGTCTCTACTAAGTGTCGCAGTTTTCATGGGTGTTGCTTGTTCACAACTGAATCTTCACTAGAATATTCAGTGTCCTTCTCAGACTCCCTTAAAGACTTCTGAAAGACGCTATTCTGGCAAAAGAACTGGTCAAGATTTTTTTAAAAAATAAGGAAAAAAGAAAGGATAGGGGGTGGTGAGGGAGACAAAATAGCCAGAAAGACCTACTCAAAATGAGAAGTTTAAATTTCTTTTTTTTTTTTTTTTTAAAGGAATTATTTTTGCTCAAAGCTCTGTCTTGTTAGAAAATTGAATCAACCTCAAACTGGTCAAAACCAGATCTTTTCAATTTTATCTGCAAAATCCAGAAAGATAGCTGCCTAGGAACAACTGGAAAATCCTACACAAACTTTATTAGAGCTTTTGCTACTCTTCTATTTGCTTTTCCTTAAAAAAATTACATTTTCCAGCATCCTTGAAAAATCTTGACATGTTCTGTCTTCATATTGTATATAAGTTAAAGTTCCAAATTTTAATATATATATATTTAGCCTAATTCTTTTTCAATTTCATATGCTTTCAGGAAATGGTCAAGATAATTTCACGGGTCCTTTCTATGTCTAATTTCTTTTAATCTATGAATTGCAAACATTTCTACAAATAGGCAGGGTTAGCCCAGATGTTTCTTAAAAGGGTAAGAAAGCACCACAACTTAGAAAGGGAAATCATCAATGACTGAATCAAAAAGCTGGACTGCCATTTCTTAAAGAGATAATAGCTGTTGTGACTCACGTTTTTACAATATGAGCCTGGATTTTTCCATTCCTCTCAGGCATATTTTTGAAGTACAAGGCTTCAAACACATTGTTTCTGTGATATCACCATGCACAGAATGAACATTTCCCTCTTGCTTTGTCTTTGTTAAATTCAGTTAACATCGGTTCTTGCTGATAAAAATGTACTGGTTATGTAAACAAAATGTGCATATGAAAATAAAGCCCCAAGATGCACATTTTCTATGGCATGGCAAGAAGTGAGAACAGTACAAACAAATAAGATATTGCTAGCGCCTGTATTTATTCAGAAAAATAAATGCCATTTTCCCTTACACTTTTAGCCTTACTCTCATAGGCTTCAGCCACTCCAGCTCAAAAAGTCCTTTCAGGTTCTCGGAACATGACCTGCATGCCCTACGAGCCTTTCCCTGACTCTTTGTGGATGGGTGACCATGGCCCAAAAAGCGACTTTGGGCAACAGATTGCCTGCAGGGGCGTAAATCCAGGGAAAGTGGGTCCTGCTCACCTCCAGCTAGCTGCCCTCCTGCTCTTGCGTGGGCTTTGTGGACTCAGACCACCCCACTATCACCTACCAACCCCTTATCATGGCCCGAGATGCTGACACGAGCCAGCAGGGAGGTCCCATCCCCCAGAAGCAACAGCAGAAGCAGAGGCTGAGGTCATTGCTGTGCGCTACACCCAATTTCAGAGAATTCGTGGCTTCTTGCACCTCCGTTTTCTGCTTGCACAATGGCATAGGATGGTTTGCCTGGCGTGGTATCAAGGACATGCAGGCATATATTTCAGACACTTGGCAAGGATAATAAAGGAGCCGAACTTGAAGATGAACGATGTGAAAGTGGCACTCACAGGCTAAAAGTTAGACACCATCAGACATGCTCATCTAGAGTAGGGTTGTATCCATTTAACCCTACGGATTTCCATGATGCCACTCAAGAAGCTACTGGTGACCATGGGCTGGGAAGATGGATGATAGCCCGTGGCAGCAGGTATGTTTCCACTGCGATTCTGCTAGACCTAAATCTTACAAAATAATAATCAGGAGTCCTAAATTCTCCTTTTGTTTAAGAAATAATTGTGACTAAATATAGACTTTGCATTTCTAACTGTTGTGGTAACAAAAACAGTCATGAGGATGGGTTTCTTTTAAATGTTTGAGACCGCATGGAGTGCAGTCGTCTCTCTTTTCCCCTCTCTTTTCCATATAATCTCTTTAGCGTTTTCCTTTGACCTGCAGAGCACTGCAAAACATGAGAATAATAGGCTAGGGAAATAAAGAACAATATAGTGACACATCTAATTTAATGTCACTGACTTAGGTTCACACATTCTTCTGCATACATTTACACATACACACAAACATTTTATATATTTAAAAAGACTACAAGGTGATATGGGATCACATGGAAGTTTTTTTCCAACCATGAAGTAATAGCTTCATGGAGAACTCCTGTTTTTAACTAAGATCAAATAAAGACCGTCTACATAAAGTTACATAAAGATCAAGAGGCTAAAAGAGTCTAGGTGACTTAGACACTCTTCATAATTTTACTGACAATCAACAGGCAACCTTTTCAGACTTAATTCACTTATATTTATACAACGCTTCACATTCCACAGCTAGGAGGTGTCATGGGAAATTCTCTTTTAACTGAAAAATTTCAGTTACTGTTAATACACACTCTGAGGGTCTGTGCGCTCACATCAAAACAAGGGGGAACTGAATAATACAGTCCTTGAAATTTTACACAGCACACTCATTACTTCTGCTTAAGCTGATATCTGGTTTGTTTCTTTTTTTCAACAGGCATGATTTTGTCAAGACCATAAACAATGATTTTTTTGTAGCACACATTCCTAACACATATAATCAGCCACATCTCCAGCTGGCATAAATCAGCACAGCTCTACCCATCCCAGGGAAGTCACAGCAGCTGGGGAAATTATCCATTAGGACCAGGTATATTCAGATAGAAATGCTTTCTTTAAAGAGAGTACCTTCACACCAGAGCATGAACACCAGAGAGTGTGTAATTGAGGTTTTAAAGTAATGGCCTAGAAGGTAACCAAGCTTGCAGGGAGCTGGAAAACCCTGGGTTTTTTTGCAATGTGTGAAGGCAATCTGCAAATGCTTCTTCATCCAGAGACATACTGTTGGGTGAGCACAGAGTCAAAGGTGCAAAAGGGGTGCTGGAGACACCAATGCCTGCCAGGGACTGGGCAGGCTCCTGTCACTGGCCTGCAGGGAAAGGTTTGGTATTCCCCAAAAATCTGATGGAAACGGCTGCAATGTTTAGCTCTCAAAGGAGGTCTAGGAAAAGCACAGCGTTGAAATCAGCCCCAGACTGACGCGGGAGGAGCTGTGAGACGGAGTTCCTCTTGCTGCCCGTGTCACAAGGCAAACCTGCAGGTTGATATGACCTTGCACAAAACCAGATTCCCTAAAACGAGCCCTGTTTGTTCACCATGCACGGTGACTAGGGACAGAAATAAATAAGAGATCTCATTGCATTCACATCGATGGGGAAAATAAACACCACAAAACGTCCAAACCGAAATCTCAGAGGCACCGACCCACGAGCCTTTTGTCACAACCAGCTCTGCCTATGCTGTATCTTCCTTTAAATCCAGTTTAATGAGTTTTGCTGGCATCTCACTCATCAGAATCACGGCATTCTGACATTACCAATGGCTTATTGATAAGATAAAGTCTTCAGAAGGCTAACATGTGCTAAAAGGAAATTAATTCAGAAGATTTCATCCCGATGTTGAAACAGTATTTGGGGATGACAAATGTTATGCCAAGAATTAAATGCTGGCACTAAGTCTTCTCTTACGATAAAATATATATTTTTAGTGAGCTAAAAATATTCTGCTTTCTTTGCAGGTGTTTTTATATCAAATTATGCTGCAACCAAATGACATAAATAAGCAAGAGGGAAGCAGCACATTATAGTTACCAATGTGCATTTCTATATTTTGCTGAAAAATATAATTCTCTGCACCCAACAGGTTTTCATGTCTATTTTAATTAAGTAGAGATTGGCCTCAGAGTTATTTTACTATAAACTACTCAGCCTCCAGATCCAGAGAAAGATTTCTCCTTTGCTACTCTGAACAAACAGAGCTTGCAAAGAGCTACCAAGAAAGAAGAATGTTTTCAGCTCAGGATGCAGCCACTAGCTTTTGAACAAGAAATAAGAAATCTACAGGAGAACTCCATGTTGTGCCAAACATAATATACACTGCTCACACCATTAGCTGCTTTGAATGCTCACATGAATAAAATATATCAAATCTGGTCCGTTTTATTCACAGACCGTTTTGTAAAGACATTCTAATGGATATAGGAAGTTGTAAAACGGCTATTAAAATATATTCTGAAGCTATTATGGGATAGTTATGCTGCTGAAGAAGGCAGGTTTTATGCTGGCCACCAAAAGCTTGGCTGCGTGCTTCTAGAGAAGAGGGAGCCATGGCTGGAAAGCTGTCTAATGTATTACCACAAAGTTATAGGTAAGGCATCAGTGATCCCCCCCATCTAAGTTATGGAGACACATTTCATCATCAGGGAAAAACAACAGACTTATAAAAGCCATCACCAGAACTGGCATGTTTACATTAAAAAAGATAGATGAAACTCTAGAAGCGAAGCCAGGGCCTCTCTCGCAATTTTAGCATTGAACTGAGACAAACACGATGTAACAACTGAACTTCATTTTTAATAGTGAATGGCGCAATATAGGTTTTCCTTCTTTCAGGTGACACAAACAAACCAAGGCTGACACGAGGGGTCAAGAAAATACTGGATGTGAAAGGCTGGGAGAGACAGACCCAAATCATACAAAGTTAAGCTGTGGGGGGTGGCAGGTCCCCCCTCCCGCATCCCACAGATATGAGGTGAGACAGCAGGTCCTGCCAAGTCTGCAGCATCGGGAGCACTTTGCTCCACGACCACCATCCTTCATTGACCTGCACCTCATCCATACACCTACGTTACACACAGCTTCCCCTTCTTCTCCACCTCTATCCCTTTCCTCGTCATTAGCCAAGAAAATGAACTCATCCTCCCACCTACTTTATTCCAAGTCAACATAACCTTTCCACAAACCTCTCCCTGTCCACAGTGATAACCCTGAAGTGACATTCGCACCAAGTCGATGTGATTTTTGGCACGGCTACTTTATTCTCCCCTTTGTCCCATGCAATGCATCTCTGCCTATCCCGGTAAGTTCCCCTGGACAAGGATGCAGGGTCCCTATTTGTCTATGGTTTTGGATGGTGCTAATGGAGCCCCAGCTACTGGCAGGCATTTTCAGTGCTTATGGAGTAAAATACACAGGAGAAAAATGAAAAGGCACAGATATAGAAGTGCACTGGCAAAATTATAGTCCCTGGTAATGGAAATAGAGGCTCACAAGGGACAAATTGAACAGGGACCCTATCAGGGAGTAGCTGGTTGCTGCTTGCTGGGGTATATTGAAGATTTGATTCATTATTTAGTGCACTGTAAATTTGACAATGCTATTTGGATAACGCTAGTGGATCTTCCACTCTGATGGAAGAGATTTTCTCTCCAGAGAGACAGAGGGAGATTATTGCTGTCCAAACAGGAGGGATATTCTGCCCGTTTGCGATTGAAAACCGCCTGGGTTTGGTTGCCAAATTTAGGAATCAGAGTTAAGAGCTTACATGGGCTCCGGAGGTGCAATCCTCAGCTCATGTCAGTCAAGGGGAATATTTCATGTGACTGCAACAGGCAGTGGGTCAGACCCCTGACGTCGAAGAGACAGAATTATTTCATTTCTGTCGTTCCTTTCAAGTACGTTTACTTCAGCAACTCGGCGTAGCTTCACGGAAAAGATGCAATGGATGCTGGTGCCGACTGACAGCGATTTGATTTGAATTACATAATGCTCTAAACCATTATGTAAATGAGGCGGATGGAAGCACAGAAGCAGAGAAGCTAGGGATTTTTCATTGTTGGTTTTGTTTTTTTATTTTAATACGTGGTAGCACTGTAACACTAGTACCAAGATTATGTTCTTCTAGCTACTACATTTTGCTGGTAGGTTGGCTGAATTAAACTTTATTTCTCCTGACATTAACCAAAACCTAAAGTGCACCTGAGCAAATGATGGGGAGCATCTAAAGAGTGGTGAACGTGGATGACTTCAGAGGTACACGAGGGAGTCACATTACCAGGAGTGGTTTTGGCTATGTCCCGCCGATGTCAATGAGACTCAGGCTTCTGAGAACCCTGTGGCTCTCCTGAATATTCCTCCTCTTCTCCCCTGTATAATTCCCTCATCTTTTTACATGAAAGAATTTTTCAGAGTAAACAACACATTGCACAAACAATTATTTTCCAAAAGTCATGACATTTTCTGTTAATTAGCAATAATATAATCATCCAGATAAAACTGCTGGGGACATTGCATTTACTAACAAGCTACATCCAAATATGCATTTATGTGTCAATGGTGCATGCTCGAGTGGTTGGTAATACTCAATTGGGCCTGAGGCACAATGCACTGGAAGCATACAATAGTGGCCTAGTATTGCAAACCCTGTTGTGGCTTCTTGCTTAATTTAGCTTATGGGACCAAACAGTCAATGAATAAACCAGAAAATAATACATCAAGTGGCCTGTGAAAGAGAAACATCTGATGATGGTATCAATGCAGGACGTTTTCTAAATGGAAAATGCACTAGCTCCATAATTTGGGAACTTGTTTGCACTTCCTGAAAGAAAAAACGCTATTCCTAAAAATAACTTTATCATTACTAATAGCCATGATAAACAGCAATTGCACTGAGAGATCATCCAGTACCTTGACCCTAATACCCTCCTATAGCCAGGGTTCTGTCTATGCTAGAGACCCACAATAATATATGGATACTGGGGGCAACGTAAGAGCCCCCAGATGACATTATGTCTACGAGGTATAATAGCACCTACTCTGATAGGGTCCTAAAATGATACAGAAATGACTGTACTGCTTGAACATTTGGATTCTTTTTTTCCACTTTCAAGACAAATTCAACTAAAAATAAAAATTTGACAAGAAAATGGAAGATTTTGGTCAGATCTCTTAATTTTTAATCTGCCATGTACGGGGCTAATAATTCAAGTACTGCCTGCTCCTCTGTACATCCACCTGTATCTTTATCCATCTTGCGGTATAGTTCTGCAGCTTAGACAGGACAAATAATAATTTATTCTAGAAATTTTTGGCTAAAAAATATGTATTGGATATGCAACTCTTGTGAAATAGCCTCATACACAGGATAGAATTAATCAACTAAAACTAGCTTCTCTGATGCATTGGAACAGAATAGCCAAACCAAAGAAATGCAGGATGTTAGACATTCAGAAAGAAGTAGACACTGTTAGGACATGAGTCATCTCTCCTGTTTTGTATGTCTACTTCAGTGAGATAAACTATGGTTTAGACCCTAGCGAAGGTCCTGATGATTCAATTTGTTTATTAGAACATCTAAATTTAGGTGTTGATATGTACCTGTAGGTACCTGTGAACTGAGTGTCTACACTTGCACGCCTGCTTTTCTCTGACAAAGCAGGGGTATCTGGGCTGAAATCTGTCCTTCCAAAATCCGGACCATTATGGAATATGATGCAAGGTGTGTGATGTGTGTTAGCTTTTCTTCTGCTTTGTTCTTCTTAGAAAAAAAGGGACCAGCCACCTCTACATGCATGGTGGTAAGGGAATGGAACATGGGGCTGTTCCACTCCGGCTGGTGGTAAACTCTAACACTTCTACAACAGCTTTCCAGTGCCCACAATTACTTTACAACATGAAGCACAGATCTTCAGTTTCAAAAATGGCATACATTTAATTAGTCAATGACAGCCATGTTGTTCCCAGAAACATGATCACCCCGGTTATTCTGATACACTGAGACTCACCATGGACTCACAAATCTGGAAAATATTTTCTGTCTTATGTTTCGTTTCTACAAATTAAAGGGATGTTTGAGATCTGGATTGTGCAGTTACATGGGCAAAAGTTGATTTGAGCTAATATTTTTACAAGTAGAGTGAAATATGGGCTAGTGGCATCCATGACTTCTAGGGGACCCAAAAAAGAGCTGAAAATGCACATCCATCCTAGTTCACAGCCAATTTCCTACTCCAGTCTTGGGCTTGTCTTGCAGATTATGTCAAAGCATATAGTGATTTTAAAAGCAGAACAAGTGGGATGGCACAGTTTCTCTCTTCCCACACAAGTGTTTAGCCTGTCTCCAAAATATGCTTCCCTGACTCTACTTCCCTTCCAAAAATGTCCCCAAAACTGGTAGTGCTAACTCTAGAAAACCTGTCTGGAATCCCAGCTCTCCCCTGCCCTCTTCTACTGCCAGACAGAGAAGAGAGAAATGTAAGTGGGTGAAAGAAAAGAGGCAAACGTGGATGGCATTTCACAGGTTCCCCTTGTCCATGTCTCCAGAATATATTTAACACACTCCAAGGGCCTAATAACAATCCTTTATATAGGATGGTTGTATATTAGGTCCCCTTTACCTAATAACCATCTATGGTGGGTTAATCCAACCCGAGGAGGTGGGAGTTAAAGAGCAGCTTGGTGGGCACTTGGCAGCCAGACCAGGTTAACCCACCACACCACCCTTTGCGGAAACTGCGCTTCTCACTTGATCTCCAAGTCAGTGAGCTGCAAAGTTAACGATGATGGCCTGGAAGAACTGGTCACAGCAGACCAGATCGCAGCTTGGTACTGCAGCCTTGGGCTTCAGAGCGACTTCTCCTACCTCCCCTTTCCATCCCTCCCGAAGGGATGGAGCTGGTAAAGAGAGCTGTGTAAAATGCTGTCACAAAACACAAAAGAGAGCCTGTAAGCCAGCCCTTAGGTCCAAGCAAGAAGTACATCTAGCTCGTAAGATCAGATCATTAAAAGCATTACTGATCCTCTCAATTCTTACAATTCATAATATTCCCAGATGAATCTAAATTAAATTGAAGATTCACATTAAGAATGTAATAGGAAATCCCACTTCACATGCTTAACATTTACTCTCACAGTGGCTAACAAGAATAAGATAGTCCAGGACAGAGTTCTGCCGATTTATCTTAACTCCCTTCTCCTTACACACCCGAAGCATAAACACATACAGTGCCTGGTCTACTTGTATCGATTATTTAGGTATGGCCTGATAGCACAGACACCACTGCCTCCAGTATACCCAACGCACACTGTAATGATCCCAAGAACTAATGGTTTACGTGTGCTTTGCTTTCTGCTGGCTGGTACAGATAGGCGGCAGAGGTACAGGCCCGGCTCTTCGAGTCTTTCTGATGTGGCCGGCGATGCCATCAGCTCTGGCCATCTCATATCTCACTCATCGCCTCCTTCTCCCTGCCCTGGCCATCACAAGCTGGGTTCATTTTTCCAAAACTGCCTCCAAACCCAGGGCCAGGACTGTGCACCACACCGACCCTGCTGCTCCTGCTTGTTCTCACATCTCCAACTTCATTTGGAGGCTCTGACTTGAACTAACATTACTACAGACCAAATAGAAATGTTTTACTGCGCATGTCTAAAAATAGAATTGCAATCATCTATGCTTCCGTTACTTTAAAACTAAATTTATCAAGAGATTATTCTTCCGTGAGGTTTAGCACACGAGAAATCTTATGTTTTAAAGTTCAATCATTTCACAGTTATTTATGAGCAGAAAATCTTATGGATTAATTTTATAAAGAAGCTCAATCAGCTTGGGGATCAGATCTTCTTTTGGTGTAAATGGTCAGAATAAGTATGCAGCCCACCAAGGCAGTTTTTGCCTCTTTTTTTTTATATTGATTGCTATGTTCACAGATAATGTGCAGCTAAGCACCAATAAGATAAAATATAAGGGTTATAATTCTGTTTCAGGAAAATCTTCCAAGTAACAGTTCAGACTCTTATGACTGAATAAGGAGAGAGAGAAAAACATATATTTCTCTGGGTTTTTTTACTGGTTTAGTTTCTACATTAGAAATTTATTTGAGTGCAATTGATTTTGTAGTTTCCTCTGTAGTTTCCAATTAATCATCCACCCTCTTTGTGAGGATGTTTTACACAAAAACAGGAGACAGGAAAACATTTTAAAATAGGAAAATGTGCTTGTAAAACCACAACACTGGCCTGGGTATGCAGAAGTGCAGGTTCTGTATGAAACCGCCCTCTCTAGAGGAAGGGGGAGCAGCATTGCCTGCCATATGTAACAGCTGACTGCAAATTTCCTATTGAAACTCTATTTCTATAGAAAAATGCTTTTCCAATAAGAGAAGCATTTTAGTAAAGAGCATCTACTTTGAGATACAAATTTCTTTGTACAACAAAGAAGCCTCCAAACTGAAAAGGGGACAGATTTCTCACAGAAAATCACAATTATTCATGGGGGAAAAAAAATACTTTATCTCCAAGAATGATGGGAAACAGGCCAGAAATCACCCTAATCACATCCCATTTCTGGTTCTCCCACTGGCTTGACATCCCCGTGTTTGTGTTTTTAATGTATATGAAAAAATTGGGAACTTTACATAGTCATTTTGATTCCAACATAAAAATGTATTTTAAAATTACTTGGTTTTGACCAGACAAATGACACCTCTTTAAATCACAAAACAATAAATGTGACAACACCTATTCAAAACCAGGAAAACCCGTTTTTCTTCTAAAAGTCATCATTAGAATCTCATCCAAGCATAAAACTTTTGACTGAGGACAAGGATCTTTTGGAGCTTTGAATGAGTAACAGCGGGATTATTACAAAAATAAATAAAATATGAGCAAGCTGCCACTTAAGCTATGGATTTCCCACTGCAACAGCTTCAAAACTTTCTTGAAATACAACAAATTAAAAAAAAAAGGCAGACAGACGAGAAGGCTCTGTCTAACTGATAGCACGAAAACATCAAGCACTTTGATTCAGATTAATAAATAATGATGGCGTGTTATCCAGGAAACAGTGCAATGCCAAGTCTGTTTGATCTCAGACCAACTGTTGGGTAAAAGTATTCCGAAACGCTCTCTTGGGCAAACGGGCCAGTTGCATCTCATCTCTGAGACTTTGATTATTTAAATGGGGCTTTTATTAAAAGAAGAAATTTCATCCTAGAAGAAATTTTATACCTTACCACCTTCCTAAGGGCAAACTCCAGCTTTACCTGGCTTATTCAGGTGGCTGGGGTCATAGGAGCAAGGGAGCTCAGAGCATCCTCTGGTTTTGCCCTCCTACCTCCTACACAGAAATGGAAGCAATGGGAAAGGAAGAAAAGAGGGAGACTTGCGAGCCCTGTCCCTTGCATTTCAGGGCTGTCCCAGAAAAGCTGGGAACTCACCCTCCCTGCAGGTCCCACAGCCCACACCAAGAGCTGTGAACCCCTGGGAGCACACCTCTTCCCCCTTGGCCCTGCACAGCAAGAACCATTACCCCCAGTTTATGGCTGGGAGCACGCACCAGCCTGGCTTAGGCGCACAGGGATGACGACAACTCAGTGCCATGGTGCAGGGAGCGGACAACGGGACTGGGGGTGGACGTATGTCCTCAGCAGTCCTGGAGCCTTCTCCTAAGGTGGCCGTGTGGTGGAGATGGCATGTGGTATGAGGAGGCTTTCTGGATGAACCAGCTAGAAACTCTCCCTTGGCTCCAGCTGCCATATACCCCCTCTGCTGCAAGCCGTGGCTCCAAGCCTGAGTCAAACCCTTAAACGACATCCCAAGGCTGACAGATGAGTTCACAGCAGCCCACTTTCAGACAGCAGAAAATGCTGCTTTTCCCCGGACCAGTCTGTCACAACCCACCTTCTCCCCAAGAGAGAGACCTTCATCTCTCAGGCTAGCACTTCCATTTCACACCCAACTCTTTCAGAGAGGAGTATCTCTCTGTCCTTCTCAAAAGATCTAAAAAGCCCCTTAAGCTTACAAGCATGCATTGTCCAGGCAGGTGTTTCTGGACTTGTTCACTTTTTTCAGTACAGTCATTCCCTGCATGAAACACTCCGCCGGACACACGGCTCTTTCCCTACCAAACAGGGCTTCGGCAGCCTGAGAGCTCAGCTGAAAAAAAACCCCAAGCGCTAATGCAGGAAGCATAAAGAGATCTGATAAATGCTCCAAAGCTTCAGCTTCCAATAAACATATGAACTATAGCAACTGCCAAGAATTATGACTGCATGACATTACATCCAGCTCCTTGCTCTTATTAAAAAGTAAGCACGGGTATCCGATGCGCAGATGGGCAGTACCACACAATCTGCTCTGCTCCACAATCTGTGTTTTAATGGATGTTCATAGGTTATCACGAAGCAAAAGTTTTCATCTTAAGGAAATACGTGAACTGTGCAAACAGCTGTTTTTAGGGTTTGCTGTAGTAGATGGACAGAAGTGAGTGATTCTGGACTTTCGGTCAGTTTTTGTGTGCTCTGAAACGAGATGTCTTCCAATCCCTTTCCTACTACAGAAAATATAATGGACTCTAATCACTAGTTTTAAATAGAGGAAGGTAATTTGCACATTTTTTGTAAGTGCAAGTTAATATTTTTGGAAAATGCTAAACTGATGAGCTTCCTTTTGCCCACACAGCGTAAGAAGTGACAAGGTAAGATCCTTGGAAGAGTGGCAAGATTGCCGAGATACTCCACTCTGATCTGGAGAGATCAGTTGTAGCAAGATGAGGATTGTTTTACATTCATAATCCCTGATTTTACAAAGTGTCAGTTTATTCAGTATTGGGTGTAGGGTTATTGAGATCTTTGCATGAGCACACCAGTAGCACTTGGTCTCAATACTCATAGGTAGTAACAGATAACTGATATTTTGGAGACTGTGAACTTTAAACTGATTCTAGTCTATCAAAAACTTTTGCCACTATTAGCTGCAACCCTGAGCTGTAAGAAAAATATTCTGTGCCTTTTTAATAATAGTCCTGATCTATCTGTCCACAAATTTCCCAAACTACACCTGATTCAAGGTGGGATAGATGGGCAAAGAGGGATACGGAAAGGGTTGTAGGCAAGGCAAGTTTGAATTTGGCATCCTCTAAAAACACCACCAGCCTTTAGTGTGCTGCAGGATCCACAGTAAAGATGCACTGCCAGCACTGAATTTGCATTCCCCGGATTTCACTTTTGAAAGTGTATTTCAATCATGTTCGCTCTCACCCTGAATAGTAGTGCTATGAGTCTTTGTTGAGACTGCTCAGATTTTCCCCTTGCGTTTATAGATGTTGTTCCTTGGTGCACTTCTTAACAGAAATAGGGCAGCATAATTTATTAGAAGTGATGGTATTTTGATCTGTAACCATCAATAAGTCTGTGGCCTTCGGACCAAACACTATTATCAAGACGTCCATTGAACTGGAAACAGCATTAGAGAAAAGACAGCTAACTCAGCGTTAATCGAGACTTTCTGTTCTTCCACTATCTGAATATTGCTATCAGGCTTTGTGATAATACCAAACCTCTGACAATTCCAGGCGATCACACACTGATTTATTAAGGTGGTCACGTAGCCAGGTGACTTGTGATACCGCACTACAAGGATTACATCCCAGATTGACAGTTAACATAATCATTTCTAGTGCCATGCACAGGATCCAATGTTCACATCAGATTTTGCATGTCAAGATTCATGAAACTCTGCAAATAAATAAGATCATCTAGTTACAAATTTGACTTGCTCTACCAGCAACAGAAATTAGACAGGGTACAGTATACATTTGGAGACCAGCCCAGTCTCCTGAACAAGCCCTTTAGCAGTCTAGTGAAAATCACCAGCATAACCAGCATGTTTGCTCCTCTGCCTGACCACAAGACGCTAGCTAGTTACAGCCCCAGCTAAAACTTTTAGCTTAACCAGCATCTACAGGCTTCTAAATCTGGAGCTCAGGTTGCAGTTGTGTTGGTCAGCCCTAAGAACAGCATCCCCATCACTGTTCTGCACAAAGAAATTGCAAGTCTGGCTCTTCCCGCCTTTCTTAATATTTATGCATCTGGTCTGGCAGCATCCATCATTGGGGTAGCCTTAGTAGGTGCCCCAGAGGGATGAAATAATAGCAATTGCAAAAAGAGACACAAGACAAATGAATAAGGAGGATGGGAGGAAGCTAGTATCAGGAGTCTTTCAGGGTTAGGTTATATGAGGCTATAGCTCTTGCAGCACAGGAAGAAAAACCACCACCACAAATTAGCAACAAAGAAAAACAATGAGTCTGAGCTGGTTTCAGTGGGGGGTGGGGAAGGAGAAGCATTTGGTAGAACCTTGTACAGAATATACATTGCCAAGGGATCAAGGCCTGGGTAGAGGCATAAAGTACTTTGCAAGGCATCTTGCAATCTTTAGGCATGGGCAGTGACCCACTCCTGGACGGCACAGCGCGCACCCAAATCTCCCATAAACCAACCCAACAAAAGCAGGGGTAGAAGCTTCCTCTTCTCAACTGCCTCTGGAGAGCAAATTGCCAAAAGGCAGCAGCTCTGCAGTCCCCGGGAGGAGAGGAAACATCAGACTTCAGCTGGGAAACTGCTTTCTGGCACCGAGCTGTTTTCAGAGCTTTCTTCTGGCCGTGGTGGGAGATGGTGGGGTTTCCCCCCAGCTGCACACCTGATGTAGCCAGGGTAAAGGCAGCGTGGTCCCTCCTGGCCAGCAGGCTCCAGATAATGACCCTTTGGAGCGTAGTGCTTCATTACGCACACCAGATTAATTCCCTCCTCCCAGACTTCTCCAAGAAGGAACTCGGCTAAATTTTTGCTGCGTAGTCAGGGGCTTTAGATTAACACAGACAACAAAGCAATTTACTAATCCCGAAGACTAGGCATGGTACCAAGCGTTCCTTCCCAATGTTAAGCGTCCAGCTGAGGGGGAAGGGCAGGGAGGGATTTTCAAGCGCGCACAAACTTTTTGAGCCTCTGAACCGAAGCCCAGCCTCCAAAATTCCTGTTGCTATTTTTCGTTCTTTGACAGTAGCACCCAGAGGCCCCAAATGAAATTACTTTGCGGCTAGGTGCTGGACAAACACACTGTGGATTGAACAAAGGGCGGGAAGGTGTGAACTCATTTGCCTCTCCCACCAGCGAGGCGAAGGGATCCCAGCTCTCCCAGGCTTTGCCCAGCTGCCCATCCTCTGCCTCCCCATGCAAGAAGTGCAGCTGCACCACGAGCCGTGGTGAGACACACTCAGGAGGTCTGAAAGCCCGAGCGAGCACCAGACGAAACCTTTTCCTTGGCAGGTGTGAACTTGATCTGGTGCCCGTCGCTTCAGCCAACCACGTTGCCCACCAGCTCATCCGAATTCCTCCAAATAGAGCTCAAAGCACTGATTGCGAGCCATAAAGCCTCTTGGCCCTGGGGGTGCTCAGAAGCTACTAGACCCCCCAGCACTACAGGTGCAGGGGGACAAGCCAGTCTCTTCAGGCTGTCGTCTGGAGCTCGTTTGCCGTCCTGCTCTGGAAAGCTGCCTCGTGGGCCTCAGCAATGCTTGTGAGAGCCCAGGCATGTCGTGACGGCTGAGACGACGGGGATGCCAGAGGAGCAGGAAGGGAGGGAGGAGCGTCGGAGCCCAGCTGGCTCACTGGATTTGTGAGTGTGGGCGGCAGGTTCACAACCAGCTATTCTTTTTATTTCTGGATTTGTGTGTCTGCTTGAAAATTTGTACCAGCTCTGCTATACAAACAGGAACACAGAGAATTGGGCTAGAAATGACAAGATAACCCAGAACCCCAAATCTTAGCCTTGTACCGTTCTTCCTGTTTCAAAATCCATCTCCCAGCACATGCCTTTATTTAGCCTGAAATTAAATTCCAAGTCTTAATACCTTCATAGGCTTTAACTAGTTTTCTCCTTGCAACTGAGGCTGGCTTTCATCCCAGCAGCCTTCTCTCAGATGAAAGGCTCCATTAAACCCAACCCCTTTCCGGCACTCCTCCTGGATCATGGGATCACGATTAACAGAGTTCGCTCCGAGATGTGCACAGGGATCAAAGGGTCATCAGTTTTGCTGTACATGCAAAGTGGCAACCTCTTATCTAGAGACCAAGTACAGGGCCTCATGGACTTCCCCACCTCCCAGAATCTGTATACCTTGATTTATGAACTGGACTGGCAGCTTCTAGACAGCAAAATGTTGCCCATTGTGAAAGGTGCTGGTCAAATACATATTTGGGGCTGAGGGGGACACAGCCTCATATCCCTACTCAAGGAAAATATTTCCATGTTCACACCTAGACTGAGGAGGAGCAGCAAAGTCCTCATTAGCTGCTCGAGGATACAGAACGACCAAACTGTTGGCTTGTCTGACAGCCCCTCAACAAACGGTGACTAATCCATGAGGCTTGTCTCCTGGCAGCTAAATCCTCTTTTGGGCAAGGGGGTGTTCAGATGTGGGCAACCTGGAGCCAGTCCTCGCGCACACATGACAGATTTCAGCTGCTGAGACAAGGGACCAATGCCACATCAGTGGGCTGACCCCCTTCAATATTGCAGTTGTAATGTAAATAAACAGCCAGAGGAAAGGAAAGTGGCATTTCTGTATGTGCTGCATCACTCATTTGTAAATACTCAGCGCTTCCAGTATTAACTACTGCAGATGCTGAAAAAAACCAGGATGTACAGAGGACATCGCAGGAGTCCTTGCACTAGATTTTTTTTCCCTTTTTAGCCTAGTTTTCTGAGGAAAAAGGCTTATCTGATCATGCTGTCTGTCTTTTAATCCCCTCTAATAACTTTTGAATCCATTGGCCAATTTCAACCACACTTGAGACGGAAGTAGACATTTCAGATACACTAAACACCCACTCATCCTACAGAAATGAAGAGCTAAGTAAAATAAATGACTGGTAGTTAGTGCTCCCGCTACGTTGTAGCTCCAGCCCCTTACCCGTTCTGCGAGATGGCAGTCGAGCATGTCAATCAGTTTAGGGATGCAAATGAATCCTTAATAAGCTGTTACACACATTGCCACTTAGCCCCACAAGCGGTCACGAAGAGACTACGGGCTTGGAAGGGCAAGTTAAAGACAAACGAGCTAGATCCACAGCTTTGCCACTCATAAAGCAACAAAACCTTTGTTTTTCCTGTTTTAGGATAATAACCTTAGAAAAGCAGAATCAGCGTGGCTGTGCAGGGATTAATATTGTGGCTTCCTCTCTTATCCTTTTCTGCCTTGAAATAGTAAAGTCTAAAACTTAGCTCCTGAAGAAAGAGGAGGAAACCAACACTGATAACGTGAATCAAGCCCTTAAAGCAGCACCATGCAGAAGAGTGAGAACATGAAAGCCATTCAGCTCTCCGTGGCTGTGTTCAGTTCTCATTTTGGTTCAGGGACAGTAACTTCATGCAAAGCCTCTGACCAGGGCAGTAAAGCAGCACTGAAAGACTCCCACGGGAGCCTGATTGTTGGGCTGAAACCCTACTCTCCCGAGAGCAGCATATGGTACACGAGAGCTGCAAAAGCAGCCTCCGAATTTACACACACTTACAGCTTTATTTCCCTGACTACATGCACCACATCGTAGATCTGCACCTAAAAACAGGACCTCGGTATCTTAACAAGAGGTCTCGTGCACGCATGCACAATATGCTGAAAGCAAGTTTTAAGCCAGGAGCAGAAATATGCTCCCAAACTCATGTGCCTTTGCTACAAATGGATGCAGACAAGCACAGGACTAACAGAACTTCCTCCCACATGGCAAGCTCAACATGTTTCAAAGCTTCCACCAAAAAAAAATCTAGCTCAGCTGCTATATATCATGAGAAATGGCTGATGCGCCCAGCACACTGGCAGACTGCCTGGCTGCCAGCTGTGGTCCGATTTCTAACCCTGCTAAAAACAGAGGTCTGCCAGTGGACCCAGTGCCACAAAAAGTGCAGAAAGCAACGCCAGCCTTCGGATGGGCCTGTGAAACTGCTGCCACGGCCAACGAGACGCACACAATGCTGTGGGCAACGCTTTAGGCAGCTGGGCTCTCTGCGCTGTGGCTAGCAATGATCTGGCATCCTGGAAGTCGGTAGGAAAACTCAACCCTGGGTTCTGCCTGGAGGGCAAGAAGTTCAAAGGACTCCAGACTGGCCTGTGGCCAGACTGAGAGGAGTGTTTAACTGGGTGCCTGTAAGAGGCATTTCAGTCATTCCCATAAAAATGCCATTTCCATGTAAGTCCTACACAGGCAGGCTTGCTCCGCTCCTCTCCCAGTCAAGGAATGCAGCAATTATGCCCACAACAACAGCCAAGCTGCTTTCCCATCAGTCAAGCTCTGGTTCTGGAGGCAGCTCTCATCTCAAAATCAGTGCCCGACAGGCAAACCAGAGCTACTGGCTTTGACAATTGGAAGGACAAGATGCAATTTAGGTGTCTAGGAGACCAAACTAGACTTGGAATTGCTATTTGTGGGTTGGTCAGTGCCGATCTGAAAGCTCAGTCTCCATGATCTCTAGGTACCTTGTGCTCTGGCTCTCTCTCCTGCCCACATGAGCACTTCCCAGGCAGCCTGTAGACACTCTTCTGATATATTAATCCACAATTATTAACAAGCCTATGATTTTCAAGGCCACATCTGCTGTACCCATCTCTGGAATTCAGGATTTACTGTCTGCATGTCCTGCAAGTCTTGTCTTGAAGGCAGCCTCAAGGCTGCCAGCAGAAGGCAAGGCAGTACAAACTTTTTTCACATAGGATAGTTCATCTAATTCCTCTTTCCCAATCACTGTCACCTCTGTATTCCTTCATCTTGTGAACAGTTCTGTTCAGGTCAAGATGCTGAGAAAAATCTGGGTTGCAAAGTCATATACACCTTGGGTACATAGTTCCACCATGAAAGCCAATGACACTCTATTTTGCAATCCGTTTCCAGAAGGTGCAGCTCACTTGTCTCCCTGGTCATCCAGTTCCTGGTACAGATAGGAACCTTGATGAAAGCCAGGTGATTTTACGTCAAATAAGACAAATCAGAGTGATGTCCAGCAGAGAACTACCTTCAAGTGCTTTTAACAAGAGTAATGTGGGCTTTCTTCTTCCTCATCTTATCCTTTCTAGCATGTGTCCTCTGGGTCATTTGCAACCTGGAGGATTATTTCCATCTGCGTTGTAGAGGAATGCCTTTCTTTCATTTCAGGTATCCGGAAGATTGTACATACCTTTATAAATTGGAATTACCACCAAGTTCATTCAGGTCTCTGTTGTTGCAAGGCAGCATTATTGCAACACACTCAACTCAGGTCTACCTTTTAAGACTGTTTTGTCAAGGATATAGTGAACGCTGATGTGAGGCTATCTGCCTTCTGTACAAACCAGACCACTTGAGCACATTACACGTGTAATACGCACACCTCGGACTGCTAATTTGCTCCTGTGTGTTATTCAGTGTGAAAGTCCTTAGCAACAAACTCAAAGAAAGATTTGAGCCCCAGCTGTACCACTGCTGTGATGCAGCTCTCTGTGATGAAGGTAAGCTGTGTCTGTAGGACAGATCCTACCTCTGGAACTCAGCCATGTTGGGAAAAACATCTCACCTCCATCCCGGTTGAGTTCAGAGTAAGATAAATAATGTCCTTCTATTCATTTACAGCTGAATGCAGGTTTCTCCTTAGATTAATCTCTGAACTGCCATTTGGGATCCGAAGACAGCTGCTCCTGTGCCCTGCCCAGTCCTAGAATAGAGATTGGTCCTATCTTAACTACAGCAAAGTGAACCTCAGCTGTAGGGTGATAGGTGCCTTTTAAGTACTCCTAGCCAAATAGTAGATAATACTACCACTTGAGGCTTGACTTAGCACTTGGGTTTGATCAACACCCAGTTCAGAGGAGGTGGGAAACAAAGTGTGACCCTGACGCCATTTCACGTCTTCACCATTTCCCCTGCTTGCTAAATAGTAGTATATCTGCACAGGCGGTAACTGGTGCCTAGCTTATATGCCAACACGAGCTGCGGCTCCCTATGCTCACTGGTTTATTGCTAATGCAACAAATAGCCGTGGGTATGCAGTATTTGTTGTGACAAGCTGGAAGAAGTCCATGCGTCAGATGATGAAGTTGTTCTTGCTACTAGCAGGTACAATTGTCTTTTCTGCTGAACTAGCAGCACACTCGCTTCTCCTTTTGCTCTTAACTTTTTCCCCTTTTTGACTACTTTTTAAATATTTTACAGACGTTATACACTCATGGCTAAGCTCTCCAACACATTTTCAGCAGTTTTGTTGAGTCTGCATTTTCAGAGTCTATACGGGGCTAGGATCAGGGTTAGAGCCACTCATGCCAACACACTTTGAATGCTCTGTTATTCCTACAGCACGGTCTCGACATGCATGGCAAACTCCATGCAGAGAAAAAGCTAGGCAGGCCCCCAGAAGAGGTCCATTTCGAGGACTGGAGAGCAACATAGACCTCGGCTGAAAAACTCAGCATCCCTGAAGACAAGAGCTTTTTTGTGTTTGATCACCTAAGCAGCAGATTTTAGCCATCCTACTTCAGCAAAGCACGTGGTGAGAGTGCAGATGCTCTGGGTTCATATGGCACCAACGCAGACAGAGGCACCTCCAGGCAATGTCTGAGGTCATACGAGAGCATTGCCATCCAAGTTGTGTTCTCTCTTTACACCCGATTAACCGTGTAAAGCATGCTCACACACAGTTCCTGTTCATGAAAAGCCTGAATCCAGTGCTGTTTTTTGGGGTGGGAGGTTCTCCTGCTTGGAAGGAAGCAAAAGCAAGGTGAATGGGGAATGTTCTCCTAAGCGGAATTTGAGGCAGCAGTGGGAAGGTTTTGGAGAAAAAAAAATGAATGGTGGTGAAAGCAGAAACTCTGGAGAGCTATGGGTGGAAAGATCCTTCATCAGGCCCCTGGAACTGGAAGGTGCATGCTGGGGCTATCTGTGGAGGTTTGAAGAGGTGGTCCAACAATTTGTTGCTGGTGTAGGGTGCAGGGCCAACTGTCTGCTGTGCAGTTTCTACAGGACTTTGGGCATGCAATTTGCCCTCAGGTCTACCTCTGTAAAATGAGAAAACCAGAGCTCCCTGTGGTGGAAAGATGCTGTCTAAATAAACACAGGGGATGTCACTTTTTGGTAGGGGTTTTTGGTCTTTTTTTTTTTTCTTTTTTTTTTTCTCAAGTAATTAATTTAGGTAACATCTATCTCGTTTTCTCTTCATTGAGAACCAGTCCTTTAATTTTCCAGCCCAGTTTGGCAGTGTTCTCACATGCCCAGGTACCTCATTCAGGTGACTCAAAAGCACGCAAGGCAAACATCACTCTCAAGAGTGATGTCCGCCTCCCATTCTCAAGCAGACACAGGCTCTCCTCCCTGGAGAGATGGTCCTCTCCTCCAAAATTACAATTCCCTTATCCTCCAAAGAAAAGGCTGCAGCAGCTGAGGCAATCTCAGCCCTGCCCAAGCTTCCTTGAGGCTGGTTGAACTGACAGTAACTGCAGAGCTTCCCAGCCCAACTGGATCAGTCTTTGAGAAGCTCTGACCCTGACTCCAGTCGCATGCTCAGTCTGTCCTGCGACTTCGCCCGTTCTCCCCACCCAGAGAAACAAGTGAACTATCACAGACGATAAAAGCCAGGAACAGTGTTTGGACAATCAAAGCCCTGCCCTTACAAAATAACTTTTTAAAATAATGGCAAGCAACACATATGAATACCTCCTTTGACTTAAAGCTAAACACACCTGCTTGTGCTCATAGTACCCAACAGTAAAATCACATGGTCATCCAAAGCTTTTACCTCTGTAATACAAAATTTTTTGCCACTTACTATAAGAAATTGCTACTTTGGTAACAAAGAAGTTGTCTTTAGATGTTCAAAATACAGACAAGGTCCCTATGGACTATTCAGGCATAAAAGTCACCATTTACCAAAAGAAGGTTTTCTCAATCTGTATTTAAGCATCGCTGAAAGAAACTGGCCTCACAACCAAGATCTTATTGCCTGGATCAGCATTTTAAATTGGGGTGGGGGGGTGTAGAAAACTGTACCAAATGTAAAATGCTGTTAACTGTGAAGAAACTACGAAAAGCACAATAAACAGCACATGTTCACTTTAGCAATTTGAGGCTGCAGAATGGGAAAGAAGGTCAAAACTAAGCAATACCAAAACACACAAAACCAAAATTATATTACTAAATATACCACTGTGGCAAATGCTTAAGGGGCTACAGATAATATTAAGACCCATTATTTTGGCCAACGGAACAATGATAAGACAGGAGTGGCCCTGCTGATGGGTCGGGATGAATAAGAGCTCCCTCCCTCACCAGTACTCTCTGCCTCATCCTTCCTCTCCCTCCTGGAGGCTCAACCTGCCAGAGGAAGAAGATGGGACGGAGTAGAGGAGCCGTGGCTGCGACACACCGGGGCTCAGCAGTGTGGGGAAAGGTGAGTCCCAGAAACCATCCCTTCTCCATTTCTAATTTGGATGCTCCCAGGTTTCCCACTAGCAGCAGCGGGGGTGACTCACTGCTCACCCAGTCCCCTGCACACCACCGCTTGGACCGAAGCGCTCTGTACACACACGTTGGGTCCGCAACGGAGCAAAAAAAAAAAAAAAGCCATGGCCTCATGCGGTGATGGGGACTGCAGAGGCATCCCTCCCTCCACCCGTCCCTGGCATCCCCCAGCACTCTGTAGGATCCGGACCACACCATAAGGTAGGGAGGGCTTCTGGCCTAATTCCTCAATCCTTCCACTCCACGGCAGTGCGATAAACCAGCTTTCCCAGCGCAGGGGACGGTGTCATGCTGAGCACACCTAGGTCATGCAGTGCAGAGCCCCATTAGAGATCCCTGGACCAGCTCCAAACGAGTAAAAGCATCCACAGCACATAATACAGCAGCACACAACGATAGTAGGTCAGGTCCTAGAAGCAATAAAACCACATTAGCAGCATGTAAAACTATGCTAAGTAGCCTCTCCGATTGTGCCCTGAAAAAAAAATAGCCTCCTCCAGTAGCTCTTTACTGCAATCACTTACGCGAGCGTGATTTTTTAGGTGCACAGCAAAAGCTCTTGGGGCATGGCCTGCCCCTCGGGCACAGTGGGGTGGTGAGGGATGATGTGGACCCTCAACAGCTCGTGCAAGCAGCTACACAGAGATACTGCTGCTCTTGTAGCAGAGCTTTCTCCCCCTCGGTGTGTGACGACCTGCAAGGTACATGGGGCAAGAGGCTTCGGGACGCTGGAGGAAGCGATGCCTCCTCCAGGTTAAAGGTGCCCCTTTGACCAAGAGTATGGGAACCTGGCTGCTTCTGAACTGAAGAAGTAGACATCTGAATCCAAGAGAAAGACTCAGAAATTCTCAAAACTAAAAATACTCTACTTCCCCAGTAAAGCCCGCGAAGCACAGCTTTCCCACTGAGCCACATTTATCATTTTTATTAATATTTATTATTACTCTCAGGGCACATAAGAAAGGTAGATAGTCCCTGCCACAATGTGCTTACAAAAAGCCTAAATTCTTTACACAGAATCCATGTTTCTTCCAAGAGACACCATCCTACAGCTGATGCTAGGATGAAAGGGAACCCAGCCGAGATTGCACTTCTGTTACACATTTTTCCAGCAAATAACTGATTAAAGTTTGCATTCCAAGTACGGCTATGCTGTAGGCTTATGAAAAATCTTCTCATTTGAAAGTCATTTTCCTCCCCTGCATCTAGGACAATCAGCAGCATGAAATAGAAAATAACAATAAATAAATATGCATCAGCCCAGGGTTCACATACAGTCACAGCCAGGAGGCCCTGCGTCTCTCGCTAAGGCACCCCAGTATCAGTGGGTTTGAGAGACTGAATTCTGACACTTTCAGTAAATGTAAGAAAATCTCACTGGCTTGTAGGGATTCAATTACGATTTGGGAAGTTATTCTTCCTCCTCATAACCCTTGGTGTTATTGACCCAGCCTGGGCTTTCCCACAGGGCAGAGGGCTTCTCCCAAAGTCCTGAGTGTTTCAGCCCAGCAGGAGCGTGCTGAGGCCACTGACTGTCCCAAGGATGCTGTTTTGTTACCGTCCCCAGCTTAGGACGAAGTCAGGAGAGGCGCGATTTACCGCTTGGCTGCAGAAAGACAGTGGCTGTAGGATGATGACCCTGGTTTTGACCCTGGTATCATTTCCCTAAAGTTCCAGTTATGTGCGGGCTGTTAGCAGAAACACAGAAGAAGGTGGCATGATATGGCAACCACACTTCATGGGGAGAAAAGAGTATGTTTGCAGTTGCCATCATATGGTATGATGTGGGAATGAACACGTACCAGACCACTCTGTATTAATGGCTGGGGGCTTGTAGCCCCCCTTAGCCTGCCCTTTATTAAAAGGGATGCATCAAGGTTTGGTGACGTGAAGCAGATCTGTTTTGCTGAGGCTTTCTGCAGAGAAAGGATTTCACCCTTAATGAGATGTTGGGGACTTTTCCCTTCCCTGGTTTCCCAGCTCTCTCCAAATACCCACCGCATTGTCCTTCAAATCCCATGTTGGCTGTGTAGTGCAGAGACTGTACAGTCACTCTCCCTGGGCACTGAAGGGCTCAAACAAGTCTCTACGTCCTATCCTGTCAACCAAAATGTCTTGTACGGTGCAAAGAAATGCTGCACACACTCCATAGTGCAAAATGCTTTTAAAAAAAAAAAAAAAGTCAAGAATAATACATGCAACTCAGGTGCCAGTGATAGAGTAGAAAGACACAGGGAGAAAACCGTAGCTGGAGATATTGCTGGCCTTTTTAAGGACAAGAAGGAAGTTTTCAAACACATAAGGATCCAAATGTATCCTGTAGGTACTGTCAGGTGCAACACCACGGAAAGGGCAGAAATGTTCAATACATATTTCTGTTCTGTACTTGGGAAAAATCCATGCAATAGAGCAGTAATATGCTGAGAATGACATTCTTTCCAATTTAAGAGCGATAAAGAAGTACAATATACACCAGCTTTGTTAGCTAGAGTTTCTAAATCAACAAGTCAGGATAATTGCACCCAAGAGTTACTACAGACTTGGCCAAGACATACTCTGAATATCAATGTTGCTTTCCTAGCTATTGGGACACTCTTGTAAAGCACCAGAAGAAAACCACGGTTACGGCAGTATTTTATGCAGATAAACAGAAAGATGTGAGTGACTGTCAGCCTCTCTGCTTTCTGGGCAAAAGAGCAGAATAGCTGATGCAGGGATTGGTTAATCAGGACTCAGAGGACAGTAATATAATTTGATGGGAACATTACCCCTGTAGAGCATTTCAGTTCTGATGTCCAAACACAAGGGTTATGGTGATAAATTAGAAAGGTTTAGGGAAATATCACTAAGGACAATTACGAGCTGGAAAACAGGCTCATAGTAAATGCTTCAGAGAGCTCAGTCGTACAAAGAGAAAGTAAAAGGATGAATCAATCACTGTACCAGCAGCACCCTTGGACAAAACCAGCTACGACAATACTACCACTCCACATCTTACAGAGTACTTTGCAGTCTGTCAGACTGAGACAGAAGAAATACTGTGGCCAGGAACTGGCACAAAAGAAATATAAATTAGGTGTAATGCGCACACTTAGAAGAAAATAATTTAACCATGGTTTACCAAAGACTGATAATTTATGGAAGACTGAAGGGTGGAAAATCTGTCCCACTCAATTCCTGTTTTCTAGATGGTATATGCTTTAGCTCAAACAATACTATTTATGAGGAGCCCTCTGCTATTCTGAAGACAGAGTAGATTATCACAGTTTTACTTTACAGTTTCATAATCTCTAAATTAGAGGGTTGAGCCTAAATTTTATAGCTTTTTTTTGTTTGTTTTATCCCACTACCAAATGAACAGAAAGGCACAAGCTGAAATCCCGTACTTGGACTTCAAAACGCTGTATGTCACAGTGTGTATGAAGCGCTGTTATAAAATGTGATGGGAGGGACGAGAAAGCTATCCGGCTAAAAATAAACAGATGCAATGGCGAAAAAGAACCATCAATCCAATTCTAGACAGGCTTAGGGTCCCCCGCTACAGAAAGATGGCTCAAATCTCCGCTCTTTTTCTGCTCCAGCGCCTGCCACAGCCCGGCTGCCGTCGGGGCTGCCTTACAGACAGGCAAGCGTCGCCTCGCGACACCATCTAATTGGCACCCATCCTTCCAGGGAGTGGGAGATAGTCAGCCTAAAAATAGGCTGCCCTCTGTTTTGGCTCTCCCTCCGTCCCCCCACAAAGGCACAGGGCTGGCGGTCCAGGGTAAAACATCCAGAAAAGCAGCAACCTCAGTGGAAGGAGCCGGGAGGTATTTTTGGGGGACGGAGGAGCGGGATGGGGTGTTATCGGGGTGGTGCTGAGCATCGCGTGGGGGGTCCCTGCTTGACCTCCCGCTTCTGGGAAAGAGCCATTTCCCCCACCTTCAGCATGGGAGCTGCAACCCGAGCTCCCCCGGCCTTGCTGGAGGTGCAGGGACAGAGCGGAGCCACAGAGCCCGTCCCTGCCCGCCGGGATGCTGTCCCCAGCCGACCCACAGCCAAAGCAAAGCAGCTGAGCTCGACTCCCGCGGCAGCTCCCCTGTTGTTCCCTGCTCGGAAACTCTCTCCAGCCATCCCGCTATTCTGCGGAGGCCTTTGCTCCAACAGTCCGTGCGATTTCTGGTTCGAGGAACCGGTATTTACAGGCAGCAAAGCCTCACAGGACGGTTTTTGATAGGAATTTCATTGACATGGAAGATCCTCGTAGGACTTTGATGAACACTTGAACTTTAGTCTGACATTTAAGTGCCTAAAACTCTGTATGAAGCCCAAATTAAGAGATCTTATACTCTGCTATTGATGCTTTCTCTCATATGCAGCTCTACGGAGCTCCTGAACATCAGTAACATTTCAGAAAGCATTGGTTCTGCTTTTAACTGGATACATCAAGTCAAAATCAATTAGAGATTGATCTCAATTCTGTTTTTTTTTTTTTAAATTTCTTTTTAGCGTACAGTTCAGCAACCAAAGTGAAGAACTGCAGTCGATGAAGCTAACTTGATTTGTAGCAAAGCTACTGCCCAGCTTATAAGACGTTTTGCAAAGTTTCCCAAGCTCGTAAAGGCAACTGTGTAAATAATGTCACTTATTGAATTCTGTGGAATGCTCTAACAGCAGGACTGATGGGTAGCCTAATACATTGTGTAGTTGCTATAAGCAATAATCTCCCATGCTAATCACAACTTTCAAATTCATTAACATTATAGGAACCTCCTGGAAGAAATCATGTACCAGGGAACCATTCAAACATATGCAAAGCTAGTTATGACTGTAAAACCAGCTTTCAAATTGGCATTGGGAAGAACATATCCAACATATCGTACATCCCACAGACCTAAATGTGCAAGGTGCTGCTTTCCGAGTCCTGCTTTGGGCCACGTGGTCCTGCAAACCACTGTGCAGGTCCTGCTGCTGCAATTTAAAATGAGCATGAAGTGAAGGTGCTCTGCATTCAAGGTGAGATCCTGGTCCACTAAAGTGAGAGGAGAAAATGCCCTTGCAGGAGCATTTCTCCACGGGTTGCTGCTCAGTTTCTTTCCTGCCTGAGCAGGACTTTGGGTTAACATTGAGGAGGCCTAACTTGACACAAAAAAGTTAAGGCAGTGTTACTCCCTGGCCCCCCCCAGAGACTGTCTCACCATAAGAACAGTACAGTTGGCACAATCCCCACCTTGGAAAATAAACCTATCATCAACCACGGGGCTGATGGGGCTGGTTGCTGGCGACTATACGGCCATGCAGCGCTGGTCGGCAGCGCTCCTTGCTTTACAAAGCTGCTGTCGGCCCAGGGATGAGAAGCTAAAAATGAAGGTGCCCAAGGGGAGTGCATGGGATGAGGAACCTCCCTGGAAGGGCTATCCCACGCACGGGGCAATATCCTCTGCATTTTAGGGCATGAGGGTTGCTGGAGCTGATGGGGACAATGCTGACGGTCTCTCCAAAGTATGTTTTAAAACACCTTCCTCCTGGTCCTGGCAGACAAGCAGCCCTCCAAAATAACCTCTCTAACAGAGATAAAGCTTCTCAGCTAGGCCACCCACCACAAACCACATCAAGGGCACTAGCTTGCCATTAATATATACCGTTTTCAGTGCTGGGTGTGCACATGCCTGTGTTTTCCCTGGCTCCTTGTGACCTTTAGATCTCCAAAATAATGATTCATGCAGGTCCCTCCTGCTCCTTTCCTCCTAGAGGCAGCTTGGCCAGAAAGGACACTGCAGAGAACCGGGCACAGCTCGTTACATGCCTCTGCACTGGATCTGCTTGTGACAACCTCATGATGGTTCCCAGCCTCGCACCATCATGATTTATCGTTTGGGGTCAGAAGACCCTGTTTCTGTTCGTCAAGAAAAAAGGCAGCCAGCATGCGTGCATGTCACTCCCCTGGCAAGATGCTTAAGGAAGATGACTATATACCAATTATTAGCTCAGAAAGCTATGCAATACATAGGGAAAAAACAAACAAACAAAAAAAAACCCCAAAACATTTTCATCTGCAATCGACTGCAGAGGGTGGGCTTGATTTATCAGGGAAGGCAGAAGCTGTTGCAGAGCTGGGCGAGGAGGAGGGGCCCGAAGGTGGCTCTCAGCCACCTCCATGCTCCTTTGATCCCAGGGCCATGCTGGCCGCAGGCCAGTCCCCGCTGTGGGCTGTGTTAATCTGCGCTGGCCATGGGTGCCTCCCAGGAGGCTCGGTGGCAGCTGGGGATTACTGGGGTCAGGGACACCCTCCATTTTCCCTTCCTCGTGCCACTCGCAGCGATGGCCAGGCCAAGGGCTGGGGGAGAAACAGCCGCAGCCTTGTTGCAAGGGCGCATGCACGTAGGGGGTATCCTCGGTGTATCCCCTGCTGCCTCTTAGCCCGGTTTGCACCAGCTTCTTGCAATAGCTGGGCATTCATGTCCCATCTGTTCCCAGCAAAAGGGGAAGTATGCAACTGGTGGAGCTGGAAACTGCATTTTCTGTAGTCCTGCTTTATTCCTGATTTGTTTGTATAAATATATAAACGAAATATATACTTTCTACACATATGCATATATATGGTTATTGATCCATAGCTGATGCACGTAAGTGGGCAGCAGTGCCAATACAGTCAAACATCCCCCAGGCGCGCAGGGAGACTCAGCTATAACACCGTGCGGAGCGGGGTTAGAGCAGGAGGGCCACGGCCCTCTGGGACATCATCTTTGTCCCTCTGCCACCTCCTCCAGTCTTTCGGCAGGACCACAGGCTCTCTCACGGCTGGGGGCACCTTTGGTCCCTGACTCCCGACACCCACTCCTCAGCAGATGGCACGTGCAGACCTATCCGCAGCCTTCTGAAGCCAACCGGGATCTTCGGTGGGTCTGGATCAGGCACTACACTCGCATGATGGAGCCTTTCCAGATGTGACTTCAAAAAAGGCTGAAATCCCAGGGCTTTGTTTCCAAGTTGCCTTTAAAACTGTACAATTACAGCCTACATCTGGCATTACCTGACCTCATGAACCTGCTTGATGTAGGTTAAGCAGCCACTGGCCTGGCAACAGGACACTAAACGTAAAATAAATATGGTATAACACAATCAAAATTCTGTGAACAACCCACATTACCCAAGTAATCTGCTTCCCTATGGATCTCTGGTGGATTCATTGCTGTGTGCTATGTGGCTGAGTCACCCTACAGTCGCTTTCTTACATATGACACTCCTTTGAGCACCTCTACTGTCTATCCAGGAACGTCCTTTGACAGCACTTGCAAAACCCAGATATCTTTTAGTCCTGAACCTCTGAATCAAATTGCCCAGCGGGTTCAAAAGCTACGGGATAAGACAGATGTGTAATGAGAGCAATGGTAAACCAACTGAGAAGCCTAGCAACAAAAGATGATTTTCTATGGCTTGCACAATGAATGACTAAATACATAGAAAATCAGAATTTCCTGTGCAACAAAGTAATTATGCTATTTCCTTCTTATATTTAACCAATCCAAGCGCTAAAGGGATACAAAAGACATTACATCAGGCATAATAGTTAAAAAACACCTAAAAGGCAGCTTTAGAAAATTCTGGGGAGGGAATGATGTTTCAAAGTGTAATGCCAGATCCGAAGAAGTCAAAAGGAGCTTTACCTTTGGCTTCACCGGGCTTTGGATCAGGCCCTTAAAATAGTTCTGGAAATGTTCCAGAAAACTTACTTCAGCTACATGTAAGCTCTGTGCTTTGCAGCTATTCAGTAATTTTCACTGTTAGTGTTAAACTGTCCAGGGGACTTTTATGCTTGTAAACAAATCCTCCATCTCCCTTATGTTGCTTTTACGTTGACGCTGCATCACTGACTTCAATAAACAGTCTCCTGATTCCCCCTGTTATGAGACAGCGAGCAGAATTAGGCACCAGAGATGTGTCTAAAAGCCTTGGTTTCAGGTTCTGAACATCACTTTAGCTAATTAATAAAAGAAAACCACAGCCCAGAATCTTTCAATGTTTTCAGACCATAGCCTCATATTCAGCCACTTGCTCTGTTCCCAGGACTCTAGAGTCACCAGGTCTTTTTTTTTTAATTATTGTTATTATTATTTGGGGGGTCTTTTTTGCCTTTCTCCATATTTCTTTAGAACAGGCAACATGTGACTCAGAGCGGTGTTTCTGGGTTCTTTCTGGCCTGCCCTGAGAAGCAGCTAAAAAGCAGAGAGCTTTGCTGGGTCCTGACTATTGAGCTCATGACACACAGATCAAGACCTGCCAGCCCAGCACCGCTCAGATTTCTCAACGTGGGGAAAGCTGGAGGAATCTTTTAACGAAAAGAACAACTTTTCACAGATCTAACAGCACACGAGGAGCAGTGCTGCATTTCACAGCTACAGAAGAAAGCAAGTTCTCCAAGGCAGCCAGAATTTCATCTGCACACCTTGCAGATAGATGCTTGTTCACACACCGTGTGGTCATGACAAAACATTTGGGGGTCAAGTTCAGGCAGCTTCGTAGAAAAGCAAGCTCAATGTAACTCAAACAAAACTTCCACTAAGGGCAAAGGAAGCCAAGAACTCAGAGACTTTCCTAGGAAAGTTTCTACCCCAATTTCATCCTCCTGTGAAAAATTGGGATTCAAAACTGCCTGGACCCAGCAGGAACAGGAGCACGGTGGACCTACAGGAAATTTGTTCGACTAAAGTACTGAAGTACTTCTTTAGCTAAAGTACTACTACAGAAGTATCAAGAAAGAATGGGACAAGGGGGAAGAAGCACAGAGAGGATTTATTCTGCCTTTTTCTCCCATATTCATATGATGATTCCTTTTTTTTTTTCCTGTTAGTTATGACGTATGGTTTCATAACAACTATTTACTTTTCTCTCTTTATCTAACAGCTGTCTGCTGAGAATGATAGAAAAATAAACTAAACATGTTAAAAATGAGAGAAACTATTCATAAGCAATGTATAATTGCATGCTATATTTAAATCTTCGTACATTATCTTTCAAATTATATTTAGTTTCAACAGGAGGGGAAAAAAATTCCCCCTTACTTTCTAAAATTAGCAACAGAATTTGTGTATTGTTTTCAAATACAACCACTCTTCCTCAGAAACTTTTGCCAAGGAATAATTAATGGTTGGAGACAAGGAATCTGACTGCATTGGATGTATTTTGACATTGGCCCACCTAGAGCAAAAAAACGGGGAAGTCCTCAGGGAAAGGGCTGTGTAAATCTGGATTAGCTCCGCTGAAGCCAAACGAATCGATCTGGATTTACGCCGGCGGAGCCGAGAGGAGGATTCATCCCTCCGTTCGATGGACGCAAGGAAGAAAAGAGCTACGAGGACTTCAGCAAACAGGGGGAACTTTGCCACGCGCCACAACTCTGAAGGGGTTATTTCCTAAGAGACACACAGCGCAAGCCGGCAGCAGCCCCGGCGCTCACATGGATGAGAATTACACGCGCGCATCGAGGGAGATTAGACCTCTCGACGTGAAACGCTGTTGAAAAGAGATAAAGGCAAAAAAAAAAAAAAAAAAAAATTCTTAAGATACTTGCAGTGCTTTCCAGACCCTCTTGCTGCAGACACCGCTGGCAACGCCTCCGGCCCCTCCAGCAGCACGGGAGCCGCGCATAGCTCGATGTCGGAGGCTGGAAAATCGGGCTGGGGAGGCAGCGGAGACGATGTGCCCAGCCCTGGGGAGGGAGCGGGGGGCGGCTGCGTCACGCCGTCGCGCTGGCTGTACTAATATGGGGAGCGGCGGTGGCCAGAAATCCTCGTCCGGAAGGAAAGGACAACCCCTGTAACACGAGAGCCGAGGCGAAGCGGGGAGCAGACACACAACCGTGGGGGGCTTTGGAGGGTTTAGGACTTCCCCGGGCCAAGAGGAGGGCACCGTCGGCCGCATCCGACACGGCAGGCAGAGGAACGGGTTTCGGTGCCGGGGGGTCCCTTTCCCGCAGCACCCAGCTCTATTAAACGTGGCATAATTACCCTGTTATAATCAGGTAGGTATTTTAAAGAGGCTTTAGTGTGATTTTATAATTGTGCGTTATGTAACAGCCACTAACGTGTCAGGCCTCAGACAACGCTAAATGCCTGTCTACAGGTCAGGCTGTAATACTTTAATGATGTGTTTGAGCTGTTCAGTCTGGGCTCAACCCCTCTCTCTCGTTATTGTGCCCTCCCTTTCCACCCCCATCCCTGTCCGGAGGCTTTGGCTCCATCTCCAGCTAGGCAGCCGCTCGCGGAGCTTCCTCCCATCACCGAAAGCCTCCCTCTAACGTTTCTCTCCATAGCCCCATGCCCACTTTTGGTGGCTATATCACGGGGAAAACCGAAAACTTCATCACAGAGGTGCTCCTCTTTACGAGCTTTCCATGACGGTGAGCCATGTTTAGTTTATTTAATCATCACTTTTTTTAAAGTTCATGTTTTTCAGGATTTCCCGGGGGCTGCGTCTGCCCTTGTACAGCCCGGCAGCAGAGATGCTCCTCAGAGGACTGAAATGGGCTGACAGCGGGGCATAAAATCTGAGCCGGCTCCTACAGGGGTGAATGTTGGCTCACTGAAAATCACTAGAAATGATCCCTCTGTGCTGTCCTGTTTTGGCTACCCAGGACCAAGCGGGCATCTGGTTCTGTAAAGCCGGAGCCGTGATGCACACACAGCTTGTTAGACCCGGCGTGCTGCAAGCCAGACGGGAGGAACGGTGGTGTATTCAGCCACCGAGGCACTAACAAAACTGTCTATTTCTTTGGATAAAGTGACCATTTCATTATGACACCAAAAAAAATCTTGGAAAAATCACTTTATAAATAATACAGTCTTTGAGAATGGATTTTGGCCTAAAAAGTTAATATCTAATCTATCTCCAGCTAACGGGTCTTCAAGGAATTTGTCCACGGGCAAGTTTTTCCATATCTTCTTATTACATAGATTTTCCAATTTTCTCTAAAGCCTTTAGAAACAGCAAAAAAAAGTTCCACAACTCCCCCCTTCCAAGACCCCTCCGAAGCCCCAAAATCTGGCTTATTGGTCAGAATGAGCCTGCAAATGCCATGAATATTGAGAGGGACTCCTTGCTTCTAACACAGACACCTTACTGGTGCCCACGGTCTGCATTCAGTTACCTAGCTTTTATACACTTAAAAATTAACCTGACACCAGTAAGGCCTTTTAAATATCCCATACTAATACTGGAGTGGGATTAAAATTAATAAAGCACAGCTTGCAGATATCTTTCAAGTGATAACTTGGATGTAGAGCAGTTTTAGTACCTTACAAATCCAGCAAGCTTTAAAAAGAATCTATAACCTGTTGGTAGGACTCTCAGCATTGCAGCAGAAAGCCTCTTTGGCAGAAGTTTAGTGAACCAGGGAAGTTCAATTCAAGCTGAAAGATGAAATAAATAATCTGGTAAAGAATGGGCTTAGGTTTTTTCCAAGATAGAAAAGAAAATCTTCTCATTTTAAAAGTAAATTTAAAAAGGCAAAGGGAAAACTCAGAGCTTAGCAGAATTTCTAATTTTTCTGTATGCTTTGGTAAAACATTATTATTTGATGTGTGGTACCCCTACATTTAAAAAGTTCTTGCAATATTATGATAAAAATAAAAAGAAGCCATTCCTGTCATGCAGAATTGTGATTAAAAAAAGGCTTTGTTCATTAAAAAGAGTAGGGAGGCATGCTTTTCACCAGAAAAGATAAGAGATCTTTTGACATCAATGAAAATTTTGCACACACAAGATTCACAAGGTGACCTCCTCACAGGAAGCCAAGCCGCACCTCCTCAAAGGTGGGTGTGTTAGAAGAGAGGGAATTTTTGTGGTTCATTTGTCGTCTTTCCTGGGAATACGCCTCCGTGAACTGAGACTGATAAGAAACCTAAAAAGCAGGGGTACAAACGGCGATCACGACAGCTGATACTACATGCATTTAACAAAACCAGCATGTCCACTCTGTCCCCAGCCTTCTTAGGGTCTGGGATGGGAGATAACTTTGGTAAATGTCTCCCCGTTCTTCTCCCAGAATGAAACCTGAACAGCTCCACAGTGGGCTCTCAACTACGGCAACCAGGCAGCCCACAGCAGGTCCAGTAACACCATCGCGGAACAAGTGGGAAATAAATGAGGAAACGCTATTAATCTAAGGGAAAGAAAGTAAGGGTGACCACATCACCTGCAGCTATGCTTAAAGGAAGTCACTGTCTGTATAATGGAGCAAAAGGATCCACCACAACAAACTTTCTGAACTACCTGGATCTCTTCGGTGACACAAAAACCGCAAGAAGGAGAGAGGGGTTAGGGACATTCCAGTTCTGGAAAAGTTTTCTTTTCCTCATTATTAGTAACTCTAATTACTTTGAAAGAAGAGCAATGAGATAAATCCTGCAGAGCCAGAAATGTGACCTGATTTCCTTCCTGATTTAGAAACTGTCACTTTGCAAGAGAAACCCAAAGAGACAGAGCCAGGTCAAAGAGGGCCCATCAGTTTGGTTTGCAGAGTAAATAATAAACCAAGATCAATAGAAATAGAACTGGGGTTTTCTTTTGGTAGATGTTCATAAGGACGGTGTTATTTAAAAGATAAATAAACACTTGTTTATCTGAACTGTTTGCAGTCACACATGACACCATGGAAGAGATATTCACTATAAACAAACAGGAATATACCCAACTGACTTTATATATTTTCCTCTAGGTTAGACAGTAAAAGTGAGAAGCAATGACAGAATTTCAAATATAAATTGCTTCACACTGTGATTAAGGCCCTACCTCAAGAGAGCATGTAAACACAAAGCAGAAAAGTCAAGCACATACTTAAAAGTGATGCTACTTCTGTGATACCTGAGTTTTATTTAACAGAACTGAGAAATTACTGTTTGTCACCTTTTAACTATCAGAGCTATAATTTTCCAAAGTAATTCTTGAGGACAATTGGAAGCAACTTACAAGGTAGTAATTTTCAGGAAGAACTGAGCACCCACCCTCTGAAAACAACAGGTCTCTTCTATGCTCTTCAAATTGAGCTTCCAAAAACTAAGGTATCTGAGGTGATAACAGATAATGAAAACCTGTTCCTTCTGAAAAGCATGAACAGGTTTTCCAAACGACTACCAACATTCTTTAATATGCAACCTGAAATGTTCTTTACTCGCATACATACACAGACCATTCCTTCAGGATACTGAACAGAAAATGGTAATAAGAGAGAGAAGAGAGGAGAAGAGAGAAGAGAGGAGAGAGGTCAATCCTTGTCTAATAGCATAAGTAGGATCTTTTAAAGAAATTAAAACTAACTATATTTCATAAATCTCCCATGCCTGTCAGGATGTCATTTCCTATCAGGACATTTTAAAATATAATTTTGACAACACATTAAAATCAAGAATATAGCAACTACTCAACGTTTTCCTGTAGCCTGTAAAAGTCCTAGGAGGTGTCAGCTGGTGCCACAGGTGTTAGTCCATCATAGCGAGAACCTAGGCCAGTTTCTGATTCAAGCCAGGAATGTAATGCTTTCAACTCTGTTGCAGTTTTAAAGTCTGTACCCATAAGCTGTCATTCAGAGTCAGAAAGCCTCATGGTCTACATACACCCTTCATGGTCAAGGTATTTAGGCTACATACCCAATGATGCAACCGAATACCTTTGTGAGCTCTGACGAATGATTAAGGGTATGAAACGATATCAGTTCTCTACCATACTGTACAGAGGTTTTGCATGCTTTAAATCTGCAGGACTCCTCACAGCATAAACTACTTCTCCGTGCAAACACGGGCATTAGACTCTGACCCTTTGTGTTTGTAAAACCTTTTGAGAGTCTCAGACAGCAGTACAAAGCTGTATGATGAATGGATTCAGAGCAAGTGTCGAGAACTGAGAAAAAACATGTTACAACATTGAACTCCAGTCACATACAAGTTAAGTAACATATTCACCTATGATTATTTCTGGCAATACTGTGATCTGCCTCATACCACAGCTTACATAAACTCCACTACTTAAGGCTGAGACCTTTTGGCACATTAATCTAAAAATATCACAACTTGCAGGACAGGCTTCCATTGCTTAAATGTTGAGACACTTGCCCCCAAAAGACATGCTTTTTTTCTTAAGGACCCTCTCTTTCTGAAGCTGTCTGTCAACCGTGTTTGCCACTTGAAAAGGCTACACCAGAAAAAAAAGAAATGTTACCAAAATCAGTGGACATCACTCCAATGCCATTTGCATCATTCTCATCCTGTCCTGACACTGGGCTCCCCTCAACTTTTTCGGAACCAGATGTCTCATCGAAGGCAATGCACTCAAACCAACAGCAGCGACACCCTCAGAAATACCACTTTCTTGGTCCATTAGAATAAGGGGGTTTCACTCCTCGCTGCCTCACAGCTCTGACCTTTCCAATTCTCTGCCACCAAAAGCTTATAGGATCTGCCAGATCCATCTGCGGCTCCACCTGGCCCGCTTTCCCACGCCAAAACAACGGATCAAATATACGTGTCTGAAAACACATCCCTGCTTTCTCTTCCTACCACCCGGGCGGGAACCTCCCCCCCCGGTTTCAGCCGAGAGGAAGCCTCCAAGACCGCTTCTGCAAAGCCCCGAAATCCTGGGAAATCGCAGGAAAATTAACTTCAGCACCTTGGACAGGACACGCGGACGGAAAATCGCCGAAATCGGCTCATCGGCCCTGAAAATGCTGCGCCTGGACATGACCCTCTAGGACACATCTGCGGGCCTGTTTATTTTTAGTATTGACAAATCCTCTTTGAATCGCGGCGTTTATTCCAACATCCACCCTGTATTTTGGGAAGAGCTGTTTGCCAACCCGGCGGTGGGAGAAATTGGGGCCAGCGGCTCCGGATCCGACGCCTGTCTGCGGGATCAGCGGCTGCCCCAGTTGCAACTGGAAAGGCTTGGCTCAAGCACTCACAAAGCTCGGCTTATCCTTTCCAGGCAAGACAAGACCTGTTGCTGTAGGTGTGCGTGGCTCGTGCGTTTCTCCGCTTTCTAGCAGCTCATCTCCACCTCCTCACCCAAATCTCCAGGAAAAATGAAATAAAAAGCTCTGATTTATTCCCACTGCAGCCCCACTTTGGTTGCATAAGTTTGGCTTTAATTCAGCTTTCGTTCTGTCTTACAGTGCTCCCAGTATGTCACTGCTCCCCTCGGGGCTGCCTCGATAAAATCATGATCACCTTGCTGGAGCGCAGCACAGCTCTCCCCATTTATGCTGTTATATGTGCAAGCCAAGTCGAGTTTATAATTTGTGCTGCTAAGAACTCCAAACGTTTTAAGCAGAGGTATTCTACAAGCAGCTTTGAGGTGAGCGGTGCCCATTAAGACATACATTTAAAATATATCAGTTCTTACAACAAGTAATACCAGTAGTACTCTCATGATACAGGAGAATGGTACATTTTCCCTGCCACCACAGAAATCCCCACTCCAGTTCATTTCTTCCCTTCCAAACGTGCCACTAAATTACCACTCCGACACATCAGACGCCACATGACATTACCGAACAATTCGCGGAGTCTTTTCTCCCTTGTTCTTTCTTTCCGGCACTTCTGCGAGAAGCGAGACGGAAACTAGATCAATTCCCCTTCAACGGCAAAATAGAACCACCTCTCTCTATCCTCCGCTCTTACACCCTGGCGCAAGCTTTGCTGAGCCAACTTCTCCCTCCTCCAGCCCCCGGCAGCCCCTCCACCACCCTGCCCGGACAGGGTGCCCCCGCTCCCCCCCGCCTCCAGGGCAAAGTTTGGGGAAGGGAAAATCCCGGCACTACCCAATCCTCCTCCACGACACGCTCGGAACCGGACGTCTTTTGGGGTTCTTCTTCCTCTTTTTTTTTTTTTAATTTTTTTTTTATTATTATTATTATCTTATTTTTAATGCGTCTCCGTTCTCCAGCAGGGCAGCTCAAAATGGCTGAGAGCTGACTCGGCTCTCCCGGAACCGTACGTTTCGGCCGGCTCCTCCCGGCTGCCCGCCGCCGCCTCGCCCTTTCCCGGCGGGGCCGGACCGGGGAAGCCGCGCCGGGGGAAGGCGCTCCGCGGGCGGCTCGGACAGCCGTCCCTCTGCCCCGGGACCCCCGGCTCCATCGCATTGTTGCCGTCGGGAGGCTGCGTCCCCCCGGCTGGCCATGAGACCGGGCTAGGTCGGGCACCCCCCACCCCCGGACGCCTTTTTTTTCGCCCCTCCCCAGCCCCGGTGGGAAGTCAGAGCAGGTTGATTTGGGGTCCGCGGGGTTTAGTTACCCCCTTGGCAAAGCCCATCCCCTCTCTCATCCCTCTCCGGGAGCGTTGGATGAGGCTGGGAGGGCTGCGCTGGGCTGGGGTTTGCTCTGAATGACCGAGCTCTCCCATTCAAGACCTCGCAATCTCAAAGCAGGCGAGAGGGTTGGGGTTTTTTTCTTCTTTTTTTTTTTTTTTTTTGTGTTGTGTTTTTTTTTTTTTTGTGTTGCTTTTTTTTTCTGGTGCTCCACGGGGTGAGAAGCAAATCTGTGGGGCTGCGGAGAGAATTGTTTTTTTCGCCATCGTCATCATCGCTATTATTGTTATTTTTTAATCTTCCTCCTTTTCCCATTTTGGATCTTAACCCTTTGATCTGTTTCCTTTAAAAGACTCTGATTCCCAACTCCCATCGGGGGAGAGGGAGGAGAAATACAGGGGAGGAAAAAAAAAAAAAAAAAACCGGAGTGAGTCCGTGCTCTCAGCTGTTAGCCAGGTTGGTGGGGGACAAAAGTCCCTTTAAAATATTGAATGTCAGTTGCAAACCTAAGAAAAGAAAAATTCGATCCGGAGTGCTAAATTTAGGAGCTTTATATGGAACTTGGACTCTGCTGCTGGATTTTGTATGGATTTTTTTCAACCTTTGGTAAGTTTCGATTCACCTTCTGGGGTAAAAAGGCGTTTAAGGGTGGTTAAGACTTTGGGCTGTAAATCCTACCATATCGTGTTGGGGTTTTTTAGCCGTTTGTGTTGCTTCTTTAACGAAGTGACACGGACGTCACATTTTCTCGCTGGAGATTCCTAGAGTGCTGCTCTTGGTTTATTTTATCCCCAATTTTAGAATATCTGCTGCGGTTTATTATTTATTGCGCGTGCTGCGGAGAGGGGGGGGAGCCCAGCCGTTCACCCCCAGGCTTCCCGTTGCAGGGAGGACAGACCCCGGCATCCGCCCCTAGACCACACTGAGTGACCGAAGCGGGTGGGGGGGAAACGTCGCCAGAGGCTGCCGGCAGAGATGGCCGAGAATTGGAAGAACTGCTTCGAAGAGGAGCTCATCTGCCCCATTTGCCTGCACGTCTTCGTGGAGCCAGTCCAGCTGCCCTGCAAGCACAACTTCTGCCGGGGCTGCATCGGGGAGGCGTGGGCCAAGGAGTCGGGCTTGGTGCGGTGCCCGGAGTGCAACCAGGCCTACAACCAGAAGCCCAACCTGGAGAAGAACCTGAAGCTCACCAACATCGTGGAGAAGTTCAACTCCCTCAACCTGGAGAAGCCCCCCTCTGTCTTGCACTGCGTCTTTTGCCGTCGGGGCCCGCCGCTGCCGGCCCAGAAGATCTGTTTGAGGTGCGAGGCCCCGTGTTGCCAGTCCCACGTCCAGACCCACCTGCAGCAACCCTCCACGGCCCGGGGCCATCTCCTGGTGGAGGCGGACGACGTGCGGGCCTGGAGCTGCCCCCAGCACAACGCCTACCGCCTGTACCACTGCGAGGCCGAGCAGGTGGCCGTCTGCCAGTTCTGCTGCTACTACAGCGGGGCCCACCAGGGACACTCGGTCTGCGACGTGGAGATCCGCCGCAATGAGATCCGGGTAAGTCGGACCTTCTTGGAGGTGTGGGTTTGTCCGGCCCAGGGGGCCGACGCTCTCCCTGGCCGCCCTCTCCCCTGCCTTGTTTGTTCCCCAAAGGCCTGTGCGTGTGCGAGGGGCCTAGACAAAATCCACCCCGGTGCTGCTCCTCCTCCGCCCGGTGTCTCCCCCCCCCTCCCCGCTTCGTGGCGGACATGTTAGGTGGCCTCCCCAGCCGAGCAGTGACGGAGTCTGCGGGCGCGGGGGGTGCTCCCTGGGGAAGGGGGTCCGCGCCAGAAGGCCTTCGGAGCCGTTCAGCCTTAGGACCTGCGGCCGCTCGGGTCTGGGCTGCATGGGGAAGGGGTCGAGGTCCTGGGCCAGGGGGGTTTGGAGGGGTCGTCTCCCCGGTTCCTGCTGGGGTATGCAGCTGTTTGGGGGAAGGTGGAGGAGCTGCCCGCATCCGAGGTCGAGTTGCCCCGGAATCGGGCTCCCTGGGGGGACAAAGTGGCCGCAGACGCAGACCCCGTCCATTGTAAGGGCTGCGAATGTCAAACTGCCAGCTCTTCCCACTGCCTCCCACCGGGGCCGGTGGCCGCTATCCCCTTCCCCGTGGCGATGGAGGAGCTTCGTGTCAGAGACCCACAGCTTCTCGCTGGTGGGGATTTGGGCTTGGGGTTTGGCCAAATAATGGGGTTTTTCTTAGGGGGCACAGGGCTGCCCCCCCCTCCCTAAAGCAGCATGGGGCATAGCGCTGGATTTGAGGGAAAGCGAGTCTGTATTTTGCTTGTGGCCAGGCCATCTGGCAGGAGCTTTCACCCCTGGCTCCCCACCCTGAAGTTTGTGGCAGGCATTTAACAGCCCTGCGGGCAGCCCTGCCGTGACCCCACCACCACCTTCCCCCCTTGCCCAGGGCTGCCCCTTCGCTCCCCCTCCGACCCTTCGAAAGAGGCCTGGCGCTTGTCTGCTGAATAAATATTTAACAATGAATTGAATGGTGATTACTGTAAAATGGGGATGATTTCCTGTGTATTTTAATGTTGCCAAAATGAGTCACCATTTAGCAATAAAAAAAAAAGAAAAAGTCATAAATAAAAATTGCAGTATAATTACTTTCCAATTGGATGGCCAGGCCTGGGAAGGGGGGGGCAGCCTTGTGCAGAGAGGAGCCAGCCAGCCGGAGCTCACAGGAAGGTTATTTTCCTCTCCAGGTTTTTTGGGGGAAAACCAGAGACCTCTGTGGAGGTGCCAGCAGCTCTGCCACACACACTGGAAGGGGAAAGACCCAGCTAGGCTTTTGGAGAAGCATTTTTCTGCTTCTATTTATAGGGAGTCATTTTGGTTGCCCTCTGACAGGGTGGGGAGCCACCCTGGGAGGGCCATGCGGGGCTGGGACGGGGCTCGCGTGTGTATTTCCCGGGAGCCTTAGCCAGGGACCAAAACTATTTTTCCAGGTCCTTTTCCAGGACACTTTGATCTCATCTATTCCCGCTCTTGCTGCGTGGTTTTTTTTTTTGTTGTTGCTGCCGTTGTTATGGCTGGATGTTCGCTTCTCCTTGCAGATGCATGCCGCTAATGACCTGGCAGAAAGCTGCCACCAGCTAGGCTGGATTTTGGTCTTGGCTTGGGATTTTAGGATATGTGGCTGGACACCGAAGGTGTCAGATGGCTGTGTCGTGGAGCTGCAGAATTATTTTGTGACCTTGGCCAAATCCCTTGGTACTTCCATCACTGCGTAATCTTAATTTTCTTTCTCTGTGATAATAAGCTTGTCTCTTCCTGCTGGGTGCGAGGCTCGGTTGGGTGCTCGGAGGCTGGGGCAATGGAGGACAGCCCGAAGCTGGGGGATGGCATACCCAAAGGATCCCCCCCTGTAGTTGAAGCAGTTCCTCCATGAAACGGCCGCAGTAGGGAAGAGCCCCCGGGGAAACCACCCAGCAGGTTGCCGGCCCTCACTGCACGGCCTTGGCCAGGTCTCTGGCTGAAAGCCTCCCCTCGTTAGCGGCAAGGAAGGTGGCTGCGTTGGCTCCCGAGTTAGGGTGCGTGTGCTCAGCTGGTGACTGCTTCCCGCCTGCGGGAGCCAGGCCTGGGATTCCTGGCTGCTTGCTCACCCCATGGCGGCGAGCCGCTCTTGGAGCATCCTGGGGAAGGAGGGCTGGGGGGCAGATGAGTAACGTTGGGCTTGGGAGGTCCGGGGGAGGCCCCATCGTGAGAGGTTTGTTCCATGCGTGGCTCGCATTTGGGAAGCTGTTAATTGAGAAATGAGTCAAAGTTTGGAGGCTCAGAGCCTTGTCCTTGGTGCGGGGGACTTGTGAGTGTGTGTGGGGTGTGACATTGACTTGGTGTGGTGGGGGTGGCCCCCATAGCCCGGAGGAGGGATGGGAGCCTTTTTTAGCATTTATTACTCTCGCTCTGCTGCTGGGCCAACTCGAAGGGTGTCTTACCCCCGGTTACGGTCAGATTTGAAGGGGAAAAGGGGCTCAAAACTCCCTGGGGACCACACCATCGCTTTCAGCTGTAAGCTGGCAATTAGGGCAAGAGAGCTCACGCTGGGCAAAAGAGGCCGGAGGCCGGTGTCTGCAGGAGGAAAGGGGGTGTCTGTGGAGGGCTCGCTTGAGGCGGAGGCACATGCTTGGTGGGTTTGGGGGAAGGGGACCGCTCGGCATTAGGTGCTGTACAAACCCGCAGAACCCTGGCTCAGAGTTGGTTGAACTCCACAGTGCAACCATAATACAAACAGTAAATAAAATATGTGGTTAATCTTTCTTTCGTGGGCGTATAAAGCGCTTACCTCCCCTTCCCCCCATGAGATGTTTTCTCCTTTGTTTCCTGTTTTTGTAGTGCTTAAAGAGGAGAGGGGGGGAAAAAAACCCAACGACCCACCCTATTTTTTTTGCTTCTTGTCATTTTGTTTGTGTCAAGGTCTCAAAATGAAACATTTTTTCTTCCATCTTTCCCTTTGCTGCCCCAGCCATGTGCCTCCCGCCTGCATGGGGGAACCTGCTTCCAGGGTTGAAAAACAAAGTTGCTGCAGCATGAGGTTAATGTGTTGCCCCTTTTTTTTTTTTTTTTTTTTTTAATTCATTTCAAAAAGGGAAAAATACATTGGTGGAATTGGAGCACAGGACAAAAGCCAGCAGCCAAAGAAAGGGACTCACTTGCGGGGTGCCCTATCTTTGTGTGGTACATGGTTGACTGAGGCCAGGTACATTAGAGCTTGCCTGGGGAAGTCCCAGCTGCCTGTCCTCAGCTGGAAGTGTCACCGGTGGAAAAGGGCTTGGGTAGAGGCTCTGCTCCTGCTTCTGTTTTGTTTCTGGGATGGACATAGATTTCCCTCTGACCTAGCTTGCAGCGCATTTTTGGGAAATCAGGAGAAAATCCCTGCATGTTCTGAAGATCTCGTGTTGGTTTTGAACATTAAGAGGAAGAAAGCACATTGTGGTGCTGACACCTGTGGGAAAACATTGGGGATCCTTCTGCAGGCGTGTGGGAGCAGCGCCCAGTGCTGGTCATGGAGCAGCACCCATTCGGCAAATCCAGGGGGACAGGGACTGGGCTGCTGGGATCATCTGCTCCTCAGTGGGTTTGGGCTTTCTTTCTTGGCAGCACCCCAGATAAGGCCAGTTCAGGTGCTTTCTATAGTATGGGAAAGAGGAGAGGTGAGCACTTGCTAGGAGCACAGGAAGAGATGAATCCCAAGTCTGTACTGGAAACTCTGGTCCTTTGCCAGTGTTGGCCACCAGCCCCAGTGCAGAGACGGCCCGTGCGCTTTTCCTGCCTGCCCCAGCTGATTGCTTCTGTGGTTTAAAAGCTCTAGGTCTCTAGAGGGAAAATGCCACCAGCTTTCTTTGCTAGGTGGCCCTGACAACAGAGATACCTTCCTGCTTGAAACAAGTCCCATGTTGCATCCCCACGCTGCCATCTGTGCCAGGGACGTTTTGCTGGGACCTAGGGAGCCTCACTGGTGGGGAGGCTGGGGTCGGCTCCACTGCCAGGCTCCTGGTGTGAGCTGCTGTAGGTTGTTTTACCCTGAAACAGGTTTGGTAACTTGTGATGGGCTGGATTTTTACAGGCTTACTTATTTTCCAGATGACTTGTTTATGAGGAGCATGGCACGCAGCTCACTGGAGGCATTGTGAGCGCAAGTGCTCAAGTGTTAATTTAGCTCTCGTGACTGTAAGATGGTGTGGGCTGGTGCCTGGCAGGTGTTCCCTATGGTGCTCTTTGAACATACCTGATCCCCAGATGACTTTTGCAGTAGGTCCCATGAAGCTGGAGATATGCAGGTTCTCCCTGTGCCCTCCATCTGAGCCTCCACCAGAACCCCAGAGCTGAACTGTCAGCCCAGGGGTTAGGTCAGCCTAACCCAAGTCTCTCTCTCCCCTGGCTTTGCCCATGTCCTGGTTCCTGCTCAGGGGCCTCGGGAGTCCAGCGTTAGGCTCTTAAATGTGACTGATCATTGTGGCCTGGGATCCTGTCAGTTGATCAAGCTGCCATGATGAATAATGACTTCTTCGGCCTTGGGCAGTTGCAGAAATCCCAGCACCCACCTAGCCTCACTTTCTAGCTCCATGCCATTCACCACCATCCATCTGTTAGGCTTTGCTGCACGGTGTTGTCAGGGGCTGCAGGGGATTTCAGTTCAACCGATAGCAGCTTGTGCCACCCTAGAGAGCTCTCAGGGGAGCTGAGCCACCCTGCTGCAAACCTATCTGGGTGTGCTGGCCAAGTGGCAGTGGGTAGCTTGGCTGATACTGGGACAGACTCCTGCCTCCCTGGGGTTTGGATTAAGGGCTTTTCCCCAATGCTTTCCTCCTCAGCTTGAGCATTTTCCTCTCCCTTAGCCCATCAGGTTGCCAGCGGTTGCTTGCTCTAGACCTGCAGCTGCAAGTCTTCTGTGTAGAGTCAATCCGAGAAGTGACAGAAGAGATGGAGGATGTGGGGAGGCAGCCTGGTTTGGGTGGGAGGGAGGAGGCTTGCATGGCAGGGACACCTGTGGTAAAGAAGAGGAGTAGGACAGGAGCTGCAGTGGAGAATGTTCTCTTCCCATGGGGGACAAAGCTATGTGGACAGGTGCTGGTGAAGAGTGAGGTGGAAGAAGGAGAGGGAAAGCGAGGTTCATCTGAGGACCCTGAGCTGCTTTGCAAGGAACAGCAACAAACTGTAGCCGAGGCTTAACCCTGTAGTATATAGGGGTTGGCTGTACTTTGCAGGTGGGGATGTCTAGGCACAGCCTTGCCCACCCATGCCAGACAGCCCTGGCCAGAGAGCTTTCTTCCTTGAAGCTCTCGCTCAGTGGTGGCTTTGAATGAGTCCCTGAGGTGGGGGTGTCCTGGTCTGGTCTCTGAACCAGGAGGTATAAGCCCGGCTTTGGCTGGTAATGAGGGCATAATAAACTTAGCCCAGACCCTCGTTTAGTCTAAATCCAACCTGCGATATTTATGTAAGCGTCATGTGGCTGCTGGCATGGAGGTGTGCAGCATGCTGCTCTCCTCTGGCCTGTGAGCATGGCGGAGAGGGAGAAGTAGGAAAAACGTGGGCTGCAGTGTGACACCCTGGACTTTCGTCTGCTCCTCAGCCTCGTGTCTCACATGTGGGAGCCCGGGTGAGCCCTCTGAGGAACGTGCGAGTCCCAGGACTGTCCTTCCCTTCTCTTCCCCTCCCCTCACTCCAGCAAAGCACTGTCCTCGAGCTCTCCCGCATGCTTGGCCGAGCCTGGTCCTGCCAGAGGGGGGTCCACAGCCTCTCTGCTGCTCTGGTCATTGCCTCTGGAGCAGAGGAGTTGCCTCTGTCCCCATCTGAGCAGGGGGAGCAGAAGGGGGGGGCTGGCAAAGGGGGTGGGAGGCGAAGGCAGATTTCCATGTCTCACAAAAGGCACAAGCGATCAGATTCGTGCAACTGCCCAAGAATAAAGAGGCTCTTACAGTGCTGGCTGCCCTGACCTCTATCCTCTCTGCTCCAGAGGACAGCGTGTGACCACACAGGGATTTCTTAGCTGTGCTTCGGAGGGAGGCAGTGGGTTTTCTATCCCCAGATCTGTCTGCAGCTTGCCTTGCAGCATATGGGCCTATTTTTTGCTCATTACCTATCTGTTTACTGGAAATCTTGGTACATGTTGGTAATTTCTTTTCTTCTCTTTAATTTCATGTAATTGTTTTGGGTTTTGGTTTGGTTTTTATTTTTTTTTTCAATCTGACACTGAAATGGGGCTGAGAGCAGCAGTGCTTCCAGAGCAGGGACAAAAGTAACCAGGAAACACAGGGCAAGAGAGGAGGGATCGACACCGAAACAATGAAATAGCCAAGCAAGGAAAGACTGAATGCTCAATAGCACAAGCCTTTGCAGAAATGCCTGGCTAGTGCAGCATTTTATAATCAGCTTCTGTGCTGGGCTGGCCTGCAACAGTAGTGTGATGGGGGAGGAATGCTTTGAATTAGCTGGATGCCAGAATTAATTCTGTCAGAATTCAAATGTACATGTATGTACGGATTTATAAATAAACACTTGGGGATGGATTCTGCTTTGCCATGCAGGCTCCGGGGCAGAATCTGGTCTGGCTGGCTTTTTTTCTTTTAAAAAAATTAAAATGCTATGGATCTGGGCTAGGTTCTGGTGACTTTGTCAACTTTCTGCTTTTACCAGCAGCCCGTAGGCTCAGGAGATGCTGGTTTGGTTGGAGTAAGGGGGATGGCTCAGAGGAATCAGAGCTGCTGAGCTTGCTTGTGGTGGTAGCCAATTTTCTGCAATGAACCTCCATTTGCTGGTAGAGAAGATGGGGCAGATGCTGGGGGACCAGTGGGGAGGTGTGGAATGTGCAGTTCCAGGGATGTCCTACCCTTCTCTTTCCTCTATGGAAGAAGGACTGACAGAGGCAGCCACCCCTCCTTTACCCAGGAGAGCTAGAGCTAGTGCACTTGGGAATGGGAGAAAGAGGTGTCTGGTCCCAAATATGGAGGGAGGGACAGTTATTTACAGGCGTGAGACTGGATGCACGCAAGAGTTTTTACATCTGTCCCCCAGATGAACTCAGGGAAGAGGTTCCCACTCCCGAATCCTTTCTGATAAGGACAGCTTTGGCCCATTCTCGCCAGGGGATCGCGGTTGTCCCTCTTCTGTCTTGTGATTCACTTGTGATGGTAACATGAGCAAAGTTCCTGGCTCAGAGCAGCGCCCTGCCACTCTGCAGCAGTGCCGTCTACATAACACGCGCTCGAAGTCATCTGTTTGCTGGGACAATGTACCAGAACTTCAAAAAAAAAAAAAAAGAGAAATGAATCGATTTAATTTCTCTTTCTTTTCTTCCCCTACCTGTTCTTTCTGAATTCCTTGGTCTGTGTATGCTCGGGGGGGGGCTGTATCTGGAGTGGGCTGGGAAGAGCCGAGCTGCAGACGGCTCCAGATGAGGCAGTTGGCAGGGAGTGACGTTCCGGATGGCTGTGTCACTCTGAAATATGAGTAAACGTTGTCAGACCAGCCGACTGTATGATCTGGGGCTCGGGGAGGGCTGATCTGCCCTTTCTTCCCTCCACCCACCTCTCCCTGCGTGGGATCCCCTGTTTGCTCAGCATCACCCCGTTCTCTCCCTGCCTGGCTGACCTAGAAGCTTCATCCTAGAGCTGGAGCTTTGGAGAAAGGGAAGGAAAATCCCCCACATCCTAATGGAGGCAGTGTTTTCCCTCGCTGTACAACAGCTTAATCCAAACCCTCATTTGAGCCAGTTATTGTGTGGCTTTAAAACCCTGTCCCTGGAAACTAGTCTCCCACCCCCTTCCCTCCCAGTCGATCCTGGTCGGTGGAGCTGAGCTCCGGGGTTTGGTGCTTGGCCACACACAGACACAGATCGATTGCACTGGGGGGTGGGTTGATATTTTTGTGGCAATGGTTTTTACTGCTGGTTGTGGTGGTTGTTGGAAAGTCAGGGGGGTTGGTGTGTGCTGTACGGGGCTTGTGCATGTGGCAAGGGGAGAGAGGGTAACGCTATCACATCCTTCTGCTTGTTATCCTCTTGCTAGCGGGGGGGCTGCGTCCCTCTCCCCATCCGAATCCGTGCAGAGCTGCCGGCTCTGCAGTGGGAGCTGGTTTTCCCTGCAGGTGAACTCCTCTGCGCTCAGACAAAGGGCTGGGGGTGCCGGTGCCTCCCTTTGTTCTCCTCCTGTCCTGGTGCACCCGCCTCCAATGGCAAAAAGCCCCTTGAAGCGCGCCTCTCAAATGGATGGAGCGGAATAAATGCTCTGTGAGGTCTCTGTCCCCCTCACAGACCCTTTGGGGATGGGGGTGGTGGTGCGTGCTCCCCCTTCCCTCGGGTATTGTGCTAGCCCCTTAGTGATGGGGGTGGCCGGATCCGGGAGGGAATTACTGCAGCTCTCCTGCCACAGCTGCACCGGGCTGAGGCCCGCAAGCCCTGTTTGGGTCAGAGGTGGTTTGGTTGTAGGGGATGGGGGCGGGATCTGCCCCCTGCAAGGGAGTGGGAGCACATTTTGGGGTTGTTTTTCTGCTTCTGCCTGCTGGCATCCTGCACGACAGGACATCCAGGCAGGGGACTGGAAGTAACTCCTTGTGTGTTCAGGTGAAGACCAGCCCTTGCCAAACGCATCTCCCGAGGGTGTGAGCCCAGCAGGTAAAACCATGGCCTGTCCTCCAGCCAAGGATTTTGTAGCATTTTACTTACAACAGGGGAGAAAAAGGTCAGTTTAATCTCTGCAACAACCTGAAATCTGGGTAGGGAAGTCAGAGTGTTACCCTGAAGCAGAGATAAGTGGAGGTGGAGGGACCTGCTAGGGAGTCGGGAAGCCTGCGGCAGCGTGGGGAAGCAATCTTGGAGACTTGGGCTTTCATTGCTAGTTGTGGTACCTTGCCGAACATGGACCCTGCTAGCTGCCCCTGCCCAGGTGCTTCCTCCCCTGGTCCTCCCCAAAGCTGACTCCTGGCTACTGCTATCATCTATGAATGCACATGGTACTAATCCCCATCTATCAAAGTGCTTTTGCAACAATCTAATAAACAATACTGAGGCAATAAGCAAAAGCTAAACCTTCTTCTATGTGTTAAAACTGCCCACTGGAGCCTTCCTCAGGAAATGTTCCTCCTTCCCAAAATGCAAAGCCCAGCTTTGCAGGGGAGAGAGAGACAGGAGGCATCCGAAAAGACAACCTTCATGCACATGCTGCACCCAATAACTGTAGACACAGACATTTGAGGAAAATGTTGTGCTTCCCAAGAGGTGGAGGCTGGGAAGGTCTGTCAACTTGGGTGGAAGATGGAGGAAACCAGGGGAGTGGGAACCTGTGGGGCAGCAATCCCAGGCGTGTCCCACCTATGGAGTAGTGATCCCAGATGTCCTGAATCCTGGTCCTGCTGGTTGCTTTGCATCTGTGGAGCCCACCTCTTGTTCTGCCTGGTGGAGGGAGCAGGTGTTAACATTTTGAAGGTTAAACAGAAATCACGAGCTGGCCCCGAGGCACTGCTGTGCTAGCCAGTGGGTGAGGAGAAGCCACTGCAGAAGTGAGCTAGCAGCCAGCTTGCTTTGTGGGTGCAAGCTTGCCAGGGGATGAGGAGCTGCTGTTGTTGGTCCTTCTGCTCTAGAAAATGACAGCGTGGTCACGGCTAGAAATGGCTTCTCTGGTTGTACCCTGCAAGCTAGCACTGCCCCTCCCGCCCCCAATCCCTGTGTGGCACATCCAGTAACCTTTGTGCCTCCACCGCATCCTCTTTGAAAGAGGATAATGAAACTGAAAGGGGGAAGCAGCGAGCACTGGAGGCACCTTGGTCTGCCGGGCTTGGTAAAGCACTGCTGGTCTGCCAGAGACCCGAGGAGCTGGTTTTTTGAGTCAGGAGATGAAACGCCAGGTGGGGAGAAGGCATGTGGCGAAAGCTGCCTCATTTGGGGATGGAAACTGAGCCTAAAATACAGCTTGCACAAATTGGCAGGACCGGAGTTGAGCGGAGTGGTTCCCCTGGCTCCCTGGGAGGATGGAGCTGACTGGGGTCTGAGCTGTCAAGCTCTGATCACTAAGTCAAACCTGGAAGATAAATGATACTTCAGGGGCCTGAGATCAATAATGTCAAAGGCTGGCCCGTAATCGGGCGAGATTAAAAGCCAATGACAGGCTTCCTCCTAGGAGCAGAAGTCAGCGTGTTGAAGGAGAGCATCAGGGCTTGCTCCTTTACGGTTATTCCCTGGTGATGCCCACATCCAAAACCCACCTTCCTTGGCTGCCCCCTGCAACATCAGCAATTCCCCCTCATAATTAACATCAACCAGATCCCGCAGGTCCCCTACAGTCCCCGTGCTGGTTCAGAGTGCTTCTTGCCCTTGGGAGAGTGGCTGAGGTGAAGACAAAAGCAATGCAGCCTGGTGCTGGCCACCAGCAGCTTTTGCTGCTGGGGGATGAGCTGGGGCCACAGGAGGCAGCGGAGGGGGGGAGAGGCTGAAGCAGGAGGTCACATCGATGCCGTGGGTACTGTGATGCACTGCCTGTTGTAAAGATGCTCTGCTTTGGGGAGCGCACTGGGGAGAGGAGTTTGGGAAATGAGGGCTGCAGATGACTCTTGACTTTGTCCTGAATTTGTTAGTTTTACCTGTATTTATCAATTAACGGGTGACACGGGCATTTACCCACCCGTGTGCAGGAGACAGGTGGGGTGCACGGTTGTGCCTATTTTGGGGGTGCTGGCGTTCAAGCTTGTCACAAGGATGGCTTTTCCCCTGGGTGGGTGCTGGGCAAGGGGCTGTGCCCCTGCGCTTGGCTGGGGCATGCTTCTCCTGGTTGGCAGCAACCACTGTCCGGCTGAGGCGAAGATGGAATTGATTTATTTGCAGAAGCAAAGCAGGAGCAAATTAAAATAAACTTGAGTCCCTTTTTTCTGTGCGTCCTTAAAGGGGTCCATGCTACATCGCAGCTCTGTGGGGCAGGGCCACTCTGGGGCTCCTGTGAAGGGTGCTGGGAAATCGGATGTTGTCTCTATTTCCCGAGCACAAGGGCAGTTAAAGGAGAAGGGGCCGTGCCATCTCCTGCCGCTGCCCCTCATGCGTGAGCGTGGGGAGCTGGCTTGCCGCTTGCCTTTGCCCGGGGCTCCTCTTCCCCTTCCTCCCCGCTCCCCCACCCCTTCCCTGCCAGGAAGCCTGGCCTTTGTGTGAAGTGATGCCTCCTGACATCAGCCGGGCGTCTGGATTTCCTCCACAGCGGGGAGGGCCAGTGGATGAGGAGAGGGGTGCCATGCTCCCCAAGGGGTGACATACGGTCCTGGCCTCGCTGTAGCGCAGGACGGCGGCACTGGGGGAGAGGCTGCATGCCCAGCCAGGGTGCTGTGGGGAGGTGGTTGCCCCCAGCCCCACCAGTGTGGCGGTTCGGTGCAGCTTTGCTTGCTTGTGCTGCTCTGCCTGAAAGCATCGCACTGGTGCGTTGCTTCTTGCTGCATCTGACTCTGATTGCTTCAGTGGCATCTTTGTTTGACCCCTCTAGGGACGCAGTGTTGGGGTCTCTACAGCTGAAGCTTGGGCAGTGCTGACTGCGGGGTCTTGCTCTGGAGTCAGTGGCCCAGTGCCACAGAGCAGCGGAGGGACTCACAGCAAGGCAGGAGCAGGGCTGACATCTCCTGCGGCCCAGGGCTGCATCGGAACTCTGGGAGCATCTTGCTGTCTGTGCAGACATGTCGCTTTGGCGAGGGCAGGGCGCAGCTCGAGTGCAGGGGGGTCTGCAGGGTGCAGGCTCTTGCTGCTCCTTGGAAAGGGGCTAACACAGCACATGGGAATTGGCCAAGTGCCTGCCAACAAGAAGCCGTGGCTGGCACCTTGCCAGGAGCTTGGAGGCCTTGCATCTCTTTAATTTGAGATGTGTTTACTGGTGGATGGTGTTTTGCAGCTGGCTGGCTGGAAACTACAGGTCCCAGCATGCTTCTGCGTGTGTCGCCTGGCTGCTGAGCTCCAGCAGGAGTGTGGTACCATGGGCATCGTAGTCTCGGTGCTGGCTGCTGTGGGAGTTTTGCTGCCTTGGAGAATGGCTCTGGTTCAGCGTTGCTGGGAAGAGACAGGCTGTGAGACACAGGGCTGGTCTCTGCCTCCTGCCTTCTTATCCTCCCGCCACCCACTTGCTCAATGCAAGACCAGGTTGGCCTTTTTATGTCACCAGGCTGGGGAGGGGATCTGGTCCTATTCTTACTCGTTTGCAATGTAAATATTTTGGTCCTGAGTATGTTGCTGGGAGCTGGGTGTCACGTTGAGGAGCATGATTCATTCATCTGTTGCTGCTTGGAGCACAATGAGGCAGCCTTGGGACCGGTCCCAAAGATTTCTTGTGATCGTGGCTGGTGGGGAATTTGGGACGTCACATTTGACTAAGTCAGGGCCCTCTTTGTGCAATTCCTGCAAGCCAGAAGTACTGTGCTGTGCCCAGCAGCCAGGACTTGCCACCCCCAAAATGTGGTGGGTACAGGTGGCTTGCATTTCCAGAGGGAGGAAGAACGGAGGGAGAGGCTGAGCTCCAGCTCTTGCCTTCCCCAACTGCTGTCATGTGGAAAAGGTTGTAGGGTGTAGGGCTTTGTGCCTGATCCCGGCCAGCCTCACAAATAAAGGTACAAAGCGATGCAGGTTCAAAACCTGTTGCACATCAAGTCTCGGAGGAGGCCCCGGCACAGTTTCCCCGGTGGGGCCAGCACTGCACAAGCGTCCATGTGTGTTTTAGAGGGACATGGGACAACCTGAGGCGGGGTGCTGGGCGAATGGGCGGGAGCACTGGAAGATGCCTCTCCATCCCTTGCTTCCACCACCGATGCTCTGCTGCCAGAAGGGACCTTTGCACCCCCAGTTTGGTCACCAGCACAGCAGGGGAGGCACCGCTGCACCCTCCGCTCCAGGGCTGGCTCCTGCTCTGTCCCGCTGTGCGTCGCTTCGTCCTCCCCGTGCTGCTGAGAGCCAGGTGCGGGCTGTGCAGCGCCCAGATTCATTCTGGCATCCTTCGTTAGACGGTGTTTGTTCATGCTGCATTTTTCTTTTTGCTGGCTTGTTTGGACACGCACTGGTACATTCACGGCACTCAGGCAGTAACGTGAGTCTCTTTCCCATTAGGAAAGGGGCCAGGATTTGGGGGGGGCAGGAGGGCGGCTTAAGCAGTAGTTTCTGAGATATTTCCTTCTGCCGCCACACCCTGCGTGAAAGAGCAATATCCGCGGCTTCAGCTGCTATCGCAAGGCTCCGAACGTCTCTCTTTTAATATAGATTGGTATCATTTTGCATTTTAAAGTAAAAACACGCTGCAAGCTGCAGACAGCTGTCGGTTGGCAGCTTTGTTTGAACATCTGGTATTGCTGGGCTGCTGTTCAGCACGATCTAACTATGGGATTCATAAAGATTATAATCCGGGCTTTCAGATTCTCAACAGCCGCCTCACAAAAAAAACTGGGGAGAGAAAACCCAGCAGGGAGGTGGCTGAGAGGTCTTCGGTGTTCAGCAGGTTGTGGTTATGGTAGGTCCCCTCTTGGGTGCAGAGGGGTGGATGGGCTTGCTCTATGTTGCCCTGGCTGCCCGCAGGTGCTGACGGGCTGCTTCCAGCCTGCAGAACACTGGGCACTGGGGAGCTGTAGAAGTGCAAAGTCCTCTTCCCGCCCCCCCCGCCCCCCTTCTCTTTATTTTTTCCAGCTTGTGTGCCGAATCCGGTTGAGTCTCATACTCCTCTGGGTGGTGTCTGGCACTGGTGAGCTGAAGCAGCAGATTCTGCTGTGACTTTCGGTAGATGTTTGTAACAGTTGTCTGCAGCAGCAGGACTTGGTTTCTTTTTCTTTAAAGTAAGTGATGGAGGAGCCAAGGCTCAAAGTAAACATCTCAGCACATCAAAACCTTGTTTCCCAGAGAAGTTGAGTCCCCTTTTCTTGAAACAACCGAAAGGTTGAGATAGCCACCTCTGTAAGCCCCATCCATCCATCTGCGAGTCAGGCACTTTCCTTGGCACCTTTGAGAATTAAGTGGCCTCTAAGCCCCTAACAGGTTTTATAAATCTTGTTAGTTGATCTGCATTTTTGCAAAGCTCTTTGAGTCCAGCCTATTGGTGCATAAGTCACCTTGACTTTCCACAAGGCTTTGACTCCCAACTCACTTTCAGGCTCCATTTGTCAGTTGGAAGTGCACAAAAAACATCCACCCTTATCTTTATTAGGAAAAAAAAAGCTGCCTGGAGAAATCTAGCTGCACTGTAGTTGGTGCAGGCCAGTAATAGAGGTGCATATAAACCTGTTCTGCCCTTGTTTGTGTTGATTTAACTTACCAGTACAAATTAAAATAGCCTTGAGCGGTTGGAAGTTTAACTAGATCAGTTGGGAGGAAAAAAAATAAAATCATGGCCTTTAAATCAAAGCAGGGTTTTCTTTCTAGTGCTGCCTGAGTCTGGAGAGGGGCTTTGCGCTGCCGGTGCAGCCGGACCCCTCGTCTCTGTGTCACCAAACGAGATGCTGACAGGGCACATGGCTGCAGATCATTGCCTTTCCACTTATTGGTGGTCTCATGGCTGGGACCCACGGGTGCACGCAGGTATCACTGTGTCCGTTCTACTCCTCGGTGGTATCCGAGTTCCCCCCAAAGCCTGCTCGTGCATCCAGATCTTCAGGCTGGGTTCCCTCTGGAGCAGAAATTGGAAATTAGGGGGGTAGAAAGTCAAAGGGGCTGTTGTTCAGAGCTCAGGTCTTCCCATGGCAGGGCTGAGCTGTGGCGGGTGCAGAGCGGAGGTCTTTGGGCCGGGGAGAGGCAGCTCAGCCTGCAATGGAAGGAAGGGTGGAAGAGGCTGGCTGTGTTTCACCCCTGCAGGGAGAAAGCTCTGAGATCACACAGGCCAGCTGGATCTTGAATCCAAGATGTTTATTTGGAAGAGGGAGTGAGGGTTTCTCAATTTTGCAGGGGCTGCAGATGGGGGTAGGTTTGCTGCCAAGTGATGGGAGTGGGTCTTTGCAGAATGGCTGTTTTTGAAGGCAAGACATCCCACCAGCCGCAGTTTGGGGATGACTGGCCAGGAACCTGAGACTGCAGCACATTGGGAAGATCTTGGGATTCAACAAAGCTAGATGAGGCTGGGAAAGCAGCAGATCGAGGCAGGATCAGGGGTGCTGCCAAAGCCTGTTTACTTTTTTGTGGGGCTTATGGAAGGAGCGACTCACAGATGATATGTCAGAGCAACAGGGCTTGTGTGAGGAGCAGGATTTCGTGATTCGACTGAGTTTCAGTGCTGAACAACCTCCTATTTCTGCCCAGAATGCCACCACTGGAGCTGGCAGAGTGCATCTGAGAGCTAGTTTGGGGAGATGATCCGGCCAAAAAAAGACTGCTGGTTTTTTACTGGCTTAATTTTTCAGCTGGATCCGTGGTTGGGAAGGGGCAGATGTATGAAAACAGAGACAGGAGAGGGAGAAAAGGAGGTTAGGCCCCCCCATAACATACATGTAAATTGATTGAAATGTTCCAGAAGCCACAAGCACAGAGCACACCGAAGGTGGAAAGGGCAGGACTTCTTACATGATCACTTAGGCTTTAAAAAACCGTGAAGCCTGGTGTATCCCAGTCTGTGTAGCTGCAGGCCCCAGATTTTATTTTCTGGTGTGGCAGGGAGGAAGCGCAAAGCGACGTTGGTCGTTGGGGTCAGATGTGCTCAAGGTGTTGGTGTCAGTTTGAGGTCCCAAGTGGCTGGAAATGGTTGCTCAAGGCACTTGGGTCTGGGTGTCTGAAACTTTCTGGGATGTCGCAAACCGCTGCACTTCCCTGGAGTGCCCTGGCGCTGGTGTTCCGGAGCCGGTTGCTCAACGGGCATCTGGTGCTGGGTCTGCAGCTGGAGCCCCGTGTCGGACATGGCTGAGTGGCAGGGTGAATTTTGGCACTGATTTATAAGCAGCCCCAAATCAGGACATTCTCCCCCTAAAACCAAAAGAGGTGGGGGAAAAAGAGGTCCTCCCTCACATCCCTGATGGCAGAGAAGATGCAGACCTTGTCCTTCGTAAACACAGAGCCGAGCCCTGTGACTCCTCCTGTGAGCTCTCCCTGCTCCCAGGCGAAGGCGGCCTGGACTGTCCTCCCTCCCAAAAGCTGGTCCGGGAGGGCTGCTGGCCGGCATCTGCGCCCAGGCCTGGGTGGGGATCTCCTCTCCTTCCCTTCCCAGCAGAGAGAAAAAAGATTTCTTGAGCTCCTCACTGCCCTGAGGGCCCGGTCACGCCTGCAGCCGCAGCCCCTGCAGCTCTCAGAGCTGGTTTCTCTCTCTTGCTCCTGCACCGCCCAAAAGCATCTGCTGTCCCCGCACTGCTGACACACAGTGCGAGAGCATATTTTCCCCGGCCGGATGCCGTGTCTCCTGGCAAATCCAGGGCAGGAGGTGGCTGTGCTGGCCAAAGGCATGGGCATCACCAAGGCTCATCTTTATCCTGTGGAGCCAGTGGCATCAGTCGGGACTCGCCTGGCTGCACACTCGGCATGCAAACCAGCTCATCCATCCCCATATTCATCTTCCCGGTGTGTTTCCAGCTTCTTTCTTCCTCTCCTCCCCATGCTGTGAGTAAGCCTTGAGCCCAAGGTCTGGCAGAGGCATTTCACCCCAGTTTCACTGCCTCTTGCTGCGCTTTGCATGGGGGCAGCTTGTCTGGCGCCGGCCCATGATCAGCATGGCCTCGCTCCTACCCTCCAACATGCTGCAAAAGTGACTTCAGTGTTCAGGGCACCTCTGTTTTGGGAGGCACATCGCCCATACTGGGCACCCCTTATCAGGAAGGCTCCTGCCTCCAGGACTTGCAGGGCTGCTGGCACAGAAGGGGATGCTTCTGCAGCCACCAGCCTCATCTCCCTGCTCTTTAATCTCCCTCATACCCCTTTTCCCCTCGAAGCAGATCTTTGTCCCTACTCAGAGGACACTGACAGCAGTGGCAGCTGGGCTGTGGCTTGAAGTTGGGGTCCGAAAACCACGGGTAGAGCCCCAGCCTCCTTCCCCGATTTGTGCGAGAGGCACAGCTGCAAGTAACTCCCATGGCAGCAGGGAGCAGCAGGACACACAGAGGCCCAGGGAGGCAAATTAACATCCTCAAGGTCCTGCTGAAGGTTGCTTTCCAATGGAGAATAGGTCCCCGTTTCCTGGCCTCCAGAAATGCTGCTGCTGGCCCCGTGCAACACAATGCCTAGTATTTTCCCCTTTCTAAGGAGTTCTTCCTTTCTGCTGGGTGTAAACAAGGGGAAGAGCTGTCCCGGGCTGCGGGCACCGGCACGGCCCCGCAGCGGTCCAGGGTCTGCTGGTACAAGGCCATCCGGGGCAGCGTGATCTGCTGTCCCAGGGTGCCTGCCATCCCGGGGTGCCACAGGGACAGGAGCCAGTCTGAATACTGCCGAGCAGCCGTGAGTCATGGCTCAGCAGGAGCATCCAGCTGCTGTGTGCCAGCCACGCTGTAGGGATGCCCTGTGCTAGGGTGGGTGCTGGAGGTGGGACACGGGGCTTTGCCTCTGGGGTAGCTGATGGAGATGTGACACGGGGCTTAGCCTCATGGTTTTTTCTCCCTGGCATGCCAGGGAAGGCCCAGAGACCAGGCAGCATCTCAGAGGGAGATGGGGACAGGCAGGAGGCACCTCCACCCACCCCAGCGTGAGAACAGGGCGGGGAGCCGCTCTTGCGAGAGGCACCCTGCATCCTGTTCCCCCAAGCTGGCGCTGAATATTTGGCCTCCAGCCCTTTTCTGTGAAGTGCCAGCTCTCCCAGTGCTCGGAGGTCCCTTGATGCTAGCAAGGGGGTCTCTTTCACGCCCATGCGCTACATGGCTGCTGCTCCCATCCCTTCCTAGCAAGGGCAGCTATTAATATCCCGGAGGCTCTTCCCCTCCCCTCTTCCTTCCCCTGCTGGGGATAAACCAGCCCGATCTCTGTGCAGGGAGCACCGTGAGAAAAGCCAAATCCCAGAGCAGTGTGTGTGTGCTCTGGGCTGGCCGGGGGAGGCAAGGCCTCCTGCTCTGGCTGGAGACCTCCCCTCCTGCCTGGTGCTTACTGTAAATGTGTGCAAGATGAAACCCCAACCAGAAAACATTTCCTTCCTGTCCCTGTAAGCGGATCAGCCTCCTGTGACTGCTGTGGGGGCTGTAGGGAGTTTGAAAGAGCTGCTTTTGCCTGGGTCTGGTCAGCAGGAGACCATAGTGGGGTGGGAAGGATGTTCCAGGGGGCACTGGGCTGCAGGGACTGGTCCCCTCGGACTGCAGTGGTGCAGGATCTCGTGGTTTGAGATCCTGGTTTTGGGGGCACTGGGGTGCTGTGCCCCAGAGCCACATGGTGTCAAGATGCTGGTGTGTTGGCAGGTGGGGGGATGCTTTCAGGAGGGATGAGAATAGCTCGTCGTGCGAGTTTTTCTCAGAAAGCTGGCCAGCTGACAGTGGAGCAGGGCTGGGGAGTGGGAAGCCTCCAAGTGGGAGGCGCGGGGAGGCAGAAGGTTGTGCTCTTCTCCTTGGTCCAGGGCTTTCGGTGCATTAAAATTCAGTCGCTGTGACTTCAGGCCTGTCTCCAGCAACATGCCGGGACATGGGTCTCAATGGGGGCCCTTGATCCCAGTCCCTGGGCTGAGCTGCAGGTGTCTGGAGCCATTCCCGCAAGAGGCATCTGCCCTTTGTGGCTTCCTTGCTCCGGTTCCACCTTCCTCCTCCTCCTCGCCCTTCCTCCCCCTCATGCTCCGAGCTGCTCCCTCCGTTCTGGCTTTCCGGTGGTTGCAAACAATGTCCTTATTCACTCAGTGACTGGGATTTGGCGGTGAGGGGAAGGCCTGAGCGCAGAGGAGAAGGAAGGAGGGAGGCAGAGAAGCGAGCGCGCCTGTACTGGGCCAGCTGTCCAGCTGTGGTTAAAGGCACTCTGTGGGGCAGTCTGGCTCTCTGCTCCCCCCCAGTTTCCTATGGGAACAAGGGCTGTGTGCTCTTGTGGTTTGTCCACCTGCCCTCTTGTAGTACCCTCCAAACCCATGGCTGGTTTCAGCCCAGTTTATTGGGAATTAGCATCCTGCAAGTGTCCTGCAGGTTGGTGTGTGCGGTTGTGGTTGCTCTTGCTGGGGGAATGGCCCTGAAGGATGCACAGTACTTATTAGACATCAGAGAAGCTGCATGGGCTTCATTTATCCTAGGAACACAGTAAGACTTTTCACTGCTCCAACTCTTCTTTAAAACCAGAACTGCTTGGCAGGTCGTGGGGCACCTGTCTGGCTTTGGTGAAGCTGCCAGGCTCTTTCCTGAGCCCGCTGGTGGGCAGGGGCAGGCGAGCGCTCGAGCCCCTGGGGAAGGGGAGATGCCAGCTCTCCCCTGCCAGCTCTCCCTGGGAGGCACACAAGGACCCCGTCCATCCTTGGAGCAGGCGAAACCTTGGGGCATGTCGTGGGGTTTTGCTGCCCCAGTGCCGTCCCCAGGGCCATGGGCTGCCCGAGGCTGGGCTCCAGGCAGGGCAGGGGCGTAATTCGCTCTTATCGTGGGCTCAGCAGCAACTGCAGACTTAGACCTGTCCTTTGGGAGAGGACAGTGGTGAGACCAGCCTAAGACAAGTCATGGAGACATCTTGCCTGCAGATTTCTCCCTGCCTGGGAGGTCTGGGGTGGGCGTGACCTCCCTCCCACATCCCAGTGCCCCCTTTGCAGTGGGGTGGTTGCCCAGCTGACTGAGCTGGACCTGTGTGTATAACAGAGCTGACGCTTGTGGTGCTGCAGCCGTAAGATGAGTCTCGGATGAGGAGCCCAGATGCCCTGTATCGTCAGAGCTGTTAAACTCTTTATTACCAACTTTCTGTCTTGCAGCTGCAGGCATTTAATCTTGCAGAAGTTCTGCTCTGTCAGGGCAGCCCTGTCCCTCAACAGACGTCCCCCCCGTCCTCTGCTTAGGGGCGTGGACGTGTCCCACACTGGAGCAACCGCTGGGAGTTGAGGCCAGTGCAGAGCTAGAGCTGCCTGCGTGCTGGTTTGGGGGGATGGACTGGGAGATGCAGTAAGGTGTACACAGGGCGAGAGTAGTTTCCCCTGTGGTGGTTTCCTCCCAGCAAGCACTGGGCTGATAGCGATGTTCAGCAAGCCTTTCCCCAGCGTGTGTGTCCTCCCTGGAATGAGACCTTGCAGCACTTGCTTTGCTTACTGCAGAGATGGTCCTCCAAGTAGCATTTCCCTCCCAGTGTGTGACCTCTGTACCCCAAACCCACCCAACTTGCCATGATTGCCCCACGATTCACCCTGTTCTGCCAGTGGTAGGGCTCCTGATGGGCGAGCAAAGGATAACCTCCACTCGGTTCTCCTTCCACCTTCGGTGGTCCTGCTCAATTGATACCCACCTCGTGTTTGCAGAGCCCCACTAACCTCCTCTTAGGGTTCAGCCTTTCCCTCTGCCCTTTATTTTTTTCCATGAAGAGGGGGGAAATTACTTGCAACTCCAGCAGAATAAAGTGATGTCCAGCAACTAGCCCCATCTCACTGGGGCCTGTGGGGTCGGGGTGGACCAGCCACTTACCCTGGCCACAGATTAACTTACTAATTAATTAGAAGAGTTCACTCTCAGCTGGTGTAGGAATACAGAGCTTTTTTGGTGGCTGTTTTGCAAACTGGCAGAGTGTCTCAGAAAAGACAAACTGGGATCACGGAGTTGCTCGGAGCCCGGGAAGGGAGCCTGTACGGAGGGAGCTGTGGTTCCCCCAGCATCAAGGTCATGCATGAAATATGAGAAATTACCCTGAGAAATTCTGATCTTGAAGGAGGAGGAGGAGGAGTTCATGACTTAAGAAATACCAGATTTGGGAGGGGATGGAAGGGGAAGGGATATATTTTCCTTTTCAAAATACCTAAGGAATTCAGCCCGTGCTGCAGAGACAATGAGATTTCTCCCCTTGGTGCCAGAAGGGGTAGTTCATACCCATGTGTCTTGTTAAGGTTTCAGTTGCCGTGGGTGAAAAACCCTCCCATGCCGCTGCAATCCTAGGCACGTACAGTTTTTAAATCACCCTAAAATCAAGAGAGTGGCTCAAATGTGAGATTTAAAGAAGACACTGCATGTCCTCTATTCTCTCTGATTTCTATGGCTTTAGGTTAGATTTTGGTCACATTTTCCAGCTGTGAGGGGCTGTTAAATTAACTTGTATATATAAAAAGTTATTTTTATATGTATTTATGTATATATTTGTGATTTCACATAATTGTATGATTCCAGGAGCGGAGCGCCCTGAGGTTTGTTACAAAACACAAAGGTTGGCAGCTTTGCCACAGCAGCTGCAGGGCGGCGGGAAGGGGACGATGGTACGTGCATGTCCGGGGCTGTTCGGTCCATCCCTCGGGGGTCCCTCACACTGGTGGGGCTGGCAGGGTGGCCTCTGCCTGCCTGGTGTCTGCCAGTGATGGGAAACCCTTCTTTCGCCCACGAGAGCATCCCGGCAGCATCGGGGGGAAGAGCAGGGGTTGCCTCAGGGTGGCTTCACGTTGGATGCCTGATGTGTACGCTGGGGCAGGATGGGTATTTGGCCTCTGCGCCTGGTGAGCTGTGGGCCTTGGATCCCGTCCCACATTTTTCCCCAGCTGGTGGCTGGGGGAGGCGGGCCAGGGACCTGGCTGCTCCCGGGGGCCCTGCCAGACTCAGCCACCCTCCTGGTGGGCTGGTGCAGTGTGGGTCTGGCTGCTCCTGGTGGAGGCAGCGGGTCTCTGCCAGCCGGGAGGGAGGTGTAGGGAAGGCCTTGGTGCGAAGGCTTGCGATGTCTCTTGGCTCTCCAGCTTGGAGAGCGAGAAACTCGGACGGCGCTGGAAGACCTGCCCCGGCTCCTGGGCTTGATCGGCCTCCTGCAAGCAGTGATGCGGGAAGGCATCTCCTTCCCGGGAGCAGGCAGCTTTCCCATCAGTCGACTGTGATTTTCAGTGGGGAAATTCCAGCCTGCGGATGCTGGAGCAGGATCCAGAGCCGGCTGTGCTGCGCTGTGCGCCAGGCCCACGCAGAGGGATGTTGCAAACTGTTTTCAGCCAGCGGTGCTTGGGAGCAGGTCGTGTTGACATGCACCTGCCTGCGCTGCTGCCGGAGCAGGTTGCTGCCCGCTGCCTCTCTGCCCAGCTGCATGGGGCTGCTGCCCGCCTGCCCCACAGCTCTGCCTGCTGCTGGACCCAACGCCCCAGCTGAGCCCCCAGAAAAGCCACCAGCAGCCCTGCACCCTGGTCTGGCTGCTGGCACGGGACCTGGGATGCGGTTCCTGCCTGCGCCATCTCCGAGCAAGTGGTGTTGCACCCGCTCTCCGGAGCTCAGTTCCCACCACGTTTAACCCAGGACCAGGTTGCAGCCTCCTGGCGCCGCAGCAGCACAAGTAAAGAGCCTTTTACAATGAAAAAAGGAGATTTTTAATATCTGCAACAAATCTTTCTCTGTGTGGACACTCCCACCTGTTCAGCAGGTCTTAAAAATAGCAGCAGCGATGCCCTTAGATGCTTGCAGGCCCCTGTGTTTCTGTACGCACGTGCCAGCAAATGTCCCCCTGTACCTAGGGGTCTGGGTCGCTGTTGCTGCCCCTTGGGCCCTGTATCAGTGGATGTGCTGTCTGTGTGTCCGTCTGCATGTGCGTGGGTGGGTGCACAAACCTGGGCACCGGGCATGCATGTGGCGTGTGACTGCAAGTGGAAAGCTGGATTTTTTTTAGCTCCTTGTTATTATTAGTGGTAGGAGCCCAGCGGCAGTGAGGCTGGAGGTGCCCGAGACCTTAAGAAAAACAACAGGAGGGAGGAGGCTTCACATTCCTGCTCCCGAATTGAGTCGGAGGTGACAGCCTTTCTCTGCAATGCAATTAATCCCAGCAGCGCCTCTGCCACCCTCCCCCTCCCGCCTCGTCCAGGAATTAATTACTTGATTATAAATTCCCAAGCGGCGGTTTATAATAGCAATAATCCCCTCGAAATTCATCCTCACTGCCGGTTTCTTCCCATCTCGACCCCATCGTTGAGAGTCTCTAACGCCGCGTCTCTGTGCTGGGCAAAGCCCTTCTCTTTGCCCCACCAGTGTGGTGGCTTTTCCCTGGGATAACTGGGGACAGGGGGAGATTTGGAAGTGATTTTGAGGGGTGTTTTGGGAAGCCTGCAGGCTTGGGAATAATGTTTTTTCCCAGTTATTAGGCTGATGGTCCAGGCCCAGCCCCAAGGAGTGGGGGCCAGGGCCTGGCAGCATGGCGGGGGGAGGCCCCATTCCTCCTCTCTCTGTCCCTCCCAATTACACTGACGCTGGCTCTGGGGCTTGTCACAGAGGCGGGGAAGGGAGAAAGGATTTGGCGTGGCGTACGGGGGCACGAGGGGGGTGGCTATGTCTCGCGGGAGCCTGCCGGCGGTGGGTGATGGGCCTCGAAACGGTGCCGCCATAGTGGGAGATCAGCCTCTCCGTGTCTACCCTGGGGTCCCCAAAAAAACTCAGTGACCAGAGTGCAAAAAGTTACCTGAGGGGCTGCCCCCATCCAGGGCACCCAAATCAAGGTCCCCAGCCAGTAAGGCAGTCCAGCACACATGGCCCCTCTGTGTGGCTATTGAAATCGCGAGGTTTCTACCACCAGCCATGCGTGGGCTTTCAGCTCGGCAATGGCATCCCACTGGGAAAAAGGAGTGTCCCTCCCAAACCGCGTGGGCAGAGCTGGTGTGGACGGTACCGAAGCTTCCCGGCGTGTGTGGCTGCTGGGTTCTGACGGCTGCTCCTCTCTCCCGTCTCTGCAGAAGATGCTGATGAAGCAGCAGGACCGCCTGGAGGAGCGGGAGCAAGACATCGAAGAGCAGCTCTACAAGCTGGAATCAGACAAGCGGCTGGTCGAGGTAACTGGTGCTTCACCCTGCTGTGGCCAGCCCCCAGGACTGTCGATCCCACGGCACGACGGGGACAGGCTCCTGGGTCAGAGGGGCCAGGTGGGCAGGGAGGAGGGAGGATGTGCAGGGGAGGAGTGGCCAGACAGACCTGCTGTCTCCATTCCAGTCTTGGCAGTCATCCTTTTGGGGGACAAAATGTGTTTGGGGCTGCCGTACAGCCCTGTGGGTCCTGGGGTGAGTTGGAAGGCGGGGAACAAGGCTGTCCTTAAATATGGCCCACGCTGCCCTCAGCTCAGCACAGCCTTACCGGGCCACTCACTTCATCCTGAGTGGGAGGGGAGGCTCTGGAGGTGGGAGATCGCCAAATAAACTGCTGAAATACCCAGGAGATGGAAGAGATGCAAGCGAGTGTTTTGCTGGGACACAAGTAAAACAAGTTCAGCTTGTGGTTCTTAAAGCCCCTCAGCCTCCCAGAGCTTGGAGGAAAGGGCTCTGGAGCATGACATGTCCCCAGCCCGGGGTAGGGATGGATGGGGATGAGGACAGAGATGAGGATGAGAATTGAGACAGCAATGGGTATGAAGATGGGGATGGGCAGGGTTTTTCAAGGGAGCACACCTGCCTTGGTGGTGTGGTAGGTTGTTCTTGGCATTAGCCCTCTAGAGGCAATCCCCACCCAGACACCCCGGGAGCTGAGTCCAGGGGATCTGCTGGATGAACCAAACCTCCACTGTCCCTGTTGGGTCTGTGGCCCATAGGAATCCCATGTGGCAGCTGACAGCAGCTTTTGGTCTGTGGGGGTGTTGCAGGAGAGCAGAGCTGTGGTACAGCTTTCAGGTCGCACCCACCCCTGCTGGGGAAAGGACTCAGATGTCCTTGGACATCACGGTGGAGGTTAGAGGGCACAGAGGGCCTGACCCTGCTCCTCTCCCCCAGGAGAAGGTGAGCCAGCTGAAGGACGAGGTGCGCCTGCAGTATGAGAAGATGCACCAGATCTTGGACGAGGACTTGCGGAAGACCATGGAGATCCTGGACAAGGCCCAGGCCAAGTTCTGCAACGAGAATGCGGCTCAGGTTCTCCACCTCAATGAGCGCATGCAGGAGGCCAAGAAGCTCCTCAGCTCTGTCCAGGTCATGTTTGACAAAACCGAGGACATCAACTTCATGAAGGTAAGACAAGCTGCCTGTGCCAGAGGTGGGGTGAGGACTGTGGGGAGGTCTGATTGTGTGGGGAGCATCGGGGAGGCATGGGGCATGGTGAGGAGCAGGCGGGGGACACTGACAGGGCTAGCTGATGCCTCCAGAGGGCTCAGCAGTGGGAGAAGTCAAGGAGGAGTGGGGCAGGCTCAGCGCCAGCCTCGAATGAGGAGGTGCCACAGCTGGAGATGGGGCTGGGGCAGCCTGTGCTGGGCGGAGAGGGGGCTTAGCACCCCTGGGCAGCCTGTTCCCTCCTGGGGGGCCACAGAAGGTGACACTGAAAGGGGAGGTGGTTGCCAGGGAAGAGACTGGCTTTACTGATCAAAGCTTCTCCTTCCCCTCCTAGAACACCAAGTCTGTGAAAATCTTAATGGACAGGTAAGCGCAGCAGGGCAGGCGTGTTCAGGGGGGAGGGGGCCCATCACAGGGACAGCAGCAGCATGATGTCTGGAGAAGGAGCAGGGCCAGGCATGGTACAGGGCCTGGGAGAGGCATGCTCTGCGCCTCGGTTTCCCTCTCTGTCTGGGAGGATGAAAAACTCCCCTCCGGCAGCCATTAAATGAAGTTCTCCCTTTGGACTAGGGGAAATGTAGTGGTGTGTTTGTGGAAGAGCAGAGCTGGGACCCAGCACCCCAGCCAGGGTGGGACCAGCTGGGTTGGGGTGCAGGGCTCAGTCCAGCTCTGCTGGGGCAGAGGCAGGGCAGGGGGTTAAAGCCAGCGCTAGCGGAGCTGAGGCGAGCTGGGGTGGCCATGCAGGGTGATGCAGGGGCTGCGGGAGGTGCACCCTGGCATGGGACATTCACCGCAAAGCTGGACGGGGAAGGTCCTGCCCATCAGAGAGCCAGCTCGCTGCTGCCCTCCACACTGCTGCCCTAGGGAAGGGGTTTGGCCCTGGGAGGGTGTGGGGGAAGGATCTGTCTGACCCTCACCTGAGTGTACCTTGTCCCTCACGCCTCTCCTCTCTGCCCATGGTCCCCAACAGGACCCAGAACTGTACAGGTGGCAGCCTGCCCCCACCCAAAATCGGCCACCTCAACTCCAAGCTCTTCCTGAACGAGATCGCCAAGAAGGAGAAGCAGCTCAGGAAGTTGCTGGAAGGTGAGTGAAGCCTGAGGTGTGCGGGTGGCAGCGCATGCGACCTTGCTACCTCCTGTGTCCATAGCTGGGTGCCCTGCAGATCCCAGTACAAGAGGGTGGGGAGAGCTGTCGGGGTGCAGGGACCCCTGGGAGCCCCTCTGCAGTCAGCAGGGGCATGAAGACACCATGAAGCCAGCTCCTGGCTCCCCCCAGGACATTTCCCTTGGCTTGTGAAACAGCTCTGTTTTGGGGTGACAGTGTGGGGGCTGGCTATCAGCAGGAAAAGGTAGTGGAAAGACAAGGGTCAGTGAGCAAGGAGGGGTAGCCAGGGGCTGGCATGGTCCCACAGCCCCCAGCCCACACCTGGGAGCAGACCATGTCCCACATCCTCTCTCCTTGAGGGATTTGGGTTTGTCACCCAGGCTGTCCTGCTCTGATCCTGTTAGAGACCATGGTCACAAGCTGTGCACAGGCTCAGCCCATGCACGTGTTTGCAGAGCAGCGCTTGGGGCCACTCTGAGCCTGCCAGCCAGGTCTCAGAACAGAACCTGCAAATTCGCCTGTGTACAGCCGTGTGCCCAGTTGGCTGCTGTTGGGGTGGGCTGGAGGACCCTCTGCTCGCGTGGGGCTGGAGCACAGGTCTCGGGGCTTCGCCACAGGTTTGGACCAGCGGCCAGAGCACCCTGGAGCTATGCCGTGCCATGCTTGACGCAGTCTCCCTCTCCTGTTTTCCTCCACAGGTCCTCTGAGCACCCCCGTCCCCTTTCTGCAGAGCATCCCCATGTACCCCTGCACCGTCAGCAACTCCGGCGCGGAGAAGCGCAAGCACTCCACCGCCTTCCCCGAGGGCAGCTTCCTCGAGCCATCGTCCGGGACTGTGGCGAGCCAGTACATGAGCCAGGGCGCTTCGGCTGGCGAGGGGCAGTCCGCACAAGCCATGGTGCCTTGTAGCTCCACGCAGCACATAGTTGGACTTCCCAGCGGCCCGCAGCCGGTGCACTCGGGCTCCGTCTTCAACCCATCTCACTACCCCAACACCACGTCATCTCAGCAGTCCGTGCTCTCCCAGTACGGCGGGCGCAAAATCCTCGTCTGCTCCGTGGATAACTGTTACTGTTCCTCCGTGTCCAACCACAGCGGGCACCAGCCCTACCCGCGGTCGGGGCACTTCCCCTGGACGGTCTCCTCGCAGGAGTACTCCCACCCGCTGCCGCCCGCCCCCGCCGTCCCCCAGTCGCTCCCGGGACTTGCCGTGAGGGAATGGATTGACGCATCCCAGCAGCACGGGCGGCAGGATTTCTATAGGGTCTACGGCCAGCCATCGGCGAAACACTACGTCACCAGTTAACCGTCACACTCTCCGGAGAGTCCCGCTTGATGACGTGTTCGGAGAGAAAAGTCTGGTTTGGTTTGGCTTTTCTTTTTTGGTTTTTTTTTTTTTCCTTTTAAATCAAACCCAATTTTTTCCCCGCCTCATGCCCCTCCAGGATTTTGGGGGGGGGGTTGTTCTCTCATCTCTCTCTCTTTTTTTTTTAAATCCTCTTAAAATGAAATAATAAATTTTTTTTCCTTTTAATTCTTTTTTTTAATTTAA
>JAVJGG010000073.1:39533854-39555317 GCA_035590195.1 Aviceda cuculoides
AAATCTCTAACAGAGTCAGAGAAAGTTGGTTGATTGATTGGGTTTGGTCAAACACTACCTGCAAGCCTGCAGTTAGAAACATGCCCTTGGGTGCATTACGGAGGCATAGCTAATGAGAAGACCCCCACAAGGACTGGAGGGAAATTCAAAGTGATAAAGTAATTTTTTCTGCATTTAGTTACCCGATCACTTTTCTTTCTTTCATCGCAGTCCATCATGCCCTCCCTCCTGCATTTTAACACTAATTAAAGTCAAGCTTCCTTCCAGTACATTTACATTATATTTTACATGAATCACAAACCATTTCCCTTTTTTTTTTTTTTTTAAAATTTGAATCTTCTAATTAATTGTAATGCCTATTAGTTTCTATTCAGACTCTGCTGTTTCAGTTTCTGGGAAGTGCTTGGGGTAGAAAGACCCATGTAACTAAGCAATAAAGACCACAATGCCTTTCAGCACAGAAATAATGCCGTGGACTTCCTTAGCACTCCTCTAGGCCTATTGATGCTCGCATAGGCCAGATCTCAGGCCAATTGTGGTTACAAGTGGTTAAGTGACTCAGAAATTCTGATAAAAGCTTGACAAATCTGAGGGAAATTAAACTGAGCTATCCTCCTGTTCTTTTCTTGTAGGGTTTCCTGTAAGGTTTCTACATCACCTTTACGCTTTGGTGCCCTTCCTGTGGTGCTCCTCACTGACATTTTCATGCCTATACTTACTGAGTTGCATGGACGGGGTTGTAGGCTGCAGGGTTTTGACTACTCATGTTATTTTGCTTGCAAAAGTCTCACATCCACCAGATGAGTTCTTTCTGGTCACTCTTCCCTAGCATGCCCGCTTCTCCATCCATCTCCAACCCAAGTCTACTGCAACAGCACAGAGTTGTGGCAACAGAGTCTTTCCTTCTAAAAAGAGGAAGGCATGACTGAATTCGGGAACTCTCATTACTATGTTTTTTAACATCTTCAAGCTGAGCAGCTTAAGGAGCCCCAGAGTGGACGTGGGGCTCAAGATGTTTCAGTCTAAAACTCTTATCCTGATATGGCATGTGGGCAACTTGTCTGAGCCCCGTTGCTTTCATGGGTTGGTCGCCTGAGTGCTGGTACTCATCCTCCCGGGGGGATGCAGGCACAAGGAGGATGGGTGCTCAGCAAAAGCCTGGGTGGAAGGTTGTAAGTAGAAAAGGATTCAATGACAAACAAGCACTCACAAACTGGTGGTTCTGCTGGGCTGACCCATTCTCTACCTGGGGAATACAAAAGGCACCAACAAGACCAAAGACCAGGAGACACTTTGATGTGCAGATCTCCACCCTCCACCTTTGAGGGAATGCTGCGCACCCAGAAATAATTACCAAATATATCCACCAGCTATCTCTTTTGCCCAAGCAAAGAGTCAAGCACTAGCCTTCACACATACCTTTGGGCTTTCTCCTTCTCTCCTTTGTCTGCCTGTTTGCAAGCACAGACTGCAAACTTCTCACCCCTCTCCTGCTTTCTCCTGCTTCCAACTTGAAACTGCTATCAGGTCCCACCACCGATTTCCCCCTCATATTCCTTTCCCCAGCAAGAAGTTTTTAGACCAAACTAGATCCGAGGCAAAGTTAAATCCTCTACCAGAGGACCCTCCAGCATAAATCACCTGCAACCCTAATGTAATAAACCAGCCTGCCACTCACGATAACAAGAAAGGGCTGGAGGAGGACAGCATTCAGTCAGAATCTGGCTGTTAATGCAACAGGCCCAATTACCTGCTGGGATAAACTGCAGTGAAATCATTGGGTCCAAGCACCCAGAAATTTGGCCTGTAAAAATCCAGGAATCCTTTGAATCCTTCTGGTTTGCCTCTTTGGAGAAGATTTGAAACAAAGCTACAACTGCTCAAGGCTCCCAGCTTTTCATACTTCATCCTTAATGCAATATCCTACCTCTGACAAACAGAGCCTTTAAAAACCGTACTGCCCTTGACTGGAAACCTAGCATTAAAGCACATCAATGTGCACACTGAACAACCACGTTTTGCTTTCCAAGCTGACCCCCTTTGAGTGCAGGGTCAGACCCTCGCTGGATATTGAATGCTTTCCTCAGCATCAAGCAAAGTCCAACTATTTTTCCTCTGCAAAATTTGAGTACTCGCTCAGAGAGGTTTTTTTCTATTTATTCTTTCATCTATTTTCAAGCATTGATTTGGGGGTGACTTTAAATGGGATAGGACTGGGGCTTCTGCCAGGTATTTTGAAGAGAATTACTGTCCTCAATACAAACACAGCCACCCACAGACAATAACACAAAATCCTAATAATTGACTTTGGTTTCCAGAAGAGTTGGATGGGTTCAAGAGCGGCCTCTCTTTGTGGGCATTTTGGAGTCCAACAGAAAGGATGGATGCTGGAGAAGCACTTCCCACTGCCTGCCACTTTTTATATTTTGCTTTTTCTAACAGATTTTCACTTCTTGACTTTTTCTGTACTCATGTTCATATCAAAAGAGAAGGGAAAAACAGAAAGGGAAATACAAAAGCTGGCTTAAATGGATAGTTTGAAGTAAAGGAAAAGTTGAAGTGTAGATACATGTAAAAGGCAGGTACCCACTTCTGCATTGAGTTTTGAATTAATTTTTCTTACAAATGGGGTCACCATTTTATTATTTTCGTACAACACACTGACACCAGTAAAACACTTATGTTAGTCCCTCCCCAAGAGCATCTCACCACTCTGCAGTCTCACTTCACACGCTAAGTTTTGTACCCAACACAAAGACAAGTGCAGCTATGAAACCCAGCCCGTACAATGGATAAGCAAGAAAAAGCAGTCATTTCTTCTAAAAACCAGACAAACAAACAGGATGAATTCTCCAAGACCACATGCTTTGAAAACCTGGCTCCAACAACATCCCCAGTAAGGACTTCTCTGAGAAACACAGCACAAATACTTCTCAGCCATATTATCTCATTGGATACAGAGGCCTTGACAGGTTTAGGGCCATAACGTAGCACAAGAAGCTCTGAGACTGAAATGAAGGAGGGTACTCACAAGACTAAGCAGACTTGGGCTCACTGCAGAGTCCGAGAATTTCTCCCAAAATTATGACTGTAAACCCATCAGAGGTTGGTGCTTTACAACTATGAGTTTGCATATCTTTTCCAATCTTGTGTGAATTATAGTGGGATTCATGTGCTCCCATTAAGGTGTCTAAAAGTTAGACCAAAGTCCAAGTCTGAATAAGTCATACCGTGTCTCCCCCTCAAAGGGTCAGTGGAGAGATATAGGTGATTACCCATCCCTAGATGGATAAAAATCAATCAACCTCTGGAGATGCCTTTCTCCCCTGCATTGACTGCATCATGAGCCTAGAACAGCAGTTGTTCTGTATTATCGGTAGATTGTATTGAGTTTACCTTGCCACATAAACCCAATACATAAATTTGCAGCTCTTCTATGGGGTTCTTCCTGCCTGAACTGACTTGTAAGCAGTAAGATGTAAAGGCACCCAGTCCCAGTCCTCCCACTTAGTTTCTATACCTTGAAGACAGTAAGTCAGCCAGAAATCTCAGCATTATTTTTATTGAATTGGGTTTTATTTTAGATAAGTATACATATATATACAGGGCATGGGGGGTGGTTTGTTTGGGACTTTTTTGTTTTGTTTTTTTCTTCACTTCAACAAACCTATAACACCAACAAGTCCTTCAGAGATGCTAAGGAGACCAGTTCTCCTGAACTGGTAAGTTCTTGCCATAAGCATAACCAGAAGACCCCACTTATAAAATAGCTACTGTCTGAACAGTGCCTACTTCCTAAAGATTTTTCTGTCATTTTGCTGTCTGTAAGAGCCACCATACTTCAGATTTTTTCTCAGCTTGAGAGAAAGGTGGAGACAGTGTCCTCCTGAGCAGAGAGCAGTGCCAGAAGTTGCACTCTAGAAAGAGACCCCAGGAGCAAGGATGGTGCCCAGTAAACTGCTCTGTAACCAGTTTATTTGTCTAAAGAGGTGTCGTTTGGAGATATTGGGACCGATGACAGCTAATGAGCTGCTAAGGCTTGCTCTTATAAATGAAAAATGGATTTTTAAGGAAGTTTGCAGAATTTAAGTAATAGAGGATACAATAGTATTTTCTAAAAGGCTTGGTAACAGACATAAGACTGGCTCAGAACACAGTTTAATCAAAAAAGGAAAAAGAAATTCTGGATTTTTTCTAGTGTATAAATTTCATATTAGCTCACCTCATAACAGACCAAAAAAACCCCACCCCAAAACTAACAACCCCCCAAATCCTAAACCCTCATAACTTTGGTTTAGTTCATGATGATTTTAGCAGACAAGGTCCTCAGCTGGAATAAATGGGCTCAACACTATCAATCAAATTATATCAGGTGAGGGCCTAATTTGGGAATTGCTTGAAGAAATGAAAAGTGAGTAAAAGTTTCCCAGACAAATTAAAAATGAATTAACAGCTGAAATTAACTTACTTCTGGGTGGTGGTGGGTATTACTACAATTCTTCTTGCTGTAGCCTCAATGGAAGAGGGAACCAATTGCCATATGAACCTGAACATTCACCAGCTGCCTTTTCCCTGAAAAAAATCACTGAAGTATAAGTCTCCAAAAACTTCAGGGAAGAACAGGGGGGAAAAAAACCCAAATAATTCTGGAAAGAAATTATTCAAATTGAGTAAAATCTTTGTCCTTAGACAAACGATGTGGGATAAATTAAAGTTGTATTTTGCACCTGCTACACATAACATAGATGGGAATGGGTGATAAGCAGCCGGGAGGGGCTATTTGCAGTGTCCATCCCACCAGTGTCAGTGGAGCAGCCTACATGTTTAGGTCTACATGGTTTACATCAACCATCCTGCTCCCTGCCTAGAGAATCTGACAAATGCACTTGCAGAAGTTTTGCCTGCATAGAAACCCAGGTGCATGATACAGTATGGTAAAAGCCAGTGGGAAGAAGGCTCCAAAATAGCTCTTTTTGGTGGTCGCAGTTTCAGTCATCTTTCCAATTTGTAGCACGGCTACATCCCATCCCACACAGGGTTTTTTTTTCATGGGATTTGTTTTTACCTGTGAAGGCACCTTGAGCTCAGGAGAGAGCCACATGTTTTTCACGAGTGTAAAAGCAGTCACTCTTTCCTGTGGTTGGCAATTGTGGTCATGTGAAAGGGAGAGTTTTGGCATCCTCCACTTTGATTAAACATTTTGATCCTGCAATCAATGTCAACAAACGCAGTGTGCAATATATGATACCTGATCCAGTGAAACATTAAAACTGTTAATGGCTTATAACATACACAGGGGACAACAGATCCTCGTGTCACCGTGCTGTGCTTTGTTAATACCACGGCAGGAGCACAGCTGGGGTTGAACAAGCACACGCTGATGAGGTTGCCCTACAGTTGGGTATCAATGGAAATGCTTTTATTGCATTACACATGTCTTTTAGCACCATTTCCTCAGTCCAACTATCTGACAAGGTCACTTCTCTCCTCTGCCATTCCCAAGACATCTGTAGCAGAGAACTGCTCCTGTGTTGAACCCCATGGCGTAATATCACATCAGATTCCCAGTTCTCATTTCAGAATAATGCTGCAATTCACACCATGAGGAGAAACCTGAAAATATGACTTAAACTTAACTGAGGTAAAAGATCTGCCAAAAACATGAGCCTGAGGTATGAACTGCATCACCCATCTTACTGAGAGATGAACTCCAGACCTCGCTGCCCCAGGGACCCTCACAGCCACCAGTGGGTTTAGCCATTGAGAAGTGCCAAACCAGACCATAGGAAGAGATCTACTCGAGATCATCCCCCTTTTTTAGAGGGTGTGTGAGAAGATTTTTGAAGATCACCAAGCAGACTGATGTAAAACTTAACCAAGGGAGTGCTCCCCATGCCAGGAAAGATGTTTCCTTTCAAGATTAAATGTTGATTTTAGGGGAGAAAACATGAAGCAAGCCAAACATTCCCAGGTTACTAATCTTATGAAGCAATATGCTGACTGACTGAATTTTCTCCTTTTAGACATGTGAAAACATATATTATTTTGATAAGCAAGCCCAGCTGCCTCTCCTCAACATATGGCCAGACATCCGTGTTCTGGGCTGGCTCAGCCTCAGCCTGGCCCCTCTCACAGCACAGGGTCACCTCCTCTCACCAGGGAGTCTGACACCAGAATAAACCATCAAGATACTCCATGGCTTACCAGGGTAGGTGGGTCACCTCCTTGAGGTCCTCCCACTCACAGAAGCTCACCTTACCCAAAATCATCCAGTCCCATTATACCCATCCAAGTCTTCCTCCAGCTGCTAGTCCTCAAACCACTTCTTCCCACAAAACAGCACCCAGTTCTCCCACACCTTACCTTGACAGAGCCAGAACATACTCCTCCCAAGTATCCACCTCTATCCTAAACAATCACTTCCTCCCTTTTATTCTTATTTTTTTTTCTCCTGATCATTTATAACTTGCAGCTGGGTCCTGATGACTGAATGGGTTAACTCTTTCCCTGCCACATCCAAAAAAGCTCCTGACAGTGGGTTCCAGCTCTTCAGCTCCCAGGAGACGGAAAATTGGCTGCGTACTATCAGGGCCACAATAATCATGACAGGCAGCAGCTATGGCATTGGTGGGTCAGATATAGGAAGACACTGAAAGGAGCCGAAAGATTATTTGACTGATGAGAAAAATGCCTATGTGAGAGGCTTTAAGAGGTCATTCCACTCACATTAGAATAATAAATAGAGAGGTGATAGTGAATAAGTGCCTTCATTGAATGAACATAGCAGGTACTAAATAATTTTTTAATGTTTTTTAATTCCATATCAAGAACCAGTGGCTTGAAGCTGAAGTCAAGCTAATTTAAATGAAATGTTAGGCTTGTGATTTTAGGTGTAATGCTAATTATCTGTGAAATAAATTACTAGGAGGTAGGCATTCTCTGTGATGTCTTCAGGTCAAGAGCTATAACCCCAGCCGGACAACTTATTTTAGTCAAATGCAGCCCAACACTCACCTGCAAGATTTTTGGCAGCATTTAAACCTGTGGTTCCAGTTCTTTTCAGCGGTGACGTGACATAGTTATAACATAGCATCCTGAGCTAAGATGACTCAGTTGGTTTGTGCTCATACTATCCAAAAGCAGACCCTCTGGATCTGCTTTCATATCAGCTTGCAGAAACGTTAGTTCAGTACCTGTCCAACAAACTTCTGCATCTATTTGCCTCCAATTATATTAACACTTGTCCTGGACACAGCCTGTGAGCATGCCAGCCTGCTCTGGTACACCTCATACCCTCCTGCAAAAGTCACTTTGTACTTGTTGCAGGAAAATCTCTTTCCACCTTCTGGTGTTGCTGTCCCAACATATATATATATAAGGTCTCAGTTAGGGACCGTCTCAGTCAACTGGATGGGATAAGCAAACACATTTTGGATGATTGGATCTTGCTGTTCTGGAGCAACTTGTGTTTTGAGACCAATAGTGTATGGATGAAAAGTTTTCTAGGTGTGTTTTCCAGCTTTTCTCTGTGCCAGAGGCCTGGCCCATAGCATTGGGATCATGGAAAGATTCCACAGGGAAAACTGCACCCCTCCTATACACTTGGGAGGAAGGGTGGTTGATGTAGGCTCTGTTCACAATAGCATTGCTCAATACTCTGGTTTAACCCTCACTGACATTTATTCCCCTCTCAGGAACAGCCATGTCTCTCCTCTCAACTTTCATTTTGCGGGATTAAACATCCTAGGATTCCAGGCTTCTTTCTAAAGCCTTTCTAATCCCCTGTCTATCATAGGAGCCGATAATTCTTGTTTGAGTATTATGACTCTTTCTTGACCATCATTTACCACACAACCTCACCAATGCCTTCCCATTGCATTAGGGCATCCTGCACTCCACGGACTGTGTCTCAGCTGATAGATCTTCACTTGCGTTGCTCTGTTTCATGATTGCATTACGTCACACATCACAACCATTCTGTTTCAGTAATTTATCCAGGTCTTTGCAGTGCTCTGCAGTTGCCATCACCTGGTAGCAAATGTCCCCATTTGGCCCCCAGTAGAAGACTTTATGCTCTGCCCTTTTACATTTTGTTTATCAGAATACCAGTGGATGAGATCTACCACATACTTCTTCCTTAGTAAATAGATTTCAAACCTATTTTATTCATATTTCCACTTTCCTTCAAGTCTTTCATTATTTCCCCTTCAAAATGTGTTCCACAGCCCTGCAACATGCTCAGTTCAGATTAGCAAGTCTCTGATCACTTGAATTGCTTGTTACCTCCTTTTCAAATACAAGTATTACATTTGGGTTGGATTTTGTGGATATTTTTTTTCCCTCGTGCTACCTTTACTGATTTAACAGATTCTCACAAAATCATTACTGACGGATCTGCAGTTTCATGTGCCCGTTCTCAACAGTATTTTTGAAAAGGGGTTATTTGGGCCCTTGACTCCGTTGCTTTAATTCCCTTCTGTGTTCATCCTTGGATGTACTCGTATTTCCATTCAAACATTTCTTGTTAGCCAAGGAAAATATAATCCCATATTGAATGTTGTCTTCATTGAACACAGTCTTTATCATAGATATAGATAGATTACCTTTAACACTAAAGCTGTCCAAAATCTCATCCCTGCACTGTTTTAAGCCAATCTCACAGCTTTATTTTTACTTCTTCTTCTTATATAGCCAATGAGTTATTTATTACTGCTTCAGTTTTCTATTCATGGTCTAATTCTCTTTTACACTGGAAGTTCCCACTCATTTCATTTTCTGACCTTTAAAGTATAGCTTTCTTTTAGCACAACCCTTTGTCCCACTCACTCTAAATTCTCTCCTTGCTGCTAATACTCTTTTTTTAAGACAGTTATTGATCTGTTTAGGCTCGATCTCTATAGTTGGAATAGAGGCCCCAACTGTTTTTTGCACTTTGAATATGTCATTTTGATCTAAAACCACTAGGAGGAAGCATTCAACAAGTTTCCTGTCCTGTTGCAGATGCCAGTCTTAATTTTATGAAACTCGGAGAGTTTCAAGCAGGAACCAAGGGATCTGCTGGGTAACATATCCCCTTGAAAGTGCCATGACACATAATCCCTTGAAGAAATATATAACAATTCACCTTTCAGTCAGACTGGCTCCTCTGCTCCTCCTGCAAAGTAGACTCCATTCTCTGAAGAACAGAAACCACTTCTAATTTCCAGGGTATTTTTTTCCCTGACTAGTCTATTTGTCTTTTAAATGTTTCTCTCCCTAGCTCATATTTTCCCACCTGCTTTATTTACTGAGAGTTATGATGCATCCTCTCAGCTGTTATTTCTAGGCTGAACAAAACAAACTTGAATCTCTTTTTATAACATAGATTGTTATTCATCCTAGTATTGTTTCTCTGTACTTGGTCCAGTTTTAATTCACAGCTGTTGAATTGCAAAGGTATCTGGCAAATGAGAGGAAAAAACTTCTCTTTTCTTTCAAGTGCAATATGCGCTCCATGCCATGCAGATCCATTGATTTGCCCAAGAGCTGAGAAACACTGAACTAAATTATCTGCATAGTCCCATTAATAATGATAGTAGGACCAGTGGTAAAATCCGTCTATCTTATGCTACGGGTCTTGATTTTTGCTGAAGAAAATAGCTTTTTGTTGGTTAGTTCCATGCAGTCATTATTTATTTTTTTTTTCTTTAACTCTTTTGACTGGATTGCAGATATTCAAGGGCTTTCCATTACTTTGATTTCCTGTGAAAAATGTGTGTGCTTTAGGTAGTGAAATCAAGCCCACGACAGAGGGAAGAGGTACTGTTGTTCTGGTATTCTCATATCTTTCATTGATATATTTATTACGCTACATCACTATCAAAGAAACAAACAGAAACATCATGTTATTGAGCTGGTGTTTCTTATGGACTGTCAAAGGCAAAAGCTCTCTGCCTTCATGCTTTTGTTGTGTCTGTTAATAACCTCTTTAAAAATGCAATAATTTGGTGTAAAAATTGTAAGTAAGTGATACATATCTTATGGAGGAGGTAACTGTTGAAGAGACCAGGCTGTTGATGCAATGCTCTCCAAATAGTGGCTAAAAGGGGGCAGGCACATAAAACATTGTTTAGTATGACCAAAAAGGACAGCAATCTATCTGGAAACAAGACTGTATGCCACACAGCCATCACAAGAAACTAGGAATTTAGTATGGACATTGGTAGGATCCAAAATTAAGAGGTTTCAGAGGAGAACCAGAAGGATTAAAGAACACGGCAAGAGATTTGCTTTCCCCCAAACGATACCACCTTTACTCAGAAGGGTTTCTGCGAAAGGCAAAATTCACCCTAGGGGGTACTTGTCATTTCTCGCACTAATAAACAGTTCATTTAAGGTACCAAATGATCTTTTGCACCTTATCTCCTACAGTGGTGAAGCTCTGACTCAGCTTCAGGGTGGCCTTCCCAGACAGACGGACTTCAGTGAGGCTTGTTTGTAGCTGACTGTCAAGAAACTATTCTTACAATCAAAAATACCCCTTCCTGGAACACAAACTGGCAAAAATGAGTTGCGCTACCTTCAGGTATGGATGGGTTTAAACACAAAATCTCCTGAGAGGATGCTGTTCCCCTGGGTCCCAATGGCACAGAGCTGGTGACTTCTCTGGTATAACACAAGTTCACTGTGCACCTATCTTAAAATCTGAGGGAGCGTTAGTCAAAACTAATTAAAGGTGCTGTGATGCCAGGAATGGCTAGGAGAAGCTAAGGGAATACCACAGAGGAAATTAAAAGGTACTATAAATATTATTTATTTGCAATCAGTGTTCAGACAGTATTAACTGAAAAAAGAGTCTCATTATTAGGTGTAATTTAACATTCATAGTAAAAGAGAATTTCTGTCCAAAAAGCTCACAATCTGAAGAGGTGAAAAAGGCAGGAGAAGAAGAAAGCGACCCAAGATGGGACATACAACTGCCACCATAGAGAAGGAGGGATGTTGAAGAAAGCAGGCAGCTTGCTGCAGATTGCAAGCAAAGTGTACAGCAGGTCCCACTCAGTCACAAAACCCGGGTTCCTTTCTGGCTGAAATCAGTGTGGAGGGAAAAGCTCACCTGAGCCTTGCCAGACCCTGCCAAACCCAACAGTGACCACACAGCTACAACCTTGCGACTAAGAAAAATACAAAGCATCTTACACTAGCTTGCGTGTAACATATTTGAAGTTTAAATGAGAAATTAAAATGTCAAGGGTAATTTATGACTATGTCTAGTACATGACAAAGGATAATACAACAGTTGTTAGACAGCAAAGTGCATCAGCTGGAAGTATCTCCAAAGTACATGTACAAAGGACAAAAGACTGACTACTGTTTGGGCACGTCTTTTTCTGAGAAGCCCAAGCTGGTAAGGAAATGAAGAAAGGTAAAGAACTTTATAAGGAAAATGTGTTGAAGATCATGAGAGACCATGTGCACACGTACTTTCACGAGAAGGATTTATGATGACATCCTTATTATTATGTTAACCCCAGATCCAAATTCTTCAACCCACATTTCCTAATTGTTCATATTACTTGTACTTTGGTTTCTTCTAATCTTTGCAGGAGAGAGAAAACAGGTCCTCCCATCAGAGAAACACAGGCAGAAGGGGGAAAGGCTCTTACCACCAATGGGACACATCTACCTTAGGTGAAGGCCATGGATGATGCTCACCACCACGACTAAGGGCAGCTCAGATGGGGCCCATGTGGTGCTCCCCAACCTGGGTTTCTGATGTCTAAGGGAGCAGTTGAAGTGATGCTGCCAATTTCCCCCAGTGGAAATGTTTGTTTGTGTCTCTCTTCTCTACCACATTGGCAGGAACGAACGTTAGCATGAAACTTAACCATTCTGTGAAGTTTGAGGGAAGTGTGTATAAACGCAATTTGTTATGGAGTGACTGATAGACACGCAGCACGGCTGCCTGTGCATCGCTGCCAGAGGAAACCAGGTTAAAAAAAAATAATCCTCACAGACAAAATATAAAGCAAGGTTTTACTCAGCTCTGTACAACTTCTGTAATACTGAGTTGTATTTCTTATTTGATTAAGCTGCAGTAACACAACTACAATAGCATACATGCCATGACTTATTCTGTAAACCAATCATATTGGAAGAAGTCCACTACACTGTGGCATATCTGTGGATCATGCAGTGGCTATGTTTGTGGTACATCAGTCCCCAAACATGAAAAAACAAAACCAAAAAACCAAACAGAAAACCAGCAGCCATTTGCTTAACAGGTTTATAATGAGAGTTCCAATTAGGAATAGACTAAGGGTAACTTTTAGCTCCTTTCCCTTTGGCAATTTATCTTAACACTGACATTATTTTTCTGTTCTCTGGTAGATCTGTTGGTGCTTGGGTTTTTCTCTGCTTCTGGCACCGAGGGTAGTGTCAGCAGATGTTACCGATCATTGCTGACGATACACCACAGCACTCGGGTACTGCGGGACCTGCTTTGCAGGGGGGTGCCCTTGATCAAACAGATCCCAAACCTGTCTCTGCATATGTAAGTATTGAACAAAGCTGAACATAGCAGAGCCAAAGGCTACGATGTAGCGTCTACCACAGTGAACTGATTGTGATGAACAGACTTTGTTTAATATGGAGGCTGCCTCAGCTGACATGTGTTTACAATATCAGCTTCTGTGAACATTTTAAAATATTCTTAACAACATTGTCACTGATGAACTATTTAATGTCTGGATATTGTTGATTACCTGTAATTTCTCCATTCTCAACCATGAGATTGCCACTACTGGCTCTTGTGACACTGCCATATGATGGAGGAAAGGATGCCGAGGACAAAGTTTCAGATTTGCCAGGACTCCTACCATAGTTTTCAATCATCATAGATGCAATAAGTCCTTCTGTTTCTGGAGCAGCATCTCCAAGAGTGTCAATACTGCAAGTTCTGTGATGGTGCAGGTAAGAAGCCTGCTTTATGGAGCGCAGGAGCAAATGACTCCTGTAGGCACGCTGGATGACGGTGGCAGAAGCTTCCTCTTGTCTGTGTCTGAGTGTAGTAGAGATTGGCTCATAGGATTTTTTTGATGGATTGGCAGCCATGAACTTCTCCTCCATTTGTACTTTTAGAGTATCCATCTCCCCAGAATCTCCTAACACTCGTTTGGTAAAAGCAAACAAGATATCCAAGCAGTGGATCCTGTCTCCACTGACCATAGGCAGGTCCATTGCTATGAGTTCAACTTTGTTTGGTTTTGGTACACGTAAAGGTTCAGCCAGAGCATCTGCGAAGTCTGAAAGTGCAGAGAAAGTTATAAACTGACTTGCCTCAGGATCAAACTTCTCCCAGATTTCATAAAAGATGTCAAAGTCATCTTCCCCTAAAGGCTCTGTACTTTCCTCAGTAGCAGCATTGAAGTTCTCCAGAATAACAGCTATATACATGTTTACAACAATGAGAAATGATATAATGATGTAACTTACAAAATAAATAATACCTATGGCAGGTTTACCACATTCGCCTATAGTACCATTTACGTTTGGATCACAGTACGGTGGCCCAGTGTTTAAAATGGGACTGAGAAGACCATCCCAGCCAGCTGACGTGGTGATTTGGAAGAGACAGAGCATGCTGTTAGCAAAGGTTTGGAAGTTGAACATATCATCAATGCCATCTTCCATCTTCACATAGGCAAAGTTAGCCATGCCAAAAATGGCATAAATGAACATGACCAGAAAAAGCAAGAGGCCAATGTTGAATAGAGCAGGTAAGGACATCATTAATGCAAAAAGCAGAGTTCTAATTCCTTTGGCAGCCCGGATGAGTCTCAGGATCCGGCCAATCCGAGCCAGGCGAATGACCCTGAAGAGTATAGGTGGTAAGAAATGTTCAAATGCTGTACTGATGCCAGAAAGCAGTAAGGCTAAAATGGAAAGGATAACAACTGGTTAGAGTATCACATTTCTGCTTAACTAGTAAGATGAAATGACAACATCTGTACAGTTGAAAAATATCTGATGTGTGTGTGCTACGACCCTAGGAGAACAACCTTTAATAGAAGCTAGAGTTGCAAAAATAGCTGTAGAAATCAGCAGTTATGAACTACATTCTTCAGCCACCAGAAGATTGTACCCGTTGCACTAAGGATGGCAAGCACCTTTCTATGCACAACTTCAAATATCCCTGTCAGTCAACTCTCGTTGACTGATGGTTTTCTTTTACGCTGGTTGCATGAACACTTCAGCTGGTGCAGGTTATGTATTTACCTTCTAAATTTGATTTCAGATACTGACACTACAAAGTTAAACTAAGAAAACTAGATATAATCATAATGTCATGGTCATAATTTCAGTAATATAGTCAAGATGTGCATAAGCAAACCAGTGATGAACACAGAAGTTGTGCATGACACACTACAATGGCTTTTAATTCATTCAGGGACATAGCTACACACAGATGTTATTTTATCTTTAGTTTGTATGAAAAAAATGACAGATCTAGTAGCACTAGAAGAGGTTTGGCTTTTCTAGGTTTAGATGTTTTGGATACATTTTTCTGGATTTCCACTCCAGGGACTTAATTTCTCAAGGAAGAACCATATTTTACTGGAATCTGACTTACCCAAAACATAAGTCATGCTAAAGAAACAAGTTTTTTTCTTCCCCTAATTGCCTTCTGCTATTTTAGCAGTACTATTCCTAGGAATAGTTAAACTGGCAGAAAGCTCAAATTGGCAGAAGAGCCCTTCACACCATTCTTCCATCGCAAACCCTTCAACTAAATCTAATACATTTGTGTTGTTCCTTTCTATCCTATTACACAGTGTGAACCCTTATTTTCAATCAGCCATGCCTGAAATTCCAGGAACTGTATGCTATAGTCTATAATCTAATTCCAGTCTTCAGATTCTCTCTGTATTTCAGTTCTCTGTTACAAACACAGACGACAAAACCCAACAACTTTTATCTGACTGAAGATTTCTTAGCTAGCACTAAATCTGTAACAATGGAAATTGCCACATAATGTGGTACTAGTATGATGGGTTATTCATTCTGTCTTTCAGACTAGGAAAAAACAATCTAAAGAACCATTATGAAACATTTTACATAACACAGCTGCCTTTTTTTTTTTAATACTTTTATGAAAAGAAAATAGCAGAAATTTAAAAAAATCTCATTTCATATTATTTTAATATAGTCATGGTGGGGTTTTTAGTTCTTTTTCCTCAAGACTTTACAGTATTAGGATTTCCATTTCAACATCCATTTTCATGTTGATAAATTTTAACTATTTTTTTTCTGAAAAGAATAATAATTGATTCACTAAAGAATTTGCCAAACCAATTTTACTTACCAACAAGTGACATGATGACAACAACTAAGTCAAATATGTTCCAGGCATTTGAGAAGTAGTACTGCCTCAGAGCCACCAATTTCAGTACACATTCTGCAGTGAAGATGGCAACAAAGAGTATATTGATTTTGTTAAGGATGTTAGTCTTCGTTTCACTTTGCTCATGGGTTTCCACCATCATGGTGATCATGTTAAGGCAGATGAGAATCATGATGACAACGTCAAAGGCTTGGCGTGTTACAATGTCAAAAAGGAACGCTTGGTATCTGTTCTAGAGGGAAAAAGTACATCTGGCATCAGTTATGAAAGCAGGGATTACTCATTCATACATGTTTCCAACAGCTCCAATTTTTATGTTGCAAAGTCACTTACCTATAGTGAAGTCAGAGAAATTTAAGAAAAGCAGAAAATAAAAATGACATTAAAAATCCCTTCCCAGTTTAATCAGTTCCAAGGTGAGTGTAAAACCCAACAATATTTATGCAGAGAACTTAATAAATATTTAACCTGTAAAATCTTTCAGTGCAACTTTTTGGCATGGAATTGACTTTAAGGCACTGTCTGACTATCAATGTAAAGACAGTATAAATAATTTATATGCAATATATAAACATATGCACTTTTCAGTGAATTAAATTGCAATTTTGCAATGCATTTTCCTTTTGAAGAATTCAGACAGTCTTACCAGTGGTCTTGGAATGGGTTTTTGAGGTTTCTTGGATCCCAACTTTTTCATTGCATTGTAATATTTTTTCTGTTCTTCTGTCATAAAGATATCTTCCCCACCTAAGTATATGAAGAAATGTCACTGTTATTTCAAGAGAAAGCAGCACTGTTTTAGTTAAAAATTCTAAAATGCTGGAAACTAACATTCTTTCTTTTTTTCACATCTTGCTGGTAGTAGCCCTTTTCAAAATGTGTAACTGTGTCCAAAAAACCAGAGTGGCACAAACCATACATTCACAGAGTAGAAGTCCTGGGGCGAAACCCAGCTAGCTCAGAAAGTATGAAAACAAGGGACTACTGAAAACCTGGACAGGAACAAATCTTTCCTTGGCTTCCCACATCCTGGTCTTGTTGAATATCCAAAATACTCATCAGAGCAACTGTACCAGACCACTTTCTAAATAACAAGTCTCCTGTTGTGCTCAGTTCCCAAAAAGGAGCAAAATTTTAAGCGGCTGCAGAAAAGATGACATTGTCTTTGAGATGTTGGGAAAGAGCTAGATGTTCAGGTTGTAGGGGAAAAGGAATTAATTACTAATGCTCTTGTAAATTCCAATAGAAGTTTTAAATTCTATGTATAGCAAGGATCTTGTTCTCTAAAGTTAGTATTGCTCGAGAGATAGTAGGTGCCTGGGAGCACAACCAATGTACTTATCTTTTTCTTTTGTTGGTTGAAGTTGTCAATAATAACACCAACAAAGAGATTCAGGGTAAAGAAAGATCCAAAGATGATGAAATTCACAAAGTAGAGATACATAAATAAACTGTGCTCCATTTGCGGCTGCTCATTTTTCTGCAAGAATGAGAAGCAACATCAAAAATGACCAGTTACAACATGGGCTCAATTCAGAATAATCTTCATACTGTTAAGCCTCTCACAAATTGATTTCAGGAGGAACTAAGATTTACAGCCCTACTGCTAATTCCAACAAAATTCATATGGTTTAAAACTACTAATGGTGCATAACACAAAATCTTTTATGTATATGGTGTCTTTGGAAGGAGCGTGAAATGATGGAAGAAAGTAACATTCATATGGTGACTACAGGATGCATGAAAATTCTAGGACTTTGTAGGCACTACATTATTGCTCAGATGCTGACTGCCATCCTTTTTGAAATTAAACATGAACTTTATGAAATGATTCACCAAGCACAACACCCAAGAGATAACTAACCAGAAAATACAGCTCAAAATAGTAGTACTACAACATGTTTGTACTATGGCAACTTGTTGATTTCTTTTATAATGTTTGTTTATGTAGTTTCTTGTTAGATCATTGCAGAACAGGATAATTTAATTCATACTGATATATTTGCACTGACAAGCTTGTAGAGTAAAACTTAGTCTTTGACTAATGGTGAATGAGATTTACTTTTATTTTAAATTTCTTTTTTTTACAAAAGCTGATTGTTGTGGGGATTTTTTTGTTTCAAACCTGAATTGAAATCCTACCATTTGCAACTGACCGAGGCCTTACTAAAGTCAATAGAAACAGTTACTGACTTGGACATTCCTGACATGATTTTCACAAGCATTTTAGAAGCAACAGTTCAAGCTCTTCTGATAAGAATAGGAGTTGTAAATTGCTCAGTACTTGAAAAATCAAGCAAACTATTTAGCACTCAAATTCCAAGCTCTTGCATTAAAAATCTGGACTTAGATATGTTTTTTTTCTTCTTGACAAAAAAACTTCTTCTGTGGCTAATTATGGATAAAAACAAAACCAGAACAAGAAAAATAGTTTTTTCAAATTGAAACGCAAACACACCCATTTTTATGTATGGTTACTTTTAAAATTGATTCCTTTGAAGTCATAACCAATTAAGATATCCTCTTCAATTGAAATTCTTTGCCTCCAAAGACATACCACTTTGTTCTGTATAACATTGGATGATACTTCTGATTAGACAGCAAACGCTACTGTCAATATAAACGGTAGGTAAAATAGTACTGGTGATGGATGACAACTTTAAATGATTGCTTATCCACAATAGCGCGATTCTAGACAAGTTTGGGTTTATGTTTTGAAGTAGACTTTAAACTTCGTCACTGTAAAACATTCAGGTTTACTCCAAGTGTGAGTTTCATAAAAGCAGACGTGTGAAGGTAGGTGCCTCCATGTGAGTGGGAGCTCTGAACTCCCCTGCTCGCTGATGCACATCCAGTTATCAGTAGAGTCAATGTAGCATAAAGAGGTGCTCAGCTGAACAATATAGAACTCCAGGGTGAGCTAAAATGCTCCCTAGATCCCTCTGAGCATATTGACTGGATCTCCATTAACCATACAGGACACTTGGAGGTGAACTCAGAGACCTTACAGTATAGGTAACTGCATTTAGGTGGGTGGATCTGAAGTTGAATCGCACTCGCTATTACAACAAATTAGGTTACTATGAGTCATGCATAGATGAAATGTTTACATCAGCTGAAAAAAATAATTACTGGAAAGTTCTAGCACAGACAGCAGATATAAGAGTGCAAAAATTGTAATGCTTTTGTAGAAAGCGGTAGCATTAGCACAAAAATACAGTTTGAATATAGTGACTGACCTCTCGTGAATCTACTGCCGCATACATGATGTCCATCCAACCTTTAAATGTTGCCTAGAGTGAGAGATCACGGAAAACATGTTGAACTTTCAGGGTAAAAGTCTTCATATCATTTGCAATATCCAAATGACACTGACTGGAGTAAGATCCTTTGGTATGGTCACACGCACATAGCACCAAGCTCTGACACCAGGGAAACTTGCCCCTGCTGTACGTGTAGTCATTCTCAGCCTTATCAGGACGTGAAAGCTTGCTAAGGTGGGACAGAACACGTTGTCCTAGGATGCTGACAAGGCAAAACTTAACTAGCATGGTCTACTAAATGCCTTACAAACCTCATGGCTGAAAAAAAATCTGTATTACGGAAGATTACTTCAGTATCTGCCCCAGATTTCCTTCTGAAATTGACTGCAGCTCTCAGTCTCATGAACCTGCTGGAGGCTGAAACAGAACTTCTCCACCAGATGCTTACTTTATCACCTGGGAAATCACAGCAGGATCTAATTCTTCCCCCTATTTCCATTTGTGTGCACGAGCAGCACTGGTGTTTGAACAGCCAGCTACAAGGGAAAAGCAAGCTGTGTGCTACCACTCCTTTCCACCACTCTCAGAGATGAGTTAGGAGCTGACAGGAGGTCAAGCCCATCTGACATGGTGCTGACTAGTGAAGGCAAGCAGCACTTACCACCTGAAGAAGAGCCAGGTAGCCAGAGCCAACATTATCAAAGTTGACTTTAACGTTGACCCAGAATATTTTTCCTGTGTTATTATACATTTCACAGTCTGTTATGTTATTGATCGAACCATTCAATTCTGAATCTTCTTCTGTCAGATTGACACATTTCCCAAACTTCCCAGCAAAGAGGTTCACTCCCATGATGCTAAAGATGAGCCAGAAGATGAGGCAGACGAGCAGAACATTCATGATGGAAGGGATGGCTCCCAGGAGGGCATTGACCACCACCTTGGATGAAATGGGAGAGGAAAAAATACACTTAAACAAAAATGCGCTTAAGTGTTTGCTCAGTGCAATAAGCAGTCAGTCATCTCAGCAAAGAGAAACCTGTTTTCCATGTAAATACTAGTCACAGCTGGCATGGCTGCCTTGAACAAAGAGTCAAAGGTCCATAGTATCTCTTAGGCTTTCAAAGGAACAGTTGATATTTTAGGGGCTGCTGTGAGCCACTACCACGTAAGTATACTACAATGTGAGTCCATCCTCTTTTGATGACTTTCCCTTGGTTTTGGATTGGGGGGTGTTTTGTTTGTTTGTTTTAAACTTTTGTAACATAAAATTTCTGAAGTATTCATCCATAAGCACTAGTGCAGAGAACTATATTATTAAGACCATAGAAAGTAGTTTTTAAAAGAACCGGTAATAACTCTCTGCTAGCATTTTGTTAGACCTATGATATTTAGTGGATTATGACTGTGTTTGGGGTCCATAACCATGAGTTAGGTACTTTTTCTGTGCTAGGTGCTGTATAATCACAGAAAATGTCCATGTGGGTTTTAAGTGTATGCTAAGACATAACAGATTGTTTCATAAAATGGGGCAGTGTAAGGAAACTATGAGAATATATCTTTGAGTTTCACAGTGAAGGTGATGAACTCAGCAGTCAGGTAGCAAAGAACAACTTGGTGGACCAGAAGAAAAATGAAAAAGCTTTGTGAAGGTTTTTGGAGACCATGTCACACACAGTCTGCGTAGCAAGATAGAAAATACCATGGTACCTATTTAAAAATTGACTCTAGACATGGAAATGTTGATACATTCTGTTAACTAATTTAATGCAATTTCTCTCTGCCTTCACAGTGACAAGATTGCAGTCAGAGAGCTTTCAGTATCCCTTCCAGAAGATATCCAAAAGCAATCTATATCTCAGCTGCACTGAGGCTGCATTCCCATGTAAAGGTGTGACAGTGAGGCTGTATGTATTTCTATCATCCATTTTCACATGCCAGAGTATATTCCATGGACCAGATTTTTGCCCACATACCACTGTGGTTATCACACTGTTTCACACTGCAGTGTATGGATGTGTTTTGCTTATGGCTGAGGGAATCTTTCTCTGCATTTGCACAAGGGTAGATTTGTAATTAAAAGTAATTAACGTCCAGCAGCTTCATGTTGTTCCAGGTGCTCCTTTGGTGGAAAAAGGCAGCAAATATTCTATAGACAAGCACTTCTGCTTTTTAAAAGAATGGTCTATTTGGAACAATAATTTGAGCAAAGTACCTCTTCATAGTCTAAAGTTTTTGTAAATCAATTCAGTAAAAACCTGCAGAATGGAGGTGATTCTTTCCTCTGAATTAGCTTGCCATCGGACTTCAAAAATGAGAATTGTGCTCACAGTTCTCATTCTCTATTTTAATTTTGGCTACCTCAGTAAGACAGGAGCACAAGAGCAACTGAGCGGCAATGGAACAAAGTTCTGCCTGGTCTAGTTTTAGTTTCAATGGCATTTAGGTTCGATCACTGGCGGAAAGTCCATAAGGAGCAGCCAAGTACAGAGGAGGGCAGCAAAGGTGCCTTTTAAAAATTCATTTTATAGGTCCTAAACTGAATTTGGGGTAGACTTGTGAACTTCATAAAGACACAGTAATGAGTTACAACCCTGTTATGTGCTTATTAGTACTGTCGGGCTTTAATTTATATTCAGTCTTACCCTCATTCCCTCAAATCTTGATAATGCTCTTAAGGGTCTCAGAGCTCGGAGAGTCCTAAGAGATTTCATGGGGCCAAATGAACTGCCAAAGAGGTTTATTAAAGATACCTGAATGGGAAGACAAAAGAAAGTATTAGCAATGACCTGACGTCTGTTCCCTTTATTCCTGTTTA
>JAVJGG010000073.1:39557674-39595110 GCA_035590195.1 Aviceda cuculoides
TGTAAAAAATTCCAATCATCTTTCATTCAATAATCCCAGTTGCCCCACTAATGTGGATCTGGGATGTGAGATGAGGCAGGGAATGGCACTTGCACAAGATATGGCCTTTTTTGTGTGTGCAGAAGTCTGTGTCAGGTACGGATTTGCTGCACCTTCAGCTGAGGTCTATAACAGTTTGGCCACAGCAGGCACACTGCAACCTGGGACTACAGAGCACAGAACAAGACATTTCACGTTCCTTCTCTGGGCAGGGAAAGCAAAAAAAAGAACAAATCTTTATTTCTTTGGTTCTAAGAGCTATACTGGCAAAAAATGCCACCGATAAAGTAGTTTTGAAAAAAAAAGAATGCTGTAGCTTAGAAATCTGACATCTGTATTATTAAGGCAATATTTGTGGGGGTTTTTTCCTGGAGAAAGTAAACTCCAATGTAGGTATGGTGGATCTCTCTCAGGATTTATGGCGTATAACATGATAGTAAAAACACACATATTATTACTACAGAGAATACTTTGCATTCAGGTACAGCACCTCTCTAGTTTCAAATAATTGCGACGTGGTTCACTGTTATTGATTCAGCCCTAAAAGTGTGCCGTAGAAGATTCATTGACCCAAAAAGGGTACAGGGGAGGGAAAGAAAAAAAAAAAAAAAAAAAAAAAAGAAAAAAAAAAAGCCAGCTCCGCAGAACAGGGCAAAGAGGGAATGGGAGGGAATGGGAGTAATTACAGCCAGCTTTGATTTATCCGTGTTCTCATCAGATAAAACCCCCAGGAAGCGGTGGTCGAATGGGAAGGCGGTGATGAGAGAAAGGCCCTGCCTTTGGGAGCAGAGGAGGAAAGCAAGCTCTGAGAGCTGTCGGACCTGCTGCTGGGCTCCACGTGAGCAAGGCTGGAGAAATCCCTCCCGATCATTTTGCGGTACAGGGAAGCTTGAATGGGCAGAAAACAACAGAACTGAAGAAAACTTGGGTGATGGGTGGAAATGGTGGTGGTCAGCTGGGGTGGCTGCATGAGCAAAGAGCAAGTTGGAACATCAGGAAGAATTTTGCCACAGTTATAATTCATTTAATATAACACACTTGGAAGAAATAAGCCTACAAACTGACTTGATATAGTTTATTCTCTCGCAACTAATACTGAGAGTGTAGTGATTACCCTTGGCCTTCAGTAGTAACGGTTATTGGGGAAAAAAAATCTCAAGAGCTATTTCTTTGCATCTTATGAAAACCACATGTTGTTACACGTGTTAGGGCAGGAAGAATTCATAAAAGTACTGGACATATCCCGTAACAAACTGTAAAGCTAGATGTCGTATGATGATTTGAGAAGGGATTCCCTAATTATCACCCTACAGAAATTCAACTTCAGCCTCGCAGCTTCTCTCTGCTTATTTCACTCCTTTGTTTGTTACAGAGATTGCTCATGAAATGCTGTTCAAGGAACAAACATTTATACTGTTGAAAAGTATTAACAAATCTGACGTGCCAAGTGCCTTGGTTCAGTGGCCATTGTCAGGTGAGACCTGATCAGATACACTTCTCTTATGTTAAACCCCAAAAGCACCTTGGATGCTGTCCAATAGAATGAAATTCATCTCACCGCTGTAATAACCTCATCTGGGGGGATCGGATCTATGCCATTGCCCAGGTCCCACTTAGAAGCAATTGGCTTCAAGGGGAAGGGCGTTTATTTTTCAGGTGTCACGATCTCTCTGTTGACTAGAGAGGGACAATGATTTGGACTATTTATTCCATTTCCAGATCACTAAAATTAACTGAAAATAGTCTGTCCCTGTTGACTCAGAGAAACAAGTTGGGTTTTAACACTCCTCACTTCCTAGCTGTGAAACCATGACAGCCTTACCTTCTGGAAAACATTTTTCTGGAGTCTTGAAGTCTTCAGCAAACTCTGGAATCTGCCTCAGAAGATCTTCAGGATTTGTCAGATCCACTGTGCTGCCTTCAGAAGAGCTGACACTGTCAAACTACCAAGCAAAATAAGACCAGGTATCAATTCTTTCTACATTCAGCTCCAAATGAATAAGCTGATCCATGAACAAATAAAATTCAAAATTAAAATTTGGCTGTGTACTAATATTACAAAGTTTATTTCATTACCAACACTACTTGAAACTTTAAAACTATATGAGCTTAGAAGTACTAATAGGTGCATCCAAACAGGGGCCAAAGCTATATAATTACAATATCTATGTGAACCAAATGTAACTGCCTAATAAGCTGGTAAATTGAAGAGCTTTTAAATTGCTTGTAAGTATATGTAGTACTCAAAGTGGGATAAACTGCTTGAATTAAAACTGTAGAAAGATGCATTCAAACAGGAGAACCAGCTAAGTGTATCTGGTATTGTATCAGGAACTGAACACCCATGACAGTATTTGCAAAGCAGAAATTGGAATCATATCATATATTCTCCAGTTACAAAGCTTTTTGTTATCCTATTAACCATATACAATGTCTGATGAGTCAGCAGTTTGTTAGAAATTACTTACTCTATGCTTTTGTTCTTTTATGTTAAGTATTGTTGTTTGTTACTTTTTTAAATGTATTCTTTATTCAAAATTATTCTAAAAGTATTTTTAATTACTAACCACTATCTTTAATGTCATAGTGAGAAACTCATTTAAATATTAAGTTTCTTGAAACTAAGATATGTAGGACACAGGGAGACTTGCTGGAATTTCCCACTTGGAAGCATATCTCTCTTTTAATGCCTTTATTTTTCTCCTCCTCCTTTTTTTCTGGACTTAGATTTCAATAAATGGGAAGTAGCAGAAATAATTTGATAAATTATTCATTTGAATAAAATTATTTTGTAGATTTTCCATTTAAAACACTCTTCCTTATACATACATTTTTCTTAAAAATCAATACCTAGAAGCCCAGCATGGCTTTGATTTCATTTGCAGAATTCCAGCTCCCTCATTAACCAGCCAGACTGGCTACTGCAAGCTCAGAGCCACTGCTGCGATTAAATTCCACTCCAGCAAATCCTTGAACAGAAACATACCTGTGCTCAACCAGTATTGGAAAGTCACTGCCATAGCAAAAAAATTGTTACCTCTTTTTGTTCTGGCGGTGATGGTTCAGCCTTCCTATCCTTTCCTAGGTAAAGCACACTGAATTCTTCAGAGGAAAATCCTGATCCTTTACTCCAGCTGCCTGAATTTTTCCCTCTCTCTCCCCTTTGCCTCAGGTGATTTTCATCCTGAAAATAATCTGCAGATTAGAGGGGGTTTCTTTTCCCTTTTTAGGGGGTGGACAAGTTGGAAAGGAAAGATAGATAAGATGTGCATTTCATTTAAAGTGGGACTCTCCAGATCAAAGTCCTAAGATATGATCATTTTGAGTCTCTGATTTTACCTAAGAATAGAGAAAGGGAATTTTTTCCCATCCGACTTGCAGCAAACTCGGGAATTTTTGTGAGCTAGTCAAAAGCCAATTAAGAATTTTCGCATAGGAATTAAGACAGAAACTTAAGGTGAGAAATCTTGCGACCAGAACAGAAATCTTCTATGGTTAAAATAGAACTGAAAAATTCAGAGAACACAAAGAAATAGCATAATATATGCTATTATATAAGAAACATGACCTTAAGAGAGCCACTCCATACTTAATCCTTCTAACTTCTGCTCATTATTACTATGTACTACACACAGCAAGGACAAATCAAAGAATGGACTGGAACTATAAATTAATATGATGAGTCCATGATAATGTTCTTTATGCATAACATACATTTTTGCTCTGTTATATAAATAATGCCAAAATAGTTGGCATTATTCGCATAAACTTTTACATAAAAATTCCAAGTTCACTAAGGACTGCCACAATTACCTATGGACAACCTATGGGCTGTGTAATGACTTGGGTGTAACACAACTCAGCAGTTAGGAATTCCTACAGCAAACCCAACAATTTATGGTCTTTCTTTTAAGACCATGAAAGAATCTTGATCTTGAAAGGCTCCAGGTGATAATTTGTCCTCACTCTAAATGTTCATACCAAAGTTTGGTAACTCTGGAAATGGATCAACATATGCCACCCTGTTCTGCTACAGACAGTCTTCTACCATACATGCATCCCTCAATATATATATGATTCTACTGTTCCAACACAAATAAAGAAATTAATTACCTGTTTGCTATACTCTATGTCTGTAAATGTGCTCAGTTTATCATCATCTTCAAAACCCTCACTTGTATTCTCTGCCTCAGCAATAGGGACACAAACAAATACATTGGGATTGGTAATAAAATCTTCAAGACCTGAGCATCTGTCCCCATTTCTCTCAGCCCATTTGTTATTGTAATTCTCTTTTTGATTTTTTATTTCTTCACGTTTCAACCCAAGGGGGTTCTGTGTAGTCAATTTGATTTTCTTCTTGTGCGCTTTCTTTATATGCCTGAACTTTTCACAACAGGTATCCCATGTAACACTCTTCACAAAGTAAAGCCCCTTGTGAATCCGAGCAAAGGCAATCCGAAGATTGTTCATTTCTCCATCATCCTCTGCTGTCTGGAGACATTCGGTACTGAAGGAATTCAACAGTAGTGCAATGAAGAGGTTCAGAACCTGAAAGTCAGTGAAATAACAATAAAATTAAAAGCCAGGAGAATAGCATTCAGAAATCTAAATTCTACCTTTGAAGAACCCAGATACTATCAAAGTTCAGTCTTACTGAGCAAACCAAAACAAGGTAATAATGAAATGGCTATGACTGATCATAATGCAGTTGATGAAGTAAACTTCTCTTTCAGAAAGTTCAATGTTCCCATGACCCTCTTCCCCAAAGAAGTTTTTTTTAAAGTAGTAGCTAAAACAGATCTGTGCCTGCCAAGTGCGTTATTTGGCCAAAACAACTTTTCAAAGGTTATAGTAGTAACGAAGACTATGGTCATGGCTTGTCAGTTAAATAAAATCTCTTCCTTCTTCAAACTAGTATTAAATCAGGCTTCTGTGGAGCTGCTTCCAAAATCCTGTGAGATCAGATGCAGGTCCAGCAATTCCATCAAAACTGCAACACTGTCACAAAACCCAAAATCTAGAGAAGCTCAAAGTGAGGTTTCCTCCCTACTTTTGAGTACATTTAGATAGAAGAATTCATAAACTGCTTTTTGTTTTGCTTTGTTTTTTAAGGGAATGGGAGAATTTAAATTTTTTCCTGATGTTTCAGTTTGGGATGGGATCTAAGTATCTTGATTTTTATCATGTTAGAACTGGGCAGATAGCACCCCTGAGTCACCCAGGGACCACAGTCAGCAGACAATATTAGCCCTTCAGAGACCAATTCATCCCATCTGTCTCAGTTACTGACATTAAGTTGGAAAAAATCTCTCTCAGATACCTCTCCATTTCCTTTGATAATAAGAAAGCCTAGACAAGGAATGTAGGGCAAGCACTTAATTTTTGGCAGTATAACATTATGCGATACGAATATCACTCACAACATTTCATGACTGAAATCAATCATTGTGGTGTAGAACAGGTGGGACATTAAACCCAGGGATTGGGGATTCAGCCGCAGAACAGTTATTTCCCATAAAGGACTGCCTAAACCTGGTTCTTTTCAGTGGTTTCTTAAATTAAAATTTTTGTATTAATGATACTGAGAGAGACTTAAGAAACCAAGCTACTAAAAAAGAGAGTTCTTTATGATTTGGGCATTAAGAAAGGACAGAACAGGACCAGGAAGGCAGCCTCCCCCTTACACCCCGGCACAGGCGTGCGAGGCTGTGTCTGGTATGCCATAGCAGGATCTAGGTCTTGGGTGTAAACATACTTAGAGATGATTAAAGAATATCCTGATTTCAGTCATAGAAGTGTAGATTCTGCCATTTGCTGATAATGAATTCAATCCTTGCATGAGAACTTAAAAAAAAAACCAAAACAAAAAAAACCCCACCCACTAAAATTGACTTACAGAGGGACTTAAGCACTTAGCTCCGTTAATTCAAGCAGGTGAGCCGTAACCCTTACTGATTATTTACATCCAAATCCCAAGACGTGAAGAAACATAGTTGCCTGTATTGTATTTACTGCAAAGATATTCCTTGTCACATTGCCACATGAAAATGTCAAGTGATGCTGCGTGCAAAGCACACAAAATGTGAAAATATGGGCAGCAGCTCGAAGGTGAAAGGCAAAAAAGGATTTTGCAGCCAATAACACACACAGGTAACTTTTCCACCTCTGTTTAGGGAAACTACCTTTTGTTGACAAAGTGGCAATTAAGTAGATTCTACCACAGACAGAACGAAGAGAGGAAAATATAGAAAAACTCACCACCAGATTTCCTATCACCATGACCAACAGAAAGACAAGAAGGCACAGTGGCTGTTCAGCGACCACCATGCAGTCCCACATGGTCTCAATCCATTCTCCACACAGAATTCGGAAAACGACGAGGAATGAGTGGAAAAAGTCCATCATGTGCCAGCGTGGCTTGCCATTTTTGTTTATTTTATGGCTGTTCTCCCCATAGCTTCTCCCAAAAAGTTGCATCCCTACTATAGCAAAAATGAAGACGATGATTGCCAGGACGAGGGTCAGATTACTCAGTGCTCCCAGGGAATTGCCAATTATTTTAATTAGAGTGTTTAAAGTTGGCCAGGACTTTGCCAGTTTGAAGACCCTCAGCTGTGTAGAAACATAAAACATAGTGTTAGACACCAGTAGAGATAACCCATCTTCGAACAGTTCAAATCCTGCAAAAAACATTTGACGGATATTCTGAACTATTCCAGCAATGTAATATTTGTGGCACTGTGACATTAATACTTTTTAAAAAGTATTTATAGATTTTTTTTTTATTTTTTTTTTTAAACTGGGCAACATTGCAAACATAAACTAACTGCCTCATAAAGGACCAGGCTAACTTGAGTCCCTTGTAAGTGTTTGGCCCACGCAGGCAGGTATCCGTACAATGCACTTGATGTAGATTAGGGTGCCATAGAAGACTGGCTGCCATATTACTATAAAAGCAGTCTATCTTTTGGTAAAGCAACAGAAATCAGTCCACGGTATATGGTATGAATAACTTAATGTAATTTCACATCTATTTTTAAGTATTGTTTTCTCTGCATTTGCACTCTGACACTTTTTTCCTAAGTTTCCTGCACTAGTTTTTTAGGTTTTGACACCAGTTTTATAACATGTTTAATCTGGAATATTTTTTCCTCTGAATATTTCTTAGTACATTCAAAATAAATGCATATGTCATTAAACTCCAACTTAAGCATCATAAGGAGTTTAAGAGTGTTTTTCTTATTCCTAGTGCCAAGAGAAAGGAAAAAAAACTCAAACCAAACCAAAAAACACCCCCAAACACTTCCTGCATCCTAACTGCAGACAACAGAATATTATCTATTGTACTCACAAAATGAAGTTTTATACAACTGAGTAATCATGAGGCATTACCAGTCTGAAGGATCGTAAAACTGACAGGATTCCTCCTTTTCGCCTTTCTTTCTTGCTCTTGTGTTTGGGTAAACTCAGTTCAATTAAACTCAATGTGACAATTACACTGTCAAAAATATTCCAGTGCTGCTGAAAATAATAATAGGGATCCAGAGCGATGATTTTTAAGATCATTTCTGCAGTGAAGATTCCTGTAAAAACCTGTGACAAAGAAACAGTAGCATCAGCCTAAAAGTAACCATGAATTTATCTTCTCTTTGGATCATGTTCCCACAAATAACATTCACAGAGAGGTCAAGAAAACTCATTTTTATGAACTTCTAATGCACTTTCAATTAAAACGTGAGGATTGTTTTCTGCCTTTTCAGGAGTATATCAGAAGTGTATCAATAAAATCTGGGAATAGTCTACATTAGAAAGTTAGAGTTTATAAGTGCAGAGTTTGCTATCTTTAATTTTTACAGTTACTCTTTATGTCTCAAGTGAAAACACCCATCAATCAATCCTTGGTATAAAATGTCACATAGCTGAGATTTTGCTTACCAAGTTGCCTACATTAAGCATCCATTTAAAATTATCTGACATATTATTGTGCTCCAGTGCCATGAACAAAGTGTTCATCACAATGCAAACAGTGATGGTGAGTTCAATAAAAGGATCCTTTATAAAAGCAGCCACTTTTTTCTTGATTCTCAACCAAAGTGGACAACAGTCCCAAATTAGATACTTTAAAGCAAAATCATTCAGGCATGGCGGGCATCTCCGCTGAGATTCTTCAAGTTCTAAACGCAAAAGAAAACCCCACTATAATTAGTTATCACTGAGCAAGATAGTGAAATAACAACTTCAAGTATTCAAAACACCAGAGAAGAAAAAGGAAACCTCACATCTCAGAGCCCCAAAGCTTCCCTGCACTTTCTACCATTCCTGTAGTCCCTACATCAGCTCATAAACATGCAGATGAAGTTCAGAGAAAACTGGATTCAAAATGCATTCATGTGAACTTACTTCCAAAGCCTTTGGATCAGGTTTTATTTGTCTTAGACTCAGACTTGTACTACAACCATTTGACTAAATACAGATGTTTATGATGCAGAGGCCACACCGCAGCCTCTCACACTCCTGTAAGTCAACGTAGCAGCTAAGGAACTTTCCATCTTATCCTTACGTTGATGTCTTGGACACTGGCTGTATCGCACCCAACATCTTTTTTTCTCCTTTGACTCTCAAGGGTCAATGGCAGCCACAGGAATTCTGACTGTAGGAGAGGCAAATCCAAACTACTGTGCCTGAAATTTGGCCTTAGGCCACTTCAACTGGGAAGGTCATGCCTACCGTTTCCCAGCTGATGCAAGTTGCCACACTTCTCCATTTTCTGTAAGTAAAACATGGGATAGGAGTTGTTCTGGCTGTCATTTACATCCTTTTGGTCAAATATAAATCTTATGGCCTTTCTTTCTTCACCGTCGATATTAACGAGTCTTCCAAAATAATTTTGACCCTGCTGAAGTCCTGTGCAAATTCATTGACAAACTGGAGCTTACTTAAAGCTAAATACAAGCACAGTAGGAATTATTAGTAATCTGGTTTTCAGGGACCTGAAAATTTTTCAGAGATCATATCAGCTGAATCTGACTCCTATCCTTTTCTTAGTTGACCTGTCCTTATTTCTTCCCACTATTTAGTCTTCATTTCTTCTTCTCCAGGCTCAAGTGTCAGATTCCACCCTACACTGCTTATTCCCATGTAATCACCTTGACTCAACCCCACTCCAGGCGTAGCTCTTGTCTTCTGTTCTTCTAGATCAAATGGCTTCTTGTTTATATATATAGTGTGGATCCAGCAAAGACCCTTTCTGCTCCCCTTTCCAATGTCGGTTCTCAGGTTAATCCACAGCCACCTAAAGCTACAAGTCCTGTTCCATTCCAGCTCACAGCTGAAAGTGTGCAAAACCCCCCAGATCTTTGGGAAATTACACTGCAAAGGAAGGCTTCACTGCATGTGTTGCAACTATGGTTATCCCAAGAAAAAATAAAAAAAAAGATTTAAGAAAAGGGACCTTCCTGTCGCAATGGTACCCTCCTGCTAAATCCCACACTTATGGTCCAAGAACTGGTGATAGAGCTCCTCAACAGGGACAAAAAAAAGAACCAACCAAAACCCCCAAACCCAAGACTTCTCCATCCTGAACAACTTGGGCTGAAGTTTTTCACCATGATCTGCAACAAAATTATCCATCATCAAAATAACTCAGTGACACCCCCCCTGCCCCGAAAAAGAATTTCACACAGAAAGGTAAGTTAAAGGAATAAAATAATGAGGTTAAGTATTCAAAACCCAGGATTTGCCACAACTGATTTTACATGCATAATTTTATTGATGGATTCTGCATGCCTATGTCTCTGCCAGTGACATATCACAAGTCACAGGGTCAGGAGGAGAAAACAGTACCCCAGTCCTGCACCTCAGATGGCAGAGAAACGCCTTCCACACACTTTCACTCCAATCCCCTTCACTCTGTCCTATGAAACAAGATCTTACAATAGGCAAAGGATGCATTCCAGTGCATCCACACTCTCTGAAAATACTTTTTTTTTTAAAAAAGTTAACGATTAAATTCCTAACTACACACCTACAAATCTCTCTTAACCTTTAAGAAATGCATTGGCATTTTGGTCTTTCGTGCTAGCATTACCTTAGGATTGAAATAAGCATAATGAGGAACCACTTACCCTCCAAGACACTGGTAATGATACTGACTGCACTTGCTGCCCTTTGTCTCTGAAGTGCCTCGTTAAAATACTCCACTGACAGATGAGGAGGCGAATGCATCATGCCGCTCTCATCATTTACAGCTGGCTCCTTAAAGAAGTAAACATGATTAGGCTGATACCGCAGGAATAAAATAAAGTAGGATGTGATGATGACTAACTGTGAAAGTTAATAGGAACAAGGACATGCAGCCACATGAATGTACCTTTTTTACAAGATGTAATAGATGTTGAGAACGAAGGTCCTACTCTTCAGTAATAATGCTGCAGTAAGTGGCTCCTGCAAGCATGTAATATCTACAGGACAAGCACAAACCTTGGAAATAAGTGTATGAGGGGAAATAGGCCTAGGAAATATTCCAGAGACTAATGGAAAAGAAGAGAGATGAGGGATAAACTCATAGAAAAGCATCTCCACCCACTTGGGAAACTTACAGACAAAGCTTCTGCATGATGCTAAAGGTGCTATGAAGGAGGAAGAAATTACAGGTACTGTTCAAAATGACCCCCCTGGACAGAGTATGGGATAAAAAGACTCTTTGGTGACTTGTAATTCCAGCACTAGGAATCTTCAAAACTATATTAGTACAAATTGTGAATAGCAGAAAAATAGGGTTTATAACAGGAATGCTGAGGTCTAGTTTCCAGGAATTCATGGGTGTTAAAAAACACTTCCTACTGACAACTTATAAACTCCCCGCATCAGTAAACATCATTTCACATCACTGTTTGCCACTACACTGAAACTTTTAAGACAAGAAAAACCTGCCACTTGTAGAGAAACCATAATAAGAAATATGTATTTAAAATAATATCTTTTCCTTACCAGATCCCCCTTTCCCGTGTCTTCCATTACCGGTGGGAGCATTACTCCTTCAGAAGACACTGGATCTAGGCTGTGCACCCTGCTGCTTCCTCCTCCCGTCGCCAAAATCACGCCATTGCAGTCCTCCGCGTTAGCCCACCTGCTGCTCGGCACACGGTTCGGGGTAGCGGGGCGAGAGCTGTGGCTCGTTTGGCTTTGCACGCTGGAACGTCTTCCCGTCTGCGTGACCGGCAGCGACCGACATTGGATTTCACGTTCCCCAGCACTGTGGGTTTCCTCATCACCGAAATCCGTTCTGGAATCAACTTCTAAAGCAGGTATTTGGAAATTGAACACGCTCCCGTGGCTAAGTCTGCGTTTCGCCTGGTTTGCGTTGGGACCGTACATCAGGCCAAGGAAAGACTAAAAGACCAGGAAAAGGAATAAAGAGAGAATGGCATAATATCATAAAGAAAATTTTGGGAAGCAATAAATGTTTATAGAGTTTCACAACATTTCCTATCAACCACTGCAAGTCCAAAACTCTTACCTGACTTAGATTTTTCAGGAAGGATTATGCTTAGATTTTAAAAGGCAGATAATAAAATTCTATCAGCTGTAGGAGCTATTTTTGTGATAAGCTTTATATTTATATTTTAAGCAAGAAATTTTAAACAGAGAAGGATGGCACAAAATTTAAATTCTGACAGTCATTCACTTTTTTCTGTTTCTCATTGTTACAGAATATGTATTGTAACTGTTATAAGTTTCCTTCCATCCTTCATTTATAGTATTTCCTTTTCAAATTAATTTTTACATATAATTCCTCCTTACCCCCAAAGGTTGTTTATTTGAAAGACTTAAGAGTGATCAGTGTTTGTAATAGGATTTGGGTTGTGCTTTCAAGCAATTTATTTTAGTTTTAAAATTGGAAAAGCTGTAAGGATCTCAGATTCAGACAATAGATTACCAACTTTCGTTGACTGTCTGTGGACTGTGACTTGGGGAATTGTTCTTCTTCATTATCTTCTATGCCCAAGGACTTATTTCTCTTTTTCCTATTGCTTCTTTCTTTGATTTCTTTGGGAGACAGAGAAGAGGCTTCAAAGGAGCTAATTGACAGGATATCAATTCCTTTAATAGCCAATGACTGAAATTAAAACAAAAACATGGATGATATTTTTGCTGGGTACTTTGAATATAAGCAGAAAGAAAACTCTTCTGTGCTCTATATTATTTCCTTTTAACAATTTGTGTTTCACAAAACTCATTAAAAATCTTCCAATATGTGATAACACTAAAAGAAAGAGGAGAGAATTTCCCCAACATATGGAGCACTGAACAATTTGCTATTTGCACTACGTTACATGATCGCATGTATTGGGCCTGCCAGGGGCAAAATAACCACATTATAGCTCCTATTCCTCCATATGGCAGATTTGCTTACAATAAAAAGACTCAGTTCAAAAATAATGCTGTAGAATATATCCTTTTTCCAAAATAAATGCTCAAACAGTATTAAAAATCTGTTGTTTTGTTGGGGATCCTTGGGACTGTATTCATGCTGTGGCTGACTTTCCTTCCCATACTGAATTTAGGACAATGTTTTCAAAACACAGGAGTATCTTGTTCCAGAAGCTTCTAAGCCATTTAAGTTACCTAGAGACTTTCATTCAACTACAACAGGTTTAGTCTCAGATGTTAATGCAGTTGATCAATGGAATTAATGTATATTTCTCCGCTCAGCAGTCCACAATGATAAAATAGAAAAAAAAAATTAAAAAACAACTACATTTTCTTTTGGAAGCTGCTAGCTGATGGAATTTTACATTTTACAGATTTTAAAATACTGTTTTTCTTGCAGTAACAGCAGCCTTTAATGGTCACTATCCACAATAAAATTCATTGTTTCACAGCAGAAATGCAGAGCTGAACAAGGAATTGCTCCTGTAGCTCCAGGAATCACTACTTTCAGTAAGTTATCACTTGCTCCTGTTCCCATGAGTGACCACTATATACAGCTGTACACAGGGAGTGATGCTTTTTCTTACGTGCCTGGCAACAGAACACTGAGATGAATACTTGCAAGGGAATAATTTATGTACCTCCTGCTCCTTCTGTAATAATTCCAAGGCTTCCCGAAATTTCCTTTCCTTGGCCTCCGTTTCAGCAATGGTGGCCTTGTTCTGGTCTTCATATGCCATTGTTACTACAGCCAGAATCAAGTTGACTAGATAAAATGAGCCCAGAAAGATGACCAGCATGAAGAAGAGTATATACACCTTCCCAGAAGCTCTGAGGGTCTGTAAGCAACACACCCCAGAGATAAAAATTACCATAAAACATACCAAATAGGCTTTCAATGCGTCTCTGAAATCCTTTAGAAGCACTCGGCTTCCTAGACACAATGCTTTAGGAAGCTTAGGTGGAAATACACCTTCCTTGGCCCTTCTTCCCCCTCTTTCTCCCTCTTCCTATAGCACCCCGTGTGAATTACTGATCGTATACCCCGTGAGGATGACTGAGGAGGCATTGTTACATTTCTGAAGGATAATACAGGACCCTTTTTAAGTCCTTAAACCAGCAAGGGGATAGGGCTATTGCTGGGAAAGGCTTCAGCATCCCTTTTCTAGGAGTCACAGCTTGGGGGAAGGGAAGATGTGAGCTCAAAGACTTGCAGCTATTGCTTTTATTTGAGGTTTCTTGTCCTCTCTGCACATTTTCTGCTTTCGCTATTGCTTTCCCTGGAAGACCAGTTGTGAATTGTGCGCAAAGCTGGTACCTGCTGGTACAGACGCTCCCAGTAGTCCTGGGTCATCAGGCGGAATAAGGAAAGAAAAGCCCAGCCAAAGGTGTCAAAACTAGTGAAACCGTAATCAGGATTTTCCCCAATTTTCAAGCATATGTAGTCTGGAGGACAGGTCCTGGAAGTAATAGTAAAAAGTGGAGCCCTTTTAACTGTGCAGTTTTCAAGGAAAATTTCAGCTTATGTGAGAGTTCTGATTATTGTTCAGCTCTGCGTTTCATTAGATTGCAAACCAGTTTTCTACTCCAGGTAGCGTCGGCTGGAAAGTGGGAGGGGAAAAAGCAGCACCCACAACCCAGCAACAAAGGAAGAACACAGACTGGAGCAGACCAGCAACACAGGACAACTCCCTCGTCACCAATCCTCATCCCCTGCCCCTCACTGCAAAGCAGCCGCGTCTCCCTCCTTGCCCAAGCCTGCCCTCCAAAATCCATGTTTTGTTTTTCCAGTTTGACACTCACGAACCTTCACAGAGAGGAACGTGTCTGTCCTGTGCTACATCTGAGATCATTCCTGGTTTTGGTTCTCTCGTACATCCGTGGGGAAGAGAAAGACAGCACTTGAAAGGCTCAGAGGAATTTAGACCTGAATAAGCCAACTGCAGGTTCATGCTTCATTCCCTCCAAGCATTAAATTATCTGACTGTTTACTAGATTTTGTTGTCTGTGTTCCTGTTTCTGCATTCAAGGAAAGCTTGGAATTTCTGCTTTTGTCTCATATGACTGAGCGAATATAGAAGCACTGAAGCAGAGAAAACTTCCAAAGAAGAAATATTCTTAAGCGCACTTACCCAGCACCAGTACCACATAGCAAAATATCTGAGGTGCCCTCTTTCTTAGCAAAGTTTTCTATAAAAAAGGGGAAAAAAATTAAAACCAAATAACTTTCTAGCTTGAATCCTCTATCCTTTAATATGAGTACTGATGAGTAATCAGTGACCTGGAAGTGTATGTGCCCACACGTAGACAGATTTCCCACACTCACAGTAACTGCACCAGTTTGCAACATGTCCTGTCCTCATTTATAAACATACATAGGTGTATGGACAAATTTCAGACCGACGGCAATCCTTAAAACAGAATTTTGAAAAATATTTTGGCCGCATCCGCATAAAGGAAATGAAGAACTGGAGGGCACAGGCTCAAGCACAGTCCCTGGTTTGGTAATTTTTAGCACAAACTCTGGCACAGGTTTGGCCCGTAGCAACTAGCCCTCTCCAGGACAGGGTACAAACATCGTTTGGGGTAGCACAGACCAGTTCTGTTTCCAATGAGCAATAAAAACCAAAGTCCAGTTTTGAGGAGGAAGGAAGAGTATTTGGTTGTGTGGATATACACCATGCTCTGCTGAGCCAAACTGCGGGTCCTAACCCTGCTTAGCCGAGAAATACAGATTTCTCCATGAGGATGCTGGAGCTGTGCCCTTTTTGACCTCCTCCCCTATTTCTCTTAGCACGAGTTACTCCAATGCCTGAGCTAGCAGCAGACTGAAAGTAATAGCTTTAGTGCTAATAGCTAATTAGCCCCATTAAGCTGTGGTTTATTAGCCCAGATGCAAGGGAGGTCTCATGTCTTCCTGGTGCTTCTCAGACCTTAGCTGTGCTCAACAGGTAAGCCAGCATGATTCGGATCCATCAGGAATCTTTAGGATCAGCTGTACTGTACCATATAAACACACCATAAAGGAATGAGCAACTGTCTGGGCTACTTTCCACCCAAATTTTGTTCATCTCTGCTTCTGCCAACTGACAAAAAGGTTTTTTTAAGAAGATTCAGTGATTGAACTTCAGAGAATCATAATAACATGTAGTTCTCCATGTTGGAGATGGGAACTTCCCACAAAATCAGGACCAAAGCAGCCCATAAAAAAATATACAAAAAGTCACTTAATAGAAAACTGGGCTTAAAGTGCTGTAAGTCCTAAATCCTGTAGGAAGGTCATCTAACTTTCATTAAACCTGTCTGGGCCCTTCTATTCCTTTTGCTGTCATTGCATATCACCCGACACACAAGATATATTGCATGGGATGTGAACAAGATAAAGCTTGTGAAGCAACACGGATTTTTAATTTCTTGAGCTCTACTTTTTCCAGGCCATTGCCTTTATGTAGCTGCAATGTTCTGCATTAAAAAAAAAAAATAAAAAAATTAAAAAATTAGATGTTTTTGTTTCCTGTTTCTTCAGCACAGAAAATTGGTATTTTTAGCCAAAGTTTGTCAAATCCATGGTCTCTTGTGTGGAGTTCTAGTCACTGCCTGGTTTCTTTTGAAGTTTGTTTTCAATTATGATTTTTACAACATTCTGTATATGTAAATGACTTTGTTCATATGTATGGTTTTTCAGTAGGTACAAGAGTTTCTTGCAGAAATTTTTCCTTCAAAAAGCTTTTATACAAAGACTTTCTCCCCCTGGACTATGAAGCTATTACAGAAATCCTGTCTGAACAAACCTTCCACACAGAGTGTATACAAACAGCAGTCCTGCGTGGCTTTTTTATGTATTTCCACATTTCCCCTAGGAGAATGCTTTTCTCTCTATGTAACGGCTGCTGTGTCTGAACTCGCTGGTGGAGATTTTCTTCAGTGATGAAGCTTTCTTCATATTTTTGGCATAGACATTGTTTACTTTAGCTTTTACTTTAGTAGAAGGCTTTTCCTTTCTGAATTGCATTTTACAGTTGCTGTTCCTCTGAGAACACTTTGGAGTGTTTTCAGATCTCTGCTCTATGCTTCCATCACCAGCCTCAGTCAAGACGTATACATGAAAGATGTATATTGTATATATCTTATCTAAGATAAAAAATACATACAATGTGAAGATGAAAGTAACTGACTTCTAAACAAATTTCTCTGTTTCATGCTGAAGAATAATTCACTGGGCAGCAAAATGAAGATGTACAGACTTCGGCATGTAAGAAAAGGTGAACTTTGGGGAATTACAGCAGAGAATGAGCTAATGCGTATTTCAGTTACTGTCATATCATTCTGGGAAACAGAGCTGGATGTTACTGGAAAATTTGGGAGTGCTATTTCTTATAATGAAGGGAAGGTGTGCATTCCTGGATGCCTGCGATCTGCTCTGGCAATCCGAAGGCCATTATCAGGTAGTTACTCATCAAAATATCAATCATCAAAACATTAATATCATTTACAGCAGTGGCTATATGTGCATGCGCAGGTGTCTATACTCTCACCTAAAAAAGAATCAAGGAGAAAAATTACCTGTATCATTAGCAAGCACTTCATAGGATTCCCCTGTTTTGTTAAAGAAATTTGGTATTTTACTGAGCACTGTAGAGTTCCTGATACACTTGTGTCTCAAGTTGCCCTTGAAAAGCTGGAGGCCTATGAGGGCAAAGACACTCAAGCAGAAAACAGTCAGGATCATCACGTTGGCAAGTTTCTTAACAGACTGGATAAGTGCCCCTACAATGATCTTGAGTCCTAGGAAGACAATATACAAAGGAAAAACAGGATGAAAAACTGAGATTAATATGTCATACTTGATTAGAGTTAAAACAATATATAACAACCAAAGTACCAAAATTACTGGATAATGTGACAAATATATTTGCAGTGAAAGTATAGTTTGGATGAGAGTTTAATATGATCAAAAATATTTTATTTTCCTCATTTCATTGGCCCTACAATTTCCAGATATTCCTTTAATCCCTGTAAAATATTTAGGCAAGGATGAGAAGCCAGAGATAGTCTAGATTTTTCTTATCCATAAAGAGTAATATGCATAATTCAAATGAAATTTCCAAAACTGGTAATCTGTGAAGAAACTGGAAACACTGGAAACAGTAATGAATATGATCAAAAAGACCAGAAAAAGAAGACAGAGGCAACTCACTGGTTCTTAATTTGTATTTCATCGTGAGAAAGAATCCCCTGGCTTTATAACTAAGGGAAAAGTGAAAAGGAAACTGTTTTCCCAGGGATGATGTGAGATTAAGAATAATAAAGTCCATTCAGTCACCAGAGGTTTTTCTGTTGAACACATAGACCAGCTAGAAGAACATTCTGTAAAACTGACATTATAAAGTGTTAACAAAAATCTTTAAAAGCATAATGAAAATAAATTAAATACAAGATTGTTTCTAATGCTTGATTTATTCTGGCTGGGCCAGGTGACTGAGACACTGTGTCCACAAATTCAGCTGTGTTTGCAATCAATGAAAGATGTAGGAAAAAAAAAAAAGAAAAAGCAAAAGCCAACATTTTATTGGAGTAGAGAATCAGTAGTAAGTAGCAGAAAATGTTCAGCAAAAAGGGTTTCTTACCTGGGACTAATGAAATGGTTTTTAAAGCTCTCAGAACCCGGAAAGTCCGAAGGACAGACACGCTCCCCAAGTTACTAAATGCTCCCACGTAGCTGTAAAGTCAGGATATGATACGACAAGTGGTTGAATGGAGTAAACAGGGCAATTATTTTACAGTGGTCATTCTTAACTGTCAAACCTTCTGAGCACATTTTAAGTATTAATAAATTACATATTAAGGACTTGCCTGAAGACATGTGAAATAGGAATACATTTCTTGATTATTAGAGTTTCATTATGAGGTAGCTCTTGGCTTGTGCACAGCTGCTTTTGTGTCAGCATCTTAAAATATCATGCATTAAAATTATAAACAAAGATAACACCCCAAATTATTCATTTCAGGCTGAAATTCTAGCTGAACTGATTTGATCTCCCTTGTGTAGCTGCACCTAACCAATATAAAAGCTTTCTAATTACTGCAAACTGAAGCTCGAACTATGATTTTTGGAGATAAAGATTTAATCCAAATTTAATCCACTGTCCTGGTGTCTACGAACATTGCTCAATTTTCAAACTCACGTTTTCACTCACAGGATCAGTATGTCTGTATTTGACAGCCCAGATATTACATTTCACTGACTGAAATGCACCCATTCACCTACACTCATCACAGCGCGTATCTTGTTCTGCACGGCTCTGTCCCCTTCTTGAAAGACTAATATGTCGATCTTGCACAGTGAGCGATAAAACAAGGGGAAGAGTCAATGTCCTAGATAGTTTCAGATGCAATTAGGACCCACAGGGGTGTTTTGGTACCGCAGACAGCCTTTTGCACCACAGCAACAAGAACTTCAAATACAGAGCGCAGGCAATCCATATTTTATAAGTTCCCACTTACGCCATAACGATAACACTGAAATCCAACCAGTTCCAGGGATCTCGAAGCAAAGTGAATTCATTTAGACAGAATCCTCTTGCCAATATTTTTATCAATGATTCAAAAGTGTAAATGCCAGTGAAAGTAAGTCTAAGGAAGGGAGAGAAGTGCCGAAGGAAAACAGCAATATTAGCAATTAACACGAGAGACACAGTCAGACTATTTACTGTCTAGGTCAACAAACCAAGCCAACGCTGCAGAGGAGTAACGCAAAGACTGTGGCTGATTTCAGTGTATTCTGTCAGTGTCTGCCTCATATGGACTTTGAGGCAGTAGTTGACTGCAATCTGGACGTGGATATTAACGTGCATGGCTGTGACATGGTTTTTGGCACTCAACAATTTTTTTTAAACTCTTTCATGTGAGTCCCCATAATTTAAGAAAAACAAAATTCCTAGCTACTTGCTAAAATAAAGATCAAAATTTGTATCTTCCTCCAGTTTCAAGTGGCCAAGTGAACGTGTGATATACTGTAAATTATTTACCTTGGGCACACAGCATCCATTTCTGTGCAGAATGTTTAAAACACTTAGAGAAATACAAGAGTACAGGTTTTTCAATTTAAGATGGCAATTATTCTTATTAATGGAAAATTATCAGTAAAAGCTCTTCGGGACTTACTGAGTGCACTTATCATTTCAACAAGGCAGCAATCTCCCTACAGAATTCAAAAGGCATTTATTTGGTAGTCAGCAAATGCACTAAGAAATTACATGGCTGTAGTGCTTCCCTCTTCATTTGGAAAGAAGTATTCTGAAATCATTATTGAAATGCATTTGAATGGTAGTCTTGATGCCAACAGCAGATACAACTCTTATCTAACCTTTAGTGCTCTCATAGGTAAAGTAGTATCTCAGCATCTTCTGGAGATATGTATATTAATACTGTGCAGAGTCTTGTTCCCTCTTGCATGAGGATTTGCCATTCCCAACTGTTTCAGTGTCACTTAACATGAGATAGTCAGAAACAATTTTAGACCTGTTTTTCAAACTAAGTATTTTGGAATCTTTTCCTTTGTGTTAGGTGTTAGAGTTATCAGAGTTTGTATTCTAACATTTTTATGCTAAACTGAAAAAGTAAGAGCTGGAATACTCTTTCAGAAAAAAAAAAAAAACCAAAAAACAAAAAACATGGGATTATCCATCTTAAGTGTGACTACAAAGACATGGATTTATTGTGATTTAATGTCACGAGTGTTAGCAGCACTGAAGAGCTTTACTTTCTAACAGTGCCCTGCAGGCCAGGAACTTCTGACAGAATGTTTCATTAGAGCAAAACTCAGCATTTCAATATTATTAAAAAGAATTTTAAAAGACAGCAGCTCTTGATGTGCTACATCAGCGTCAGCACCAATGGGAAATGTGTCTGGATAAAGAGCAAATATTTACTGAGAAACTTCAGAAAGTGGGATAAATTGGAGCAGTAGGACAGACATGAAGCTAGTTCAACAGCAGAACTTAATCTACACTTACTCTCTCCTATAACACCACAATTATTGTAGATATTGAGTTTAAAGACAAAAATACTTCCTCCAAGCAAAAAAATGACAAAGTCCTAACACATCCCCATAAACTATCTTGAGTAAAAGCAGCAAGATAAGTTTCAATAATTCAATATAACTACAAAATTAAAAACATACATACCCAAAGATACTTACTCAACATACTTGTTCCATGAAGGAGATGGAGAAGTCTTAGAGGACTCACTCCGAGCCATGAATACACAATTAGTTATAATAGTGCACATGATAAACCAAGTGAATAACGTAAGTCACGGGAGTGAAGGCAAAGAATATGACATTGATTCAGAAACGTAACTAGATATTCTATCGGTCATAGATGTTGTATCTGGTTTTGAGTTTAAAACACATGTAAGGACAGCATGCACATATATTTGCTGGTTTTGAGTCATACTAGATGACAACACACTACTGTTGTTATTCATGCCATCTGGACTTCTGTATGGGCAGAGATCTGCTGCTCTGAGCATTGCAGACTTGGTAAAAGGATCCTCAAGCACTCAAAGAGTGGGAGAAAGGATGCATTTTTAGTTTCATTTTATAGCATAAAAGTTAAAAACTTGTTCAAGGTCACACAGGTGAAGCCCAAATCTGACTAAATTGGCAGAGCTGCACTTTTCTGAAGGGACAGTGCGAAGTCTGCCAGGATATTTGCGGGTATCTCAAAGGAGTTTAGATACTCATGTCTAGCCAACCCCTGGGGCTGCTCTGTGGCTCTCTGGGACCTGCTGACTACAGGGTATGAACAGGATCTTGGCCATCTAGCTCACGTGTAGACACCTCGGCTTAAGCTCCTGGCTCTGGAGCTGAATCTCCTGCCTTGTGTCATAGCACACGTTCTGGCAATCCAGGAGGTAGATGTGCATGGGAAAGACATCTAGCCTTTCCATCGTCTATCCTCTCCATCCCCACAATATAAAAAAAACCCCCAAACTTCCTGGCTTTAGCTCTAGGCGTGGTCAAACTGGCCCACTAGTGTTGAAATGCCAGGATCAGCCAACTTGCTGTCAGGAGAGAGCCTCAGACGTGAGGCACCGCTCCTCCAGGGATGTCTGTACCCTGCGACGATGACAGCATCAGACTCATTACCGCTAACGCAGCACCACACAGCCAGGAGACGGCTGGCAACCTAGAGGGCACACAGGGGTACCACAGACTCTGCACTGGGCCCAATTCAGCCCCAAGCAACAGCGTTATTGCTCTGGTCTCAATCCCCACTGTCAAGCTGAAGCAATACACTAGTGATTCCCGTCCCCTAAATTCAATGTATGAGGTGGGATCTATATTACCTTTACATTCCAAAGGCATTCCCTGCAACAGCATCGCTGAAAATTTTAATTTTCATATACCAAAATTATACATTTTAAATCTAATTTCCTAAAGAAACTAAGTTTGCATAATTTTTCTTTCTGTGTGCTTTCATATGCATGGCTGCCTATCTCAGCCTTTTTTTCTTAAAATTGGCCAATGGTTGATCAGCTTTGGCACATGATTTGAATTTAATTCCTACAGTTTGGGTAAGCAGAAAATGAGAAAGAGGATAGAGACCTTGTTAGTCTTCTCACTGAGAAAGGCTTCAGCACGAGATACTTGTTTATGAGACATCGGCAAATCAACACCAGACATCATTCTCAAAACACAAATCTGTAGAAAATCAAGCTTCAATACCCTCAATACTCACAAAACTATTTATTTCTTAAGTAGCACAACAGCACCAAGACAATAATAATTTCTAAAGTAATTCATATTTAGAAGTAGTCTGGAGTGAGGAAAAGTCTAGATTCAATCAATGCTCTAAAACACAAAAGCACAGGATTACATAGGGTTTCATAATCAAAAAAGAGTGAATGAAGCCAACAAAAGGATATGAATGCACTAAAATTTTAATTGCTATTCTTCGGATTGGATGGAAAGGACTGAGGATCCATAAGGCACGTGTAGCCGTAAATCTGAAGATTATTTTCTGTTTGTTTAGCACTATGAAAATCTTTTAAAAAAATAAAGAAACATGAAATAAAGTTTTCAGGAAGTTGAACACAGAACATATTTTCGTACTATAGCCTGTTGTATCAGTGATGAGCAAGAGATTTAGTTTAACTTTAGACTGTTTGTTTAAATGGGAAGAGTCTTTGTAATACTTTGCTATCCTTTCATCATAAACTCATGAAAGAGTTAATACCCATTAACTGTCAAACTGAAAAAAAAACCCTCAGCATGAACTCCTTTTTTAAACCTTAGGACTTGCAAAGAGTTGTGCACAGAACTAATCTTGTTTATGGTTATTCTCTTAAAATAAATTGAACCTCTCATTGAGTCAAGATATACAGAGGTGGAAGGAAGAATCACAGCCTTTATCATTATTTGCTGTTGTTGATAGTGATCCTCTAGCTCTAAGACTGTAGAAATTAGTTCAAAGTATTAATGATTTCTCAAGCAATAAGCATAATTTCCAATGGATTAGTTCCCATTTCTCTGTTCTTTATTGAAAACCATATTCTTCAATACTTCATTACTAGAATATGGAGCTTGAATAAGTAGGTTTTAAGGATTCATCAGCAAATGTTTTAAAATAATTTTTTGTACTTAGGTGATCATTTATTGTACACCTAAGTGGAACATAAGCACTGAGATAGAGAGTAACACATTGTTTCAAACCATGAAATTTAAGAAAATTTACAAAATTATCATATCTTGTAGATCTGACTCAAACCCCTCTTTTCTTCCTTTATCCATTTTATTTTTTTCTGCTTCCATTCTGATTCAAATGTTAATCAAGTTTGTATTATTTAATTCCTGTAATTCAAAATTACCTTTTTTAAGAAGATTACAGCATGTCATTCAGCTGTGCCAACTGTCTGCATTGTTCTAGTCTAGAAAGGGATGATAATTTTTCCAAAGGGATGTAAGCAAAACTGTTTGATAGATCATTCACATAAACACTTCATAGCAGCACAAAAACCAAATTAAAATCCAAGCATCTTGGCTGGCTCTAACCTTACGATTTTTGTAGTATGGATCAAGATCCTCCAGTGGTTCCCCAATGAGCTCTGGAGGAGGATTTCCATAGAGAGCTGGTAACTTCTGGAAAGCTTTTAGGTCAAGCTGAGGACGTGGTTTCTCCTTAGGTTTCTGGTCTATAGTATTTCTTTGACAATTTCTCTTAGCAGCAATTCTCTTTTCGATAGCAGCCAAGGATTCATAAGTGAACCTTCGGAAGTTGTTAGTGCCAGGTAGTAAGAACTCAGCCATTTTTCGTTCTTCTCTTCCTGTCACTAATTCTGTCCAAATAATAGAAGCAAGTAGAAATGAAGTCAAGTAACTCCAAAACATGTAAATTATGAACATTAAACAACTGGTTGCCCATGCATGGCTAATAACACAAACTTCTGAGCCATCAGCTTCTAAAAAGAAAAAAAAAAGATACCATCAATACCTTTTTCAGCGAGATGTCCGTTCAGTATTTTTTTTAAATTTTATGTCTCTGATGATAGGATGTGGGCAGACCTCTATAAGCTTAAGAGTGTATTTAGGGCACCTCATTTAAGATACCTGTTATCCCAAATGCTCTTGAGCTGTTGTTCAGAAAAAACTAAGGTACCGGTTTAACCCCGTATTTGGAAATGGAACAGTAAAACCCCTTAAATTGTGAGAACACCAAATATGTGGAAGCTGTGTCTGCAACAGAAGGACCAAGTGTTAAATTAACTAGTGCAGATGTAAATACCCAAATGGCTAACCCATCCTGGTGGTGTCGGCACAGGAACGAGCAGTGTCCAAGCTTCAGAAGATTTAACTCATGACCCATAGAGTCACTACTGACTGACATGGTGGACAGAAATGCTTGATCTGACAAGTATCAAGCACAAAGCTTATATTTTAGGCCCACTTGTCAGAACAACAAAAGTGAGATTATACTAGAAAAATACTTTGCATTATTTGATGGAGAATTTTGGTCAGGTATTGGATAGAATCTGTTGAACTAAACACTACCTGAGTGCATACTTTGGCTCTACAGTGAATCCAACCTTCTACCATAACACTGTGAAGAGCTTCAAAGCAAGCCCATGAAGTGCACATATATTGATAGTGACAAAACTGAAAACAGTACAGAGTAAGATGGTCCAGACCTGCATTCTTCTGCTAAACTGACTCCAAAGCTCTATAAGGAGATTCCTCTAAAATATTTTCTTTGATTACAACCTCTAGGAAGACACTGTGGATTCAGAACAGAGTCACGGAGCTCCGGAGCCAGTGCAGTCCCACCTGCAGGCTGTGGAATGATCCCATCTGGTCGAGGACTTCATGCAGGATGCATCATGGCTGAGTCTGCACGGAAGAAGATCACGTTAGAGGCACACAGCCAGGTCTTTCCACCCAGAAGCTGCCACCACCACTTCAATGTGCCCTTCAAAGTTGACTTCATAACTAGCAGTCAGAGCTTCATCTTGGAAAGTTTAAGCTGTCCTCGCTGGACAACTGCCAGATGACCTGCTCTTGCACCTTTCCTTTCCACACACTATATGCAACATCCCAGGAAAACACAAAGTCTGACTCAAGAGGCTTTGTTTTACTGAAAATAATTTTACCACCTGTGTGCTGACTCCCTGTATCTTCCCCCACAATGCAGTGCCATTTCATTTCTCCCCACATACAACATGATTTCAGTTGTCCTCACATTGCTGAACTGCAAAAAACCATTGTTGTAAGAACAACAGCTGAAGGCCAGTGACAAACTAACTACAGTGAAATATTTTCATTTTTTGCAGTCTGCCTGCCTCTCCCATTAAATAAGCACACAAAATTATAAATAGGAAAAGTATCCCTTGCTTCCAGCACAAAATAGCAACATTTCTGGAAGAGAAATAGGACATTCAGGCAAGAATACTCATTACATTACGTTTTTCAAGATCAAGCTAACAGTCTGGAAGCTGTGTGTAGTACTATACCAAAAATGGAAAACTTAACATCCACTCCCAAGTTTTCAAGTCTTCAGCTAGCCAAAGTGGTGTTTGTTTTGTTGATGCTCAGAGTAATTTAGATGTTGTGGTATCAGTAATGAGAGCTGTGAATGATGCATGAAATGACACAATTTCTGTGCAATGCACGGAGGGAATACAATAATTACTTTATTCTGCTTTGTGCCAAATCATCCAAACATACCCATCCCTCCACACAGCACTTTCATAAAAGTCTACCTGATCTCAAAAGTTCACCACTAAAATTCTGGGTTTGTTGCAGATTTCTTTCTGGTTTTCTCTCCTGTCTTCCATTAAACCATTTTTCAAGTCCCAGAAAAGAAACTTTGATTGTCACACCTTTCTCCCTCAAGACTATTAAAAGGCAAAGCAAAATCCAGGAGGACAAGATGTTGCTGGCTAAAGCCAATGATGAGGAAATAGAAGGAAGCATGAGGGCACATAGAGTCTGCAGGTCCTTGGCCAGAGCTGGACGCCAGGCAGAGCAGTCTTTCCTGGTGGTTTTATAAATTGCTCCACAGGTGAACGAACATTAAGGAAAGGAAATAAAGCCTTGTGCTTGCTGTCTCACACGTCAGCAGCAAAATTTCCATTGATAGCAGCTGCGAGCCATGGAGTAAAAGGCTAAACTACACTTTTCATTCATGGGCAATTCTGAGCTACTCAGTCTAGTCCTGAATAAAATCTATTGATTATTAAAAATGGAGTAATCTGGAAAAAATGTTCCTGATGATACATTCAAGCATCTTTAAAAATATCCCCAAAATAATTTCTGTTACTCATAGTCTCAGGGAGGATAGCATACAAAGTACAGCTGAGATGTATTTAGGTTTTTATCCGACCAGGGCTAGACTTAGCAATTTGACCAAAAGAAGAAAAAAGTGTTAATGCAAAACCATTTTTGCCCTTGATGTCACAGAAGCAACAAAGTACCATTTTGGCCTTTTCTCAAAACTTGAAATACCTACAAAAAAGTGTGACATTTAGTATCTCTTTAAAATGAAAAGTTTTCTTTTCCTTTGACTGACTGAAGAACAGAGAATGCTGAATGAAATCAACATGATTTAAGAATAATAATAATAAAGCCCCCAAAAGGTATTTATGTTTTGTTCTTTTATCTGTCAAATGTATTTTCTATGAATCATTTCTCAAATACCAAAAGTGTAGCTAGATAGCTTTCCAAAGTAAGCCTGCTTTCCTCCAAATGTGTTTTCCTCTTTAGGAATATTCATTGTGATAGACTAGGAAACAAGGTTATTGTCAAAGATGTTTTCTCTCCTTTTCATGCTATTACGATCACCCCAATTCAACCCTCAGCTAATGAATAAACATTGTTCTCAATTATTTGATGACTTGGCTTCATGATCTATTATGGAAAAAGGTGAAAACATGTTGGCAATGACTGTGATCAGCATCACCAAGGTAATTAGTTTGATCAGAGTGGCCAGGATTACCTTCTTACGTTTTTTTTTCCTTTGGCTTGGATGATTGAAATTCTTGTCTGTTAAAACTGCCCTTTGCTTTAAAAAGGCTTTCATAATATGCACAGAAATTATCTCTTAAGTAACTGGAATAACAGTAGTTTGAAGACTGTGTGTGAAAAGCCTTGTCCTATTGGAACAACTGAAATGTTATTATTGCCTTCAGTGTAGCTGATTTTTGTTCACTTTTGCATCTTATTCAGTGATAATATCCAATGCCTGGAAAAGCAAAGTTAGGGACTCTAGACTGACCCAGCTTTTTGTATTGCTAGTAATTGTTTCAGAAGCCAAGAACATCAGTATGGACCTTGGAAAGACATGCTAACTGCACCACTCAAAGTTACTATGGTAGACTTGGGCTGTGTTGCATCTTTCTACATCTGAATTTCCAGCAGATAAGACAAATAGAACTGAATAAGGAAAGATTTAGTTAACAGCAGTTCAAAGCTTCTGTAGAGCAGTTATATTCTTTCCTCAGAAACTTTTTTATATTTTAAGGCAGATGATTTAATGACATTTTCTTAATGATCTTTAAAACATGTATGAAAATAGCTTCTGTAGGTTTTTTTTTTTTTTTCATAGAATAATTCAGGTTGGAAGGGAACTCCAGAGGTCTGTAGTTTAACCTACTCCTCAAAATGGGTCAGCCATGAGGTCAGGGTTTTATCCAGGCAAATCTCCAAGGACAGAGACTGCACAACCTCTTTGAGCAATACGTTCCAATACGTGACTGTCTCAATCCATTTGGACCCCTTGTTGTTTCAATTTATGCCCTTTGCCTCTTGTCTTCCCCCCATGCACCACTGTAATAATAAAAAAGAAATAAAATATTGCATTCATTTAAAGGTAAAAGGCAATGCCCCCCAAATGCCTCTATATAAGGAAAACAAATACTATGCCTACTTCAACCCATCTAGTCTACCGATTTGTAGCAGCCTACAAGAAACACCTCACAGGTCTGAATAACACCATCCAGTGTAGCTCCACTGACACTGCCAAGGGAGACAATAATCAGCATATTTGCTCATTAGTTTCCCACCTTTAGAACATCACACCTTACCTGAACTGAGCTGTGTCACCAACTTTTGGATATTCCAGGTTCAACCCCCAAATTCATTTACCTTCCCTAGACAACCTGGCTGAGAGCTCTAGTCCTCTGAGTCTCCTAGCATGGCATCTGGATGAAAGGAGATGGCAACAGCTGATCTAGCTACCCTATACCCTCTTTACATTCAACAAAACTGAGGACACAAACCAGCTAATGGTAAGTAAACATATAGATTAAGAGACATGAAGAGTGCCAAAAAACACAACTGATTTTTTTCATTGCCTATAAAAGAAAATTTAGCATGAGGTAAATCCCATTCCTTCAATCTGGTATTTACAGTTTACAGTTCCCAGCACTGGGGAAGAAAGGTAGCAAACAGTGTGGAGATTCACAAAACAAAGACCTGATAAAGCCTGCTAGCATTCATCCAGAAATCCCCTTTGGGTGGGATTCATCTCACCTCACTGCAGACATCTCAGAGTCAGACAGCTACATCTCCACTAGCTCTCCAACTGCCTACTGGGACACCTTTTCACATTTCTTTCAGGATGAAATGAATCACATCTCAGAGTGCCAGTTGACTACAATTGATGACCTGAGATGGCTCAAGTGAGATGAGATAAATTCAACTTGTTGCATCCATTAGGCCTACTCTTCTTGCTGCCTCAAGACAGCTTGCCTAATGGACAACTGCTAAACTTCCAAAGATTAGTAACTCTACAGTCAGTGGTAGGAATGGGCAAACATCATTAGTAACCAGCAGACTGTGAATACAAAAAAATTCTAGGACTGCCTTATATTACATTGATTCCTTAATGACTACTTACAGGACAAGCCTTCTTAGCAATTAGTGCAGCGTTAAGTCACGTTTTCTTTGCATGGTAAGGGTGGACTAATTTTCAGCTACTTTGCTATCATAAATAATTTAAATCTGTGCAGAGATCACTTTCTGTAAGTGCTTGAGCAGCCAATTGACAAGTTGTCAAATGGCCAGTTGCAAGCACTGAGGAAGTTAAAAAACTCTGTGGAAGCACAGGAATCTGAAAGAAAAGAGGTGAAAAGCTTTTAATGCCCATAGACTAGTCCATTGCTGTAGGAGTTAGGGTGAGTTAGATACAATCAGCATAGTTATTACCATAAGCCCATGAACTTTAACTGGTAGCTCTGGTGCGCCCAAAAACATAGCAAACCATGGAAACAACCTGTTGGTCGTCAAGAAGTGCAAAAGTGTTCAGAAGTGATCAGAACAAGATTGTGAATGCCAACAGTAAATGCAAAAATGACTGTGCAGTTTGAATGGAGTAATCATCAACGAGGCATTCCCTAGCCATCCCTGTAACTGAGGATAGTGGGGGGAATCAGAGGGCAAAAAGACTGGTGGGAAACTCCATGACCCAGCACTAGGATTCAGGACCATTTCTGCAGTTTCTGAGGAACCCAGGGAGTGGAGAAGACCCCAAGGAACCCCATGGCCCAGGACTATGCACGGCATGGCTGGAGCTGCAGTACAGGAAAGCCATGTAACTCATAAAATTGCATATATCTGTGATTGAAGTGTCTTGATATCAGAGTCCATTGATCCTTCACACTATGGTCCTATATGGTAACAGTTGCATAGAGACCTGAGATAATAATCTCCTTCCTATGCTGTTACCAAGAAGATTGACCAGTTGATGGACACAGATGACAGGGCAATAAAACTCAGGCATGGAGTTTTAAAAAACAAAGAGAAGAGATGTGTTAGGACTCAGCCCTCTCCTAACTTGAACACTATGTGTGCTTAGAAACCCCGAGTGAAATGGAATGTATCTTGATTTAGAAAGGGCGTACCAAGAAATATCATCTGGTCTGGGGGCAGATTTAAGAAACATGGCCAGACAGTGTGCATTTCTCTTTTTTCAGCCCTGTGAAGTGGGGAAGAGGAGGAGGAAAAGGAGAAGGAAGGGAAATTCATTCGTTTCACCAGGCCGGGTCCTGCCAAAGGGACAACAGTGGAAGCAAGGAGCATGTGCTGCCAGTTAAATTTAGCAGCCAGGGGAGGGACAAGTTGTGGGTTTTCACCACATATTTTCTATAGTGCTGTACTTAACCATCTGCAGATTTTATGGATATTCAGGTTTTGCAGCAAACAGAGGGAATCTGAGTTCTCTTCAACCTTAAGGAATGAGAACTAAGATCTCGCTACCTCAAATTTGCAAGAAGCTAAGGACACCTGTGTAAGAGTTGCTGCAATCGTATTCAGATAACATTACTAAATGGTAACTTGGTGGGGTTTTTGCATTTGAGATCCAGGGCTCTAAAGGCCAGACTGCCAACATGTCAGATTTTTTTCTTGCCACATGTAAGCAGTGTTTCAAATGTGGTTAATGTGATTAATGGTTCTATAAACTTTTAGCTCATATTAATACGACTTGATTACAAGAAACAAAAGTTATAGAAACTCAGTGAAATACATGGATTGGATTTTGGACTCTTACCATTAACAGAATGTACTAAATGCACTAAAAGTGTCACAGATTTGTCATTTGGTAGTTCTGAAGATTGGTTTCATTGTGTACATTTTGATACAGAACGGTCTCTTAGCAGCTGAATATATGCTTTGGAGGACAAAACTTTAGATACAACATAAGATAAAAATTTTCCCCCAAGAACATAACAAAAGTCAAGTGGTCCATGAAATAAAACCTGAAAAACACCCCCAAAACCCAAACCCTCCTGTTAATAAAACACAGTGAGAAAACTTTTAACATGTAAGTTTTTAAAAAACCTTTATCTTGAGTATACAATCTAAATTTTAACTTTGGTTGCCAGAAGTTTAACAATTCCACAAGTTGTATGAAATTTTCAAATTACATGGTCTTTTGTCTGCTATGGTTTTCCACACAGAAACATTTTTCTAAATAAATTAAAATGCATCTAATCAGAAGTCAGTTCTGAACAACCCATTTGCATTAGCTATGTCATTTAATAATGACATACTTAATGTTATTATGAGGCTGCTCACTTTTCATTATTAACTTCACCACGTGCCCTTTTCATCCTAGAGAAAGAAATCCAAATTTCAAAGAACTTTTCTCCATTGATATGGAAAATAGTCTCAGGTTAAGTCAAATAATCACAAAGAAAATCAAAATGTAGTACAACAAAAAAATCAAAACCTGTGAAACATGGTAAAGGAACAGTGCCAGTATCGTGGGAAGAACCTCCAGAACACCTGGTTCTGTCAGGTCTCTCTACTAGTTACCTCCACAGTTTATCATCCTTATCATCCTAATAAAACACCTTCATACAACACACAGCTCTATTCCACTGAAAATCATTTCTCTAGAGGTTTACCTGTTGTCTCTGTGGTGAACTGAACACACATAAGCCACTCCTCGCAGATAAAAACTATTGCAGCTACTTCAAATGCAAACCTGAAACGCTTCAACTCTTCTGCTTCACCAAAGCAGAGACCTGTTTCTGGAAGTTTTAAAAGACTGTCTTTTTTTTTGTTGCCAACTCACCACCTAACAGCCAAATTTTTATTCTCTTCTTGATTGCATCATTAATTAATTTACTTCCCCATCAATATTCACTTTGGTTTATCTGCCCCACAGTTTATCTTGATAAAAGCATTTACCACAGTTCAGCATATTCCACAAATAAAACAGATTTAATTAAGCCTTTTTTACACGCAAAAAAATCCATTTAAAATAAGATCCATTCTTCTCAAGTCTCAAAAAATAAATGTTAGTTTGTATCAGAACAATGTTATGAAACATAAACCTATGTAAGAAAGAGTAATGTTATAAAACTTAAGGTTATTGAAACTTTTTTGTCTTTACTTTGAAATAAAAATTATAGCTAAAGAATCAAACTTTGTACATAAAATATAAATCTCTGCCATTGTTATGCACAGAAGAAAAACTTCCTTTTATACTTATTCACTCTTCTATGTGTTATTTTTGACCCTAGTTATTTCAGCAAAATAACAAGTCAAAAACATAGGGGAAACTCCTATGCAAACATCCTGCACTGGAGGGAATAAATATTCATGCCTCCTCATCTTTCATTCTCTTTTACATGCCACTCACCTAGGAAAAAAGTTTCTGCTCAGGTTCTTTATGGTTTTTAGGCAAAAGAAAGGTCACTGAATCCTGTAGAAGACCCTACCACAAAGCACCTTTTTTCTAAGAAGAGAAGTGCAGTAAACCACAGGACTTACATTATTTTCCATCCCCTTTAATTGAAGGTTCGAGGAGTCACTTCTTTCTATGCAAGAGACACATATCTCAGCCCAGTTATTTCCCAAGGAACAGTTGGAAAAACCTCCTCACTGCCTTTACCACCGCTCTGTCCCCGTTCAGCAATCCCTCGCCACTCTGGAGATGCTCTTCCTTCAGGAACTGCGTTATTTGTACATGCAGGGTGTTGAGGGAGGCGTCTCTTTAGCCATCAGAGTAACTGATGTGATTGTACAAGGTCTCACGGGAAAGGCTATAACCTCGGTAAGCAAAGCTGGGGAGGCTCCAAGCTGAGCGTTTCTTTAAGATGTTGTTCCATCCCTGGATTTCTGAGTGACTTTCACAGAAAATCAGGAGCGAAGCAGAACAAAGTGGATGGGAAACACGGGGCAAATGTGTTTGTCAGCCTCACGGTGAGAGCTGTCTGTACTATAACAGGGTTTTTATTAAAGGCATTGACCTTTATATTTTATTTGAATATTTCAGTTTCAGTTCTCTACTAAAGTCAGAAAATGTATGATGCTGAATCTATAAACTATGCTGAAAGACTGTGGCTGAAGCTGGGTAGAAGGCAGGAAAACCAATGACTGTTACCTCTCTGTATCTATGTGCGTATACATGTATATATGTGTGTGTGTACATACATATAAATAAAATGCCAGTGCATATATATGATTCAGATTAATTATATATATGTGATGATATATGCAAGGAGTAGTTGAGGAGCCTGGAAGAGTTCACTGACTCCTGAAACCTGCAACTCTTCCATGGCCGAAGCCACTGTTGGGTAGGAGAGAGGGACTTACCTTTGCAGCTGTGTCTCCACTACTAGAAAAATGGGACAGGGCTCATTCTCCGGCCCTGAAGCCAAATGGCGCAGGAAACTTCTGTCCATAAAACTAAATTTTCTTATGCTTCAACACCAGGGAGGGAATACAGCAGTCCTCCTCTCCAAGGAGGGACTTCTGCAATTTTAGAGGATCCTGCCTCTCCTGCAGGAGGAGAGCTTTCTCTTACTGAGTGTGCTCCTTTCTCCATGTGGTTTTCCTTAGGGACAGAGAGTGTCTTCTCGCTTATAATTAGACTGATCCAAAGGATCTTGAGTGTAGTATTTCTGAATTACCCAGGCTGCTGAACTTTTTAAGGCAGAAGGAAGATGTCTTCTTTGCATTAAGGATTGGCTGCACAATAAAAAGTTTTAATCATCAGACACTAAAGAGTGAAGTTAAGGCTGATACATTCATTTCAGATTATACTTCACTTTCAGGAAGTCTATTATTTCACCTATTTAAAATGGGATGAATCGAAGGAAGGAAAGCCAACTGACCACTGGATGGAATATGAGATGGCACCTATGCAGCATGAAAATCCATTAAAATGTGAGCACTGTTTTGACCCAGAAGATCAGGGTGCCAGATCCTTCCCTATAGCGAATACAATCAGGATCGATAAAAAAAAAATTTACCCCACCTGTGTTTTGTCCTTGGCAGCTTTGGTTGAGGTAGAAGAGAAACTTTCAAGGAAAGTAGTCTTGCAATATACTGAGACAAATGCTGTTTAATCTTCTGTTGAATTTGAGTTTGTTGCCGATTTCCTTCTATCTTTAAAGTTACCTTCTTTCAAAGTATGTAGGACTGTGAGAAATGGAGGAAAGAAGTCATGATGGTACACCAGGGCTCTAACTTTGATGTGTTGGTGGAACACTGTCATCTTTTGGCCAAAGCTTTGGTTCATTAGGCTCTAAATTTAAAGAGAGCATTGCAGTAGGAAGTTAAACTATGTCTTGGATGCTTTGGACAGGGCACTGAAGAGGAGGTTCAATTTCATGGGAAGAAGCACATCTGGAACAATCAGGAAGACTATCCACAAATGAAATCAGGAAATTTCATGGCAGGTTAAAACAGATGATGGGTTTATTAATCCATCTGACTTCACAATTGTCATCACTATCACACTTTAAAGTAACATCACTTACAGAAATTAGCATGTTCAGATCAGTCACATCAACTCAGACTTCATGACACAAGTTCAATTCATATTATCTCGTTTCCTGCAAGCTATCTGTCTGTCATAGGTCTTATATAGCTTTAAAACCATCTGACAATTTTATGAAGTTTGAGCTGTTTGAAGCTTCATTTAGGTATCCGTGAAGACAAGTAAAGTTCTCCTCCTTTGTATAAATTTCTACACCTTGCATTCATATGGAAGGAACAGACAAATAATAAGTGTAGATTTTAAAATATATTTATATCCCCCAAAGAAATATATAGATGTCAAAGAGGATTTTCAGTGTCTGAATGACATTGCAATCAATGTGACTTAATCTTCTAAACACTTCTAAGAATGCCACTATAAAGTGTCTCTAACATCAGTTACGTAGATAGCTTTCATATCCATCTCCTACGCTAATTTACTTGCATTTCACACAAAGTTATAGATGAAAAGCAGGCTTGAAACAGCAGCTAGTCTCGGCTTCCTCCCTATTAGCTACTCTCCTCTGCTTTGGGGGAAAGACAACCTGCAGTTTCTAGAGGCAAGAAGGATTTGTTGTCATCTATGGGTGAGGAAAGCAGGAATGGCATCTCGTGTTTATGTCAGACTTTCCCAGGTCCTTGCACTAACCTTGAGATGGGCAAGTTACTTGTCAGCTCTGGCCCAGACTGAATCAGAGATAAGCTTGGCTGTCAGGAATTAGAAATATCCCCCGGGTGTTTTCAAAGGGCACTTTCTTTTACAGGTTGCACTCAAGCTATACACCTTGTGTGTACTGAGTGACCCAAGTCCATTGGCCACTCATGGCAAAGAGATAACTAAATCAGTTCCAGCAGTCAACCAGTTTTACCCCCATGATTGCTTGAGAAAGCAGGTGTCTCGCATCATCTGTGCTGCGCAGTGCCTTTGGGTCACAACTCCTTGTGTAGTTTCCAAAGGGTAGCAAATACATGAAAAATTTAGAAAGGTTGAATTTCAGTAGATGAGCAAAATGCACGTTTAGTTGAAGGTGAGTGAAGTAGCTGTCTAGGCTCCATTGACTGTGCTGACGAAGTCTCTCCTGAGTATAAACAGGAATTTAGACGTGTCCCAACTCCTTGTAAATGTGTGGGGAGAAAATAGAGATTCCCTGCTGGACAGGGAAAGGTGAGGAAGCTTTGGCATTGACTTTTCCTCCCCTGCCCAAAATTAAATCCTCTTTTCACCCATTGTACTCACAGCAAGACTGTCCGAGTCCCCTCTCCTCCATCAGTGGGAAAAGTGAAGAACATCCAGCCTCGACAAATTCCAGTCAACGAGAGCAGCTGGAGGAAAATAAACCTCAAGCTAAAAGAAAGACGAAATAGTAGAAACATAAATGCTGCCGTCACAAAATCTCAACCTTGTTAAATGAATCAGAGAATCACAGAATGGTTTGGGTTGGAAGGGACCTTAAAGACTGTCTGGTTCCAACCCCCCTGCCACAGGCAGGGACATTTTCCACCAGACCAGGTTGCCCAAAGCCCCATCCAGCCTGGCCTTGAACTTTTCCAGGGATGGGGCCAAAAAAGAAGAGCTAAAAAACATTCCCCATTTGTAAAGAAAACATATGGAAATAGTCTATACAAAAATCAAGGTGTTTAGAGGGAAAATGTATGGAAGGATTCAAAAAGCTGAGCAATATCTGCATTTGCAAATGATGCAGAAATGGTTTAATGGAAGTGGGCAAATATTTGATGTTAATGGATATTTGAACTTAAGAAAAATTAATACTTAAAGACAAGTGAAACATATTCATGTGATGTATGTTTGCCATTAGAAAAGAAGAATATTCATTAAACGTAAAGTAGTTTAATCTACAATAAAGCTGAACAGTCAGCTTAAAGTGAGATTCAAATTGCCCTTCAGTTTTACCCTCCACAGTGTAGCAATAACTTTGGGGTAGGGAACAGTTACTTAAAAATAGTACAAAATAATTTCATTTCTTAGTTCTTCTAAAAATAACCGCCAACTTATTCCTGTACGTTTCCTAACAATGCCAAAATTGATATGTGTGTACATACCTATCTTTTATGATAAATTATGCTATTTTATAGCAATTTAAGAAATAATGAATGGAAGGTAGATTGTGAAAAATTATATATCAGGTGCAGCAATCAGTCAGTATCTATCCATGTTTTTACATAGATTTCATTGCTATAGTAACAGGAACACAATAGCGAATACAATGACAGCTTTAATTGGGAGAAAGCAGAGATGTTGCACAAGTGCAATCATTTTTTAATGTATTTCTGGGATCTCACAACATCGCTGGATTTAGTAAAGATTAATTTCTGGTCCTTTCTGAGAAGTTAGATATGATTTGGAAATCTTAACTGGAAATTTCTTTAGCATTTCACTATCATCTTCTTTCAAGGATGCAGTGTGGGTTTTCATTTTGTAACCGATCCTGGTTTTTCATTTCATAGAGATGCATCAATCAGAACCAGTTCAGCTGCACAATGTGGGAGAAAAAGGAGATGAAAACCAAATAGAAGGTGTTAATATCTAATGTGTAAAATAGACCTGAATTTTTCATCTGGGAAAGGAAAAGTGTCAGTGTTACGATACCTTTTCTTCACTGTTGCTAACAATATTTCATGTTAAAATTCTTTGACATATTTCAGATACACAATGCAGGATTATATAGTCATTAATCAAAAGAAACCTTACATACTCTGAGCAGCATACCTGTAACTAAAATAATAAATGATAGCTTTTCGATTGCAAGTACTGTGATTTCTAATGCCAACCAACACACTGGAAAAAATTAATTTGGCAATCTCTGTGTAGGTACTATTTCAGTATAACAATTTCAGTTCATTTAGAATTGCTCAACTGATACAGTTTTAAACAGATAAATTAAGGACCATATCAACCATCTTATGCTTTTTCTTTCCCATAAAGAAATCACCATGATGAGATTTATATAATAAAATTTCCTTTTTTTTTTTTTTTTTTTTGAGGATGTGTTGTTGATTTTATTGTGCAATGAAATTATTGTATGGAAACTAAACTCCAAAATGCACAACTCTGTCAGCTCAGGAGCTGTGTTCACCTGTACAATGTTCCTGTGACTTTACAAAACTAGAACCTTTTTGGTGTGGGGTTGGTTTTTGGTTGTTGGGGGTTTTTTTTTGGGGGGGGGGGGGGGGGCCG
>JAVJGG010000073.1:39607599-39646284 GCA_035590195.1 Aviceda cuculoides
CAACTCCTTGTGCCCCCCCAGCCTGCTCGCTGGTGGGGTGGGGGGAGAAGCAGAAAAGCCCTTGGCTCTGGGTAAGCACTGCTCAGCAGGAATGAAAACAGCCCTGGGTTATCAACACTGGTCCCAGCACAAATCCAAACCATAGCCCCGTATTAGCTACTATGAAGAAAATTAACTCTATCCCAGCCAAAACCAGCACAGCATCTGAATTCTTTATTGAAGGATCTAAAATAGTCCTGTTACTTGAGTAGTTCTGAGGCTGCCATGACATTTCACCTGATCAACCTAAACTGCAAAAACCCAGTAAAATTAATATTAATACACATCGTTCGTACATGGGTTTTTTTCAGAACCAGTTAAATAAATACTTTCTCTAACTTTAATAAATGTTGTCTCATAAGATATACCATGAGCTCCTTTTCAGATTACTAAGTAATACTTCCTATGACATTTGGACAAAATATAATGATGAAATTTTATATACAACGATCCTTAAGACTTTCTGGAAACAACACCTCTTGCATAACATCCTTTGATTTTGGTAACTATTATTATCACAATTTTCATACACTGAATGATACAAAGAACAAATTATATACAACTTTTGAGCACGGACACCTGAGGATGATATGTTAAATCCATTTAGGTGCACATGTGAAGACACCTCAAAAATTCTTAAGCATAAACAAATCCATCCAAAGGCACTAGGAGGAAGATGGTCCCAAACAACATAGAAATTAGTGGCTGATTAAACTCAAGTGTTTTGAGTGAGCTCTTTTACAGAAAATGCAGTAATTATTTAATTTTGCTACAACAACCAATTTTTCAAACCAGGCTTTATCTCTAAAGAGATATGCATTGTCCTACAGCCTTGTGTGCTTATAAATCATAACACAGTTACAACTGATCTTTTACAGATTTCTTCTGTAAACACAGAAATATGAAGTAATACAAAAAATGACAGGTGTAAAAATTAACTCGCCTACTTCAGCAGCTGAGGAAAAAAATTCTATGGTTTGATTTTCCTCTAATATTTATGACATAGTTGTTCAAATCTCAATTGTTTTAAGGAGCATTTGCAAAATTGAACAATCATAATATTCTAAAGGCTGTCATCATTATTCTAAATTTAGAGTATTATGCTGTGGGATCAAAATATTTTCTCCATCTGAAAATAACTGATATTGTTTTAATCAAAAATGCTGCAGCCTGGGGCAACCTTACTTGTCCACATTATTGCTATCTGTTTCAGCAATACCATCATAAAATAAAGGGAGAGATATGGAAGATGTAGTCAGTGATTTATCTAGTTTCCTACCGTTATTTTCATTAAGCATTGATGCAATAAGACTTTCCTTCTCACGTGCTTCTTCTTCAAAGACAGCGCTGTTATAGCGTTTATGACGGTATAAGAAAGATTTATTTTTAAAAGAACGCTGCACCAAAAACCTCCTGAAGGCCCTTTGAATAATAAGAGCCGATACCTCCTCTTGTTTTCTTTTAAGGGTAGTGGTAATTGGCTTGTAAGAAACTTTAGATAGATTGGTAGCCATAAATTTTTCTTCCATGTGTAATTCAAGACCATCCAAATCTCCAGATTCTCCCAAGACCCTTTTAGTGAAAGCAAGCAAGATATCCAAGCAGTGAATCTTATCTCCACTAACTATAGGGAGGTCCATGGATATGAGCTGAATTTTATTAGGCTTTGGAATGCGTAAGGGTTCTGCCAGAGCATCTGCAAAGTCTGAAAGAGCAGAATATTCAATAAACTGTGTTGCCTGAGGATCAAATTTTCCCCAGGTCTCATAAAACATATCAAAGTCATCCTCACAAAGAGGATCTGTGCTTTCTTCAGTGGCAACACCGAAGTTCTCTAAAATGACAGCTATGTACATATTTACAACAATGAGAAATGATATAATGACATAGCTTACAAAAAATAAAATACCAACCTCCTTATTTGTGCAATTTTTTCTCTGTTCACGGGTTAAATTTAAGTTGGGAGCACACGAATCGGGTCTTTTTAACAGAGGGACCAAAAGGCCATCCCAGCCAGCTGATGTTGTAATTTGGAAAAGACAGAGAATGCTACTATCAAAGGTTTGAAAGTTGAAAAGGTTATCGATCCCACCTTCCCAGCCAACACAGGCAAAGTTTGTCATGCCCACAATGGCATAAATGAACATAACCAGAAAAAGCAAAAGACCGATGTTGAACAGTGCAGGAAGAGACATCAGTAATGCAAAGAGAAGAGTTCGAATTCCTCTAGCTTTTCGAATTAATCTCAGGATTCGGCCAATTCGTGCCAAACGAAAAATTCTCAAAAGCGTAGGAGAGAAGAAACTTTGAAAGCCTTCAGAAAGTCCAATACCTTTGAAATGAAACACAAAACAAAATGTTGTCAAGCCATGTCACTGAAATTCCCTATTTATGTCCACTTTGCTATATTCTGTGCTTTAGGTGTTGAAAGTAACATTGATCATATTACACCACTTCCAACAAAAACATTATCATCAATACTGCAATTGCTTACAAAAGAGCTTAAGGAAAGAAAGACAAGTTGTAATACATTTAAATATTAAAGAGGTATCAAGATCACATATAGTTTGGAAACTGCATTCTCCCAGATTTCTGTAATTCAGGGGATGAAATTACACATTGCTTAAGTACTTAAAAAAAAATCCTTTTAAACCCATTCAGCTCCTGTGCTGGAAGCTATGGGGCTTGTCTCCTAGCTGCTGTTTGATTGCTGCTTTTCTGCGGGCCTCAGCCACATGCTAAATGTGAGAATTTCATTAATGCTTGGTACTTGAATGAGATCAAAGAGCAAGAAGAAAATAAAGAAAATCTGTCTTTCAGTATTCATCCTCCGTCACACCTTATTCGATGTCGTGCTATCAGAGTAATGATACAGTAGGAATGTAAAGGATTAGAAACAGAAGATTTAAGAAGTCAGCATTTTGGGGGGTCACATGGGGTCGCAAAGGGGTACTGAGCTTAGGGATGAAGCAGAGAACTCAGATCAATTTTTCTTTCCCATCCTTTATGAGGGTTATAACCTGAGCCTGAGTAGGAAGCACGGACCAAATAAATTGTACAGGAAACTAAAGCTATATATGACCCTTTGTAGAAGAAATGATAAGCATCTAGTCTTACTTGAAAAGCAAACCAAAACCGAGCCAGTTTTAATAAGACTTTTCACAGTCACAAATAGTGGCCCAGATTTAGAATGGTGTTGAGCAATGAAATTTTCCTGAGCTTTCTAAATCAGCCCTCAGGATCTGCCTTCTTGAAGGAAAGTCCTGGAAAATGAAATAAATCTTTCCCATTTTTCATACAAATTATTTTCATACAGTATTTTTAACCTGAATTTACTTTTACTATGCAAACAACAGTTCATGTAATTACATGTAAATCGAAAGCATAAAAACATTAAGACAACAGTTTAAGTACAATAACTTAGAAAAGATGTTACTGCATTAAATTCCTATTCTGTTAATTACTCAATAAAACTCATACTTAAAAAAAAAAAAAATTGAAAACTATACATTTACTTTTTAGTACTCTTCAAAAATATAAGGGAAAACAAAAATACATCCTTTTAGAAGGAATCACTTAGCATACGGTTTGAAAAAGTACAATGGATCTGGAATTTTTTTTATCAGATACATGTAAGCCACTACTTTATACTGAAATTCGGCTTAGTATTGGCAAGACACATTAACTGATCTAATAATGATTGATACTTACTAACTAGTGAAAGGACCACAACAGCTAAATCAAATATGTTCCAGCCACTGGTGAAGAAGTAATGTCTTAAGGCCAATATTTTTATGACACATTCCCCAGTAAATACTGCCACAAAAAAAAAGTTGATTTTATTAAGAATATCCTTGATGCCTTCTTGGCTACCTTCTGCCATCATAATGACCATATTTAGACAGATGAAAGTCACAACGGTAATGTCAAATGCTTTGTGCGATACTATATCAAACAGTAATCCTTGGAACATATTCTGTGGAGAGAACGAGAAGAACTGCTTAATGCTACTTCTAAGACCCAGGCTACCTTCAAATATTAATCAGTAATTTGTGCTTAGAAAGAGAATTTAAGAGAATATAAATTTAACAATAAGCTACTAGAAGCATTTTTAGGTAATTTCTTTAGACCTTCAAAGAAAGTACTTGGCTAAGTATTTTCAAGTATCATGCAACCACATTTCCGTAGAAAAAACTTATACAACAGGAAAACATTCAGAGTACATTGTGATTGCTCTTTTAATAGAAATACTTATTGAGGCAGACATTTTAGAATAAGCATTTCTATGTTCTATTCTAACTCTGAATAGTTACTCTGTGAAGACGGGCCTGGAAGTAAATTTAAGAAACTACAAGAAATGAAGCATAAGATTATTTAAAAGTAAATAACAGCCATGAGGCATGTACTACTCACTCTTCATTCTCACCCGCGATAATCCAATCTAGTTGCAGAAGCAGTATTATGCAACTTGAGTAACCAAGATTGTTATGAATATCAAATACTTAATACAAACATTTATAAATAGGTTGTATATTTGAATAGGTGATAAATAGGCTGTAAATTTCCTTAGTTAATAGTCACTAAGGAAGGCTGCATTGGATGGAATTAAGAGAAAGAGAGTAAAATGTAAATACTATATTGAATGAGGAAGATGATAGGCTCTAACATGAACTTTATTTCCAGATGCCTGGCTGAGCTTAAATATGGTCACCATCTTTATATCTTCTATCATATTCTAGTTAAGATGGTCTCACCAATGGTCTTGGGATGGGTTTTTGAGGTTTCTTAGATCCAAGTTTTTTTAGGGCATTATAGTATTTCTTCTGTTCCTCAGTCAAAAATAGATCTTTTCCACCTAAGTAAAGGGAAAGAATACTGTTGTTCAGCTGAAATTTAAGCAGTCAGCTAAATAAACACCAGCAAGTTTATGTAAAAAAAAAGTAAGTTACGGCTGTCGCGAGTGGGATCTAAGAGAGCACAGAGACAAAATGTGTCTTCACCATTTCTCCTTTTCCCCTTGTTCTTTGATAAGATGTACTTCAAAAAGCCAGTTGGGGTTTGATTGTGAAAGTCTAGGCTAGGCAATGTTCCTGAATCAGTTTCCTCAACTGCGAGATCCTTTCTGAAGTTTTATAAATCTATTTCTTATTTTAAAAATGACAAGACTCATCAACAAATAAAATATTTTCCATTTCTATTTTTGGGAAAGGTAGGAACAGAAGTATATTGCTGAGCTAGCAAGTAAATGGAGGATTATGAATAAGCATTTTGGAACCAAGTTCTACAGAGGGGTCCTGATAATGAATTTCTGGTGCTTGTCTTATTATCATCTACACCACCTGTACTACTTAGCAATCACTTTGAACTGAGTATTCAGGAGAAGCCACTCATCATAAAAGAATTTAATGATTAGCATTTTGTAAAACAAACATGTAACAATGTTCAGTAGGGCATCTGCACTTTGAATCACTCTGGCAAGACCTCTGAAAATTCAGTTTAACTTCACTATATGGAATCTCAATGAAAAACCCCAAGAAGCAGCAAAGAAATAAAAAAGAAAAAAATGCCCACTTACAGCATGTACTGAGAAAAGAAAACAAAGTGTTATATCCACATCAACTTCTAGTAACTGTTCAGGCTCATTAGCTACTTAACCAGTGTTGTTTCTGTCTGTTGGGATTATTATAACTGGGACTTTGTTATAAAAGGAAATTATTATAGTGAAGTTGGACTGTTGTTCCTCAACCCCTACATATCCTTCCTCTGTTCAAATGCAGAGAGCAGAATTTCTTGTGGGCCTTATTGCTATCTATCTAGCAAGAGCAATAGTTCTTTGACACCTGGTGTGTAAGTCAGCCTATGGAAATAATAAATGGCTCCTGGAGAGATTCTGCCTTCCAAATGTGATCCTTGAAATTGTAAACCTCCTGTTGAGGTCTGCTTTTGTGCTATTTTTTTAATGAGCAAGACGCTTATTTGTTTTAAGACTTCCAAGTGGATTAATTGACTCAATTTCCCTTGATATTCTGAATACTTTATCCCCTAAATGAATCAGGGAGAGAACTCAATTGACAAATAAGCTTGGGACAAAGAAGCTGAAGTATGCCGGGGAAGGTTGACTGGTGCTTTTCTTTGGTTGTTGCATTTTCCATTCTAAGATTTTGCCTTCCATTCCTCACAGAATAAAAAGAACAGGGAATCTAACAACTATGAGGAGAAAAGTGGAAGCAGTCAGTGCTTCATGGGCTTTAAGAAACCTTTAAATTTCTAGACGGCCTCTTCCTAGGGCCACAGCGTGGTTCTCAGTGCAGAAATTTTTAAAAACCCCAGTAAATTAATCTGTAGGGTTATTTTATTGACTCCAGGACTTTTTAAATGTAGCTAGTTTTAGAAGAAGTTCTGATTAACAAGATCTTTTCAAATTTCTTTACCAGGAAAACAGTGGTTACTTCTTCCAGAGAATTCCACTCTCCTGTAGCAAAGTCTACATAACTTTTTTTGGCTTCTGTTCTCCAATACTACCCACTCCTTCCTCCTTGTCCTCCTACTTAGAACAAATCAAGGACTTGGCACGAAAATAGAATTTACAGATAAATTACTAAAAGCTTTGGGAAAAGGGGACTCCTATTTTCAAAACCTGGTATCTAAAAATATTATTTTAGGTATCTCCAGTCAAATAGTCACCTGAAAATGTTAGACATCTAGGTGTCAAACTAGCATTCACTTAATCAAATTGGGATTACAAGAGACCCTGAATTAGCTCATGCAGTACTTATCTTTTTCCTTTGTTGGTTAAAATTGCTGATAACCACTCCAATGAAAAGGTTCAGCATGAAGAAAGATCCAAAAATAATGAAAATCACAAAATACATATACATGGCTAAGAATGCTTCAAACTGTGGCTGTTCATCTCTCTGTTAAAAAAATCAAAACAGAAAAATAATATTGGTAAAAATCAGATAAGCACAGCTTTATCATTTCCTACTTCTAGTAACAAATCCTTTTATTGTCAGGAGGGATAAATTATTTCTACACATTTAAATCTTTATTTTTAGATGTACAAGTAGAACAACTGCCTTGTTCTGTCTTGTTACTGTTTGTAAAGATAATTACAAGGATATATAGCTAAATCCAGCTCTAGCAAATTCTTAAGTAACAGATAAACAGTTCCAAACAGAAGTGATACTGTGAATGGCTAGATTGGAAAAACAGCTCAGACTAAACATAACGGTGAACGGCCATCCCCTTGAATGCTATCCCAGACAAGAAGCAGTTTTAAAAAGCCAGCTCACTACGAGCAGCCCGACAAGGAACGAGCAGAAATACAGGCTGGGCAGGGAGCGGGTTGAGAGGAGCCCTGCGGAGCAGGACTTGGGGCTGTTGGCTGACGAGAAGCTCCACACGACCTGGCAGTGTGCGTCTGCAGCCCAGAACCTGGAAGAGGTTGCCCAGAGAGGCTGTGGATGCCCCATCCCTGGAAAAGTTCAAGGCCAGGTTGGATGGGGCTTGGAGCAACCTGGACTAGTGGAAGGTGTCCCCGCCCGTGGCAGGGGGGTTGGACTAGATGGTCTTTAAGGTCCCTTCCAACCTAAACTGTTCTGTGATTCTATGATCTTTTTAATTAGCAGTGATTTCACTACATTCAAGAGTACAGCGCTCGAATGAATAAGGAAAAAGCAAATTAAATTAAACATAGAAAAGTTAAAACACACTGTATTAGTGAGAGAGAGAGAAACAGCACATGGAAATGGGGAAGAAATAGTAAGGATGTCAAATATAGGGAAGAAAACCTCCAGAAGTAACTGCTAAAGATGCATGCCATTTTAATGCTACTGTACACATTCAAAAAAGAAGAAAATTTTCTTCGGAGGCACAGTCCCCCCAAGACCTTCGGAACTCTGTTCCCAAAACAGACTTGTCCAAAACTGGCAACATCTTGCCCTCTGCATTCTTGATATAGTAGGTTTTTGTGTGGCATCACTCTATTTTGACCAGTTTTCTTTTCTCTAAGTTCCATACCTTTGGTCCTCCAAGGATTATTGTTTCACTGTGTAGTTTGATGCACTCATCTGCTTGTATTTCTGACTTGATATTGCAAACAAAGCTGAAAAATGAATTGTATGGGTAGAAAAGGAAAGAAGGAAAGGGAAAAGAACTAAAATTTCATTTTAGTGACATACCTTACGTGAATCCACTGCTGCATACATAATATCCATCCAACCTTTGAAAGTTGCCTGAAAAAAATGCATTATTAAGGTTGTTATTACTAAAAAAAGATTTTTAAAAAAATTAGGTAGAGCTAAAATAAAAATGTTAATAGTTGTTGAAAAGTGAGCAGTGTGCTATAAAAAATGTGCATCACTTCTAAAGATCTGCTTGGAAGTATGATTCACTGGGGCTTAGTAAAGAGAAAAAAAAGAAATTTCCTGAAAAGAAAAAAAATTGCCATGAACCCTGTGAAATGTGTTTTTATGTTAGCTCTTGTTAAATTGAAATTTTTGTAAATCCTCTGCTTTTTGAAAAAGCAGTAAAAGTTTTAGCTTAACTAGCAAATATATCCTAAAAGGATAATAACAATTTCTAAGAAAACAGCAGATGATTTCTTCCTGCAATTTTTAGCAACTCTGCAGAATCATAGAACACTTTGGAGGATACAAAGCAAAGAACTTCATCTAGAAAAGATACAGGGACAACACACACTTTTAAAAATGCCTTTCTCTCCTCTCTTGTGGTATTAGGGAGGTCAATAAATTAGCATCCTGATACTTCATAACTTATACAATAAAAGAAAAAAAATTAAATAAACTGCATCATGCTTTTTCTTTCTCATCCACTCTGAACTAACTTTTACTAAATAAAATGAGAATAACTTTAAATCTGGTAACATACAGACTATTTCAGGCTTAGTATGTTAATCAAACTTAAAAAAAAAATTGAAAAGCCATGAAACAGTGCTTGATTTTAACACAAGGTTGAATATGCTAAAGTGTTCTTTAGGAGGAACTGAGCAGCTTATAAATAAAAAAAATATTTACGGAAGCTAAAAAAATTCCCAGTTTTGGTGAGGTAAACAGAAGCGTAGTGGTGTCCCATGGTTGGGCTGCTCAACACATTTCCTTGAAGAAAACAAAACTGAGCATGTTTTTATAGAACTTACCACTTGGAGGAGAGCCAAGTATCCTATCGCAACATTATCAAAGTTTACATCACTATTTGTCCATGATCCATTATAGAAAGTACAATTATATTTGTTATCAATTAGACTCATATTTCCATTCTTGAGTATGCATTTTGAAAATTTTTTTCCAAGTAATTTTACTCCTGCAATGTTAAACAGGAGCCAGAAGACAACGCAGACAAGCAAAACGTTCATGATTGAGGGGATAGCTCCCAAGAGCGCATTCACGACAACCTTAAATAAATAAAATGAAGGAAAAGAATGAATTATTCACATTCGATAGAACACCTTCCCAGAAAAATGCTTTTTTTTTTTTTCTGCATCTATTGCAGATTCTCACCCACATAAAAATCAGTAAATGATAAATGTAAAGCCAGCCTTCAGCCCAATTTCAAGATTGTCTTAACATGTAATTCTGTGGTATCTGTCTTGCCTTTCCAAGGAAGGAAGTAAAACAGATGGCAACCAGTATTATCCTTGGGTAAAAGAAATACATAAAACAAAATTATGAGTCTCTAGTAGTTATAGGATCCAAAAATCAGGTATAGGGGAATGGGCTGCATGATCTGCATTTACTACAATATCACAAATAAACCTTTCTTTTGTCTTGGAGGGTTTTTTCAAGAGAACAATCGCTTGCTCTCCATAACAAAATGAACCTCGCCCAGTAACCACTGCACACAGTACGTAAAGTAGAGAAGTTTGGCTTCCAGAAAACTGAGTAGTTTTGGTCAGCAGTCTTCCTTCATTTAGGCTTGCTTGAGGACAAGGTGAATGCAAACCCATGATGAGCAGTAAGCCTTTTCCAGAAATGGTACCAGTGAAAATGGGATTCCAGCTTTTGGTGTCTGTGCTGGTGACATCAAGGCACCTGACACAAGCAGTGGTAAGAACTTGTATTTTCGAATCCAGCACATTGATGCTGGAAGGCAGGACCACGCTTGTTGTCAGTGGGAATTTGAGGACTACTATCTATTTCTTGTCACCATTTTTCACCACTCTGTGGTGGGGCATAATGAAAATCTCTCTGGAAATGTTTCATTGCTACTGTTATGAGAAAATTCTGAGCCTTTTATCCTGGCCTTGGATAATATCTGTATCCTAGAAACACACAGAATGAGGCACATTGGAAGGGACCTCTGAAGATCAGCTGTTCCAACATAGACCAAGTTGCTTGGCATCTTGTCCAGTCAAGTTCTGAATTTTTCCAAGGGTGGAGATTCAACAACCTCTCTGGACTATCTATTGCAATGCTACACACCCATACTGTCATCTTTTTTCCCAGGTGGCTAACTGGAATATCCCTCACAGCCAATTCATTCTGCCTCATTTTCTCACTGTGGGTCTACCAGAAAACATTAGTTCCATTTCTTGCATAACCTCCCACTAAGTAGTTAAAGACAACATTTAGATCCCTTACCTAATTAGATCCCAGTCAGATCCTCCCTTTAACCATCTCTTCTCCAGAAAGAACAAGGTCCATTCTCTCAGCCTCTCCTCTCCAGTCCCCTCACCATCTTGGTGGCCCTTTGCTGGACACTCTCTGGTACGTTAATACCTGTCTTACAGCGGGGAGCCCCAAAGTAGACACAATACTCCAGATTCAGTCTCACAGGTGCCAAAACCAGAAGAGTGAGTTGCCTCAATGTGCTGGCCAGACAATTCATCCCAATACGTGGTAGATCTTCTTTGCTGCGCTGCTGACTGATGTCTAACATGGCGTCCACCCCAGGTCCTTCTCTGCAAAGCCGCTCGTTTCTCGCTGTGCCACAGTTACGTGTGGTTACTCCGTCTCAGGTGCAAGACTTTGCCTTTGCTTTTGCTGAACTTCCCGAGGTTTCTGCAGCCCCTATCTCCAGTCTGTCAAGCTCCCATGGCGGAGCAGCCTTGCCCCCAGTGTAATAACTGCTCACCCCCACTTTTGTATCATCTGAGAACTTGCTGAGGACAATTTCTACCATGTTCTTCTGGTTGTTAATTAAGCCATGAAGCAGGATTGATCCCAGAACTGACCTCTGAGCCCCTAGTACCCAGCTGCCAGCTGAACTTCATCCTGATGGTCTCTGCACACTGAACCTGGCAGTTCAGCCAATTTTCTGCCTAGCTTATAGTTCACCTATATATATATATATATATATATATAACCAATATCTGAGACCACGATGGCTCTTCCCTCCCTCAGCCATCTCATCACAGAAGACAATCACGTCTGAGAGGCAAAAATTGCCCTTCCTAAATTCACACTGGCTGTTTCTACCTGATTCCTTCTCGTCCTTCACGGCTTCCAGCAGGATTTGCTCCATATCCATCCCAGGGCCTGAAGTTAGTGTCTCATCACACTCTGTGATCCAACACAGGTCAGATGACTTGCATTTTACCATTTTTTACTTCTCCCCACTGACTTTAAAGATTCCAGATAGTTCACTCAGAGCAGCTTTTAAAAATGAGTTAGAAGAATCCCCTCTCCTATTAAGAAAATCCCACCCTATTTAAGTTTGAAGGGATTGTTATCTTTCGGATCCACCCTGGAGAATTGGAAATGTGGCACGTGAGCCTGTCTAGATAACTGTCAAGATGAGCTGATATAAGCACAGCAGTTTAAAGAAGGGGAATTATGAAAAAGAGTTACAAAAAGTGAACAGTTTCCAGTGAAGCAATGAATTAATGAATCCATTTTCCCAGGTCCCAATTTCTTGCCTCAGGCAATGAAAAAAAATTAAGGACGGACTGTGGCCACTACATTTCTTATGCCATGAAGATTGATAAACTTTCACAGTACAGGTTTTTTCCTCACATTACAGTTTGTTTTCTGTAATAACTATATATATAGCTTCTTTTCTATTGACAAGTAATTAAAAATGGTTCCTACTTTTTTCAAGCATGTTCATTTTTTTTCAGAAGTATTTGCCAAATATACTGGGTGAAATTTTTCCATGTCTAAGATAAACCAAAAAGTGGGTTTCAGAAAAGTACAAGTCTAAAAAAATTCTTGTTTAGTTTGTTCTGTAAATTGCACTAAAACTGGAAACGTGGAAAAATGTTCCAGCGTTCACATTATTATACATAATATTTCCTTGTGGTAGCACATTATAATTCAATTTTCATATTACATTTGTATCTATAAATTTCTCTGGAAGTGTTAGGTATTATTTCAAAATAACAACTGTAAGATGTCAGTAGGCAATCTGAACCATCTTAATGCCATCAAGTCCCAAAATAGAGATTCAAGTTGTGACCTTCGCAAACTTCAAATGCAGCTAGCACAAGATACGCACACACACACACAGAGCATCCTTACCTTTATCCCTTCAAATCTTGACAAAGCTCGTAGAGGCCTCAATGCTCGAAGTGTCCTGAGAGATTTCAAGGCACTCCCGGAGGAACAAGGTGATGTGTCTTTGGAAACAGTATTTAGTCCCCAGGAAACAAATGACAGCTGTGTTCATTGAATTGAAACTGAGGTTATTAAATGGTATATAAAAATATATTTTATTTGTGTCAGTAGACAATCATAGGCTGAATGTTATAGTATCTTTGACCAGTAAGTCAAATTAAAAAGATACACATTCAAAGTTGTCGTAATATAATTTTATTTCATTCTTTCCTAATGTTTTAAAAATAATGGAATCCTTTCATTCTAATTTGAAACAACCTTCCTTATTTTTTTTTTCCAAAACCAGTTCATACAATTTTTTTTTAATACTAGTATGACAACAAAATTGGTAACTATGGTAATATCATACACTGCAAGAGCAGAAAGAATTATTCAGACAAAACATTCCCATTTTTTGCATAATTACTCTCAGAAGTGTATAGAGTAATTCCTTATCGCAGCTTAAGATGGTGATGTGGAAACAAAAAATATTTTTAAAAAGATATCCAGTATTCATTTTAAATTTTCATAAGAGAGAAAATGAACTGAAAACATTAGAAAATTGTTTCAATAATTAGGGGGTTTTTTTTCACTGTTCATGATTTGCGTCTTCCTATTTGAATTTGTTGTCTTATTGTCGAGCCGTTGGATATTTTCATGCTCTTCCTCTGTTTTGGACAGCACTGCTATTAATATTACAGAACTGTAATTGCTAAAGTCATGCTATATATTATTTGGAAATAGTCATAATATTATATTTTTCTGTTGAAATTTCATAGTACTTCACAACTTTTAATGCTATTTAAACAGCTACTTTGACATTACCGGAAGTCAGCTATTTAGATGTCTTTATTTTAAAGTATTTAACTTAAGTATCTTCCCAGTGTATTGTTGACAAGCAAAAATATTTCATTTTTATATGGCAAGATTATATTATTTAACTTTGTCTGAATTCAGAATAAATATGTATATATTGAACACTATGCTTCCTCCATCTCACTACTGATTATTTCAGCATTTCTCTTTATAGCTATATAAAGGATTGCTAGGATTTCTTTGGTTGCAACGCAAAACACTTTCCTACATCTTTAACTCTCTAGTAGATGATTTTTCCAACAATACTTTTCAATTCCCTTTACCATCTAAATTTCTTCTCCTTCAAGGAAGCAACTCTACTTTTTTCTGTTTCTAAATGCTAGAGCTGCCAGCAGCTTCACAGTTTTCTACTGTCTTAATTAATTTATTTTAATTTTACTTCTGATCATTAATTGCACTCTCTTTCTACACTCAAAAAGGTTTTTATAACCAACTTGGTCCTCAATGACAGTGATACCTAATAAAATTTTCTTAGTCAACTTCTGAATATTGCTTACAATTTCCATTTACATTTGTCCTAAAGTCCCTTTTGACTGCAGTTTTAAAAAGCTTTTGGAAACTGTATTTTACACTTGTGTTTATTCATAGATTTTACATGTAGTTCTCTACACAGAAAATATCAAAATTCAAAATGTGAGACAAGCTGAATATAATACTTACACATACAATGATGAAGTCAAGCCAACACCAGGCATTTGTGAAATAACTGTGCAAACCATAAGCTACCCATTTTAGAAGCATCTCCATTAAAAAGATGTAGGTAAATATTTTATCAGCATACTCTAGGAGCATTTTCACTTTTTTTCTCTCCTGCAGGTGGATATCTTCAAATGCCTGGAATTTCAGAGTTTAGTTTTAAAACAGTTCAGTAGTTTTACGGAAAATTATCTTAAAATTGCACAAGAATACGCAGTTTGGCTTATTATAACCATTTCATATTAAATTATGGGCAAGCACCACTCAGTTTTATACTTAGAAGTAAAAAACTAAGTTGTAAAATAAGTACAATCTCATTTTCAAGTTGGTTGAAAAATCACATATTTTCAGCTGTTTACACTCAACATTTCTTCAAAAAATATCTGATGACGGTCAATTGTGGCTACCAAAAGTCTTGGCTTCCCGAGTTAGTGGATAATTTTGAAGGTGTTGGTCTAAAATTCTTCATAATAAAGCTTAAATTAAACACATTAAACACTGCCTTTCAGACCTAGACCTTCCAAAGGAGTCATCTTTAGTCAGCCTGCAGAGTTGTAATACAGATATGAAAAAATATGACAAACGCCTTATCTGGAACTGTTCATTCCTGAAGTTTTCCATCTAAACCATGACATTATTTTGATGTCAGTAAGGGTTTAGGAAAACGTTTTATTGATTGCTGTAGTTTATGTCATTGTTCGCTTGTGTTTAATATATTTGCTGCCTTGCTAATTTAAGTTTTTGATATTGCCAATCTTTTCCCAATTCCTTTTAACACATTGCATTATCTCCTCACCAAGCCCCTGACAATGTCTTTATACTTTCTTTCACCCATTTCTCCCCAACTTATAGCTCCTTCTCCACTTCATTTCTCTTTTGCTGACAGCATTTCTAATGACTTATGCATCTATTTTCACCACCACTACTTCCCCCTTACAAATCCATGACTGTCATTACTTTTACTTAAAATTTTTCTTACGTAGATAGACCAGAAGGCACCCTGTACCACACCCTTTCCCACACCCTACAATTCCTAGATATAAATTACTAAATCTCCTCTTGTCTCTTTCTCTTTCATGCTCTGTCTCGAGCTCAATGTGTCTCTAGAGCACATCAGGGCATTTAACAACTTCTCTTTCTCCTATCCTCATTCAAATCTGGGTCCCCTTCTCTGACATTGCCTCTGCAGCTGCTAACTTTCTGTCTTATTTCTTGCCATAAGATGAGTTAAAAAGTTGAAATGAGAAGCTTAAGAGTCTGTCCTCTCAAGAGGAATAGACCATCTCACATCCTTGGGATGTCGGAACGCAACATCTTTATTTAATAGAAGAGCAAATGAAGTGTAGCAAGATCAATTCTCTTGCCCAATGTCACACGGCTGTAGCCAGGGACCAAACACAGGGTGTCAAAACTTTAATCCATGTGCAGGTTCAATCTACATCAGCTCTTCACTCAACAGCTCCTCACCTGACTGTGAAATCTCTTATTCTGCTATTATTTTTTAAGAAGTTCATGAACAGTCAATAGCCTCTAAGGAAATAGGAGTTTTACAGTGTTACATGGGAGACTGACCCAGGCGGTACGCAGACCTTTGGTCCAGGGCAGCGTGGCAGCAAAGACATCTCAATGGCTTTGCAAGGATTTGCTCAGCCACAGCAGGCCTTCACAGTTACAAGTTACCATCAGTCACCTCAAACCATTCAATGTTTCTTGCAGAAACACCTGAGTGCCTCTGCTACGTGCCTCCAGTGCTCTGCCAGAAGACGATTATTTAGGTATTATAGCAGATCTGATTCGCTTCCCTGTATTTATGACATGCTAAACCCAGTCTAAAAGGCCACCGGTAAGGGGGAGCAGGAGCATAACCAGGTGTTTAGATCAAGTGAGACCTGAAACAATAAACTCATGTAAAATCATTGCTGTGTTTCTGTTTTATATTCCCACTGAAAGAGCACGGGGCGGAGATGCTCCTATGTGTAGTTACCAACAAACTGGTAAAACTTACGCACTCCTGCTCTGCACTGTAAGAAAACAGTAATACTGCTTCTGGAGCCAAGCGGTCTTTGAAGCGGTGGTCAATCAACCGTGCTGCAATTAGGAGAAATATCTACAGAGCAGAGTTGTCACTGTGTCCACAGGACTAGTAATTTGACTGTAGGTAACTGAGAACGCCCGATAGTCATGTACGTAAACCTATTTACCATTTCCTACCTTTTCTCTGAGCAAGTTTTACAATTAACACTGTCTTTTTCCCTGTTTAACCTTGGCTACCTTGATTTCCATCTACTAGTCAAATTACCTGTTCATTAGCAGTGATGCTCTTTCAAACTTCTAACTACTAACTCCTCTGCTCTGAGCACTGAGCGCTCACCAGGTACTTTTCTACGCACTCTCTCTATGATCACTATCTCATTTAATTTACTTTCAAGCCATGGACATGCCTCATGGTATGGTATTCCTTCATTCTAGCTGGTTCAGGAAATTCCGTATCAGCAAACAACTTTATAAACAAACAGAAAATGGACAAGTCGCTTTTTGCAAGAGGACAACAGTATCTTAGAAAATGTGAAAGTTCTCAACACCACAATACATATTTGATGAAAAGAAATTATTATTGTTTTGTTATTTTGCTTCTGGATAGCAACTAGTTTTGTGTTCAACTCAGCCAGATCCTACAGTACGTTAAATAATAACTCAGTTTCCTTCCTTACTTCAGTTTGTTTCCACATGAGTACAGAGAGCCCTCACAGCAATCCCAAGGAGTTCCCTTGGAGATTTTGCCACAGAAATTTTAAAGCAGACAGTTCAAATCTATGGCTTAGTGAACAACCTAAACTTAATGCACACAGAACATTTTATCTGGAAAATTCTGACATCTACCATATAGATAACTTTCACACTAGTTGGTTATGTTCCTTCTGCACTATATAATGTTTTATTTAACAAATTACTTTCAGTAGACATAATGAATATGTTTTCAAATCAAATAAAACTTCACTTATTCTTCACTAGAAATGGATATAATCAGAATAGCAATGAAAGATTAAGTCACCTACAAGTTTACAGCCATCTTCACTTTTAGATTCTGATTATCTTAATGTTTGGATGATTTTAAATCTAAATTTTTTACTGAGCAGTTTGTCTGCCTTTCAAACTTAGAAGTACTTTTATTTTTTTAAGCTTTCCTAAGTAATTTTGGACCCTGGTTTAGCCTCCTAATTAAGCACACAAATGTGTGGAGAACTATGTTCCATGAAGAACTATGAAGAAGATTATGATTCCAGATACTTAAATGTCTTATCCAAGTAGGGGAGACCCTTATGACTTCTAAGGGATACATTTATTATACTCTTGTCTCTCCCTGGGGAAAGGGATGTGAAAGTAGAAGAAATAAATTAAATATAATAATATGAGTCTTTTCCTTTACTTTCCACCAATTCAAAATCTGAGAAATTAAATTAAATTTACCAGTGCTGCGCTGCTCAATATTATCATAAAAATTATAAAGTTTTCAAACCAGCTATGTTTAACAATTCTATAGCAGGTTTTTCTAAATTTCCACCAAGTTCTGCCTGGAAACTTAGTGATATCCACTGCACAACACGGGAAACATTCGACACAACCTGAAAAGAGAAAGAACAATATATTGGTTCCATGGAAAATTTGGAGACATGGAATCTAAGAAGTGTAAGACATCTTAAAATGAGCTTCTACAGACTATAACAAGAATGTGCTGTTTTACCTATGGGGTGATGCTGTGGCTGAAACAACCTAAAGCTAAAGAAAAAACAAAATTTGTAGCCCAAAATAAACTCTTTTCATAGAGGAACTCATGTATGGAAAAAACAGAAAAGCTTTTGGGCCCACAAGCACTTCTGTAGGGGCTTGTGGGCACAAAAATGCCACTACTTTCATCTAAAAACCTTGCTTAATTTATTTTAAGCTTTTATTCTTTTTGTTTTGAAAAGCGATATTACCTTACTAGTGGTTTAGTAAATTATTACTTTTACTGGTTGTTTCACTTGATTGCACTGCAGAGGTGTTACAACTAGAGTCTCTGTTCACTGTTTCGTACCAGAAACACACTTCTTGATTAATCTGTAAAGGCAGTAGGATTGAACCATGAGAGTCAACGGAGTCTAAGGAGCTGTTCCGGCAATCAAAGGTAGGTGTCCACGTCGGGATGAGCTGTACGGTCCCCTGAATCCCATTAGCTGTACTGACCGGATAGTCATCCGCGGTACTTGAAGCTCAGACAAATCCAGCTGAAGGGCCATTTAAGACACCAGGTACCGACACACATATCCTAACCGACCTCCAGCTGCCCCTTCAGAAGTGTTTTGAGGGCCTTTGCTCATACACAGATACCTGCAGCCTGATGCCTCAATATAAGACTGAATCACACTCCAACGATGGCGTCTTGCTGCCCGAACGCAGGTGTTTAGAACCATTTGGGGCCTCTTTGGGTGTTCTACAGCTTCTGTGATAGCTCTGCTAGCTTCACGCAGTTCTCCTGCACACCGTCAGCCATCTCATATGGTACTAAATGCCTGTGTTCAGGCATCCCAACCCTGCTCCAGTTCTGTGCTGGCTTCAGATATATTTATTTTTTATGTTTATAAACAAGTGTCTCAGGCAAACAGTTCCTGACAATTTGGAAATGTTCCAAACAGATATCTTTGAGTATTAGTTCATTTGGCATCACCGCAATACATAAAATATTCTTACCTTCTGCAAAACAGTCCTTAGGTAGGTGTGACTTTTTAGGCTGCGAAAACATCTCCAGAATAACTGGATCCACAGTGCTGGCTTCAGAATAACTACCAGCATCACATTTCTGCACAGGAGAAGGGCAAAGAAGAGTATTTATTTGCTTTTCATTAATAAGGTTACCAGACTTAAAAGAAATTAAGGTTATCACCCCTACACACACACACATACACACAAATCTGCAGTGTATACATTATCTTTATGTTGCTGAACTACCAAAATAAAATTACAAATAATAGGACAGAAAAGGCTAATCCCTGCTCTTTGCTTCCATGGCTTTAATTTACTAAGTTTCTTGGTTTCTTCTAGTCATCTACATTGGACTTGCAGGAAGGAATATTTAGAAGAGATTATATTATGCTGTAACTTTACTTTAGAGAAAACTCAGATTTCTTCATGCCAATGCAATTGTTGACAGCCATGCTGCTCTACACTAACTTAAGGTCCTAGGGAATCTTAGAATGGAATTGTTTAAATTCAGAGGAATTTTAATATTTTTTAATATAAATATAATTAAATAATGTATAACAAACAAAACTTCTGGCAACTTTATCTAAAACCAGAAAATGCTAAAGTGATTTGAATTTTGGAGATAGTAATCCACAAAGTTGCTGAACTTCCATTTAATTTTCTGGATCACTGGAGGCAAGCCATAGTTCTTCACCTTTTTTGATGTGGAACAGTACTATATTAGAAAAAGCTAAGTTTCTAGACCAGAAAAAGTATGGTTGTTTTGGGAACCATTTCGGGAGAACAAATTTTTGCATCCAAGGATGACAGCAAACAGCCTTATCTATAAAAATGAATAGTATGTATAAAAGTGTGTTTCTTGAATAATTTCTATTTACTTATTTTTTACAAAATAATACATTAGGCTACACTGTTAGCCATGGCTGTTTATGAGAGACAAACCTCCATGCTTTAAACTATTATCACATCTAGAGAGATGTACCGTCTTCACAGGGATTATACTTGCTACTCTTCAGAAAACCCCAGTTTGTCCTGTCATTGCTGAATGAGAGAACTGCTGTGACAATTTTCACCTCTAGCATATTCCACAAGATGATAAAAGTTATAATTACCTCTTTTTGATCTTTCCTTTGGTGTGTTTCTGAAAAACCACTTATAGCTTCAGAAGTCCCAGAAATCTGACTGAAACCGCTTGAACTCCGGCACAGCTCTCTATGTCTTAATCTGTCTCCCTGAATGAAATAATGGAAAACTGTTGATTTTTCACATTTTTATTCCTGACAGTCATTCTTAAGAGTCAAAATTCTTTAACATAATTTAAAGCATTCACAAAATTTAGCATGTTTGTCTTTTTACAGATAATTAAATGATATCCTAAAAAGGCATGTAAAAGAGTGGTTTCTTCCTCGACTGCAAATACTGTGGTCCTGCGGTTATACTGTGGAAATGTATCATTCCTCAAGATCTACATTTAGCCCACTGATGGATTCCTGCATCCAATTCCCTAAGTTCTGATGAATTGACTCAGTAGCAACCTTTGCTGCTGGACCCCAAAATTTTCATGTTTCTAGTTATAGGCAGAAGAGCTAATGGATCCCAATCAGCTCTCAATCCTTTTGCCACCACAAATTCCAAGCAATACCAGATTCCACTGCAGCATGGACAAGATATTTCAAGTAGCCACAGATGATTCTAAGGTGATCAGCAATTTCTGCTTCTTCGAGAATTTGTCCAAAGATATTCTGCTGACTGCCTCCTCTTGTGACCAAAACCATAGAAAATGGACGCTCCCAGTCCACCTAGACACTGACCATATGATAAACCATCTAAAAATAGAACTTGCTTTTGACATTTCTGCTTTGGCATAATACTAGGTAACTGCACTTTGAGCCCACATATCTGTTCCGACAAATTTAAAATATGTTGATATCACAATCATAACACAACTGACACTCATAAAAGACAATCTTTAACAATCTAATCAAGATACAGTAGTTATCAAAGCCTGGTGTTCCACCTGAGCTGGCTGCTCACACATTTGGATGTGGTTTTTAGATGAGCTAAACCCCATAATGCCACACGCTTACACCATCGCTTTTACCTATGCAGAAAAAAAGTACAATTGCAATATCTTAGAAAAGCTCATTCCTACTTGAATGTGGTAGGTGGAGAAATAAGCAGAAATTAATAAAAAGACTTAAATGAAAATCATAAGCTACTTTCTGTAAGAGGCCTTCTATATTGCTTTATGTGAAGAACCTGCAAAACAGCTCATTATTCTGTTGTATAAGCCAGCTTCTATCGGTACTTCCTTTAGTAGAGGTCTGAGAAGGGTTAATATATTTTTTTGTTCACCTTCTGACCAAAGATTGCAGGGAAGATATATTGGAGTCTGCTGCTTCTTATTACTACTGCCTGTGAATAAGGCAGGCTTCTAAAAGAAATTAACTTGAGGTCCTTGTGCGTTGAGCTGAGCTGAAACTACAGTTGGATGTTTCATACACAGCTGTAGTTCTGTCAGTGGGCTAAAAGGTACCACCCTTACTTTCTATAGGCAAAAATATATATACAGGAATAAGAATCTTGGAGGATGACCCAATGATTCTGAACTAAAATGCACTGAGGCAGATAGATCATCATACTCAAACCAACACTCAGATCCTTTCTAAGCAATCACATCACATATAATAAAAGTAATGAAGCTGTCACAAACTGAATTTCATTAAGACACATTACCCTCCTCAAAGAAAAGTAATCAGGTAAAATTCCATTTTATTAAAAGTATAACATGTCATTAGGGAGAAGAAAATAAAGCAAAAATAGGGAAAAAAAATCAAGAAAGCAAAACGGGAGAAAACATGAAGTGCAAAAGTGGGCACATACAGGTAACATGGACATGCAGCAAGGGACGCTGTTGAACACATCGAGGACACAAAGGGTTTAATTCAGTTGCTCACCATAAACTGCTTAGTGTCTTTTAAGACACCTAGGGGTACCTAAGACATACACATGGCGTAGTTAAATACAGCACAAGATCTACAGGAACTGCCAGACACCTTTTTGGAGGCGCATTTAGAAGCCATATGAGATAATGGCAGCACCTCAAATGGCACTTGACATCTATGAGGTGAGTAATATGTGGAATCCTGAGATTCAGATATCTAAATGGATTAATCTAATTGTGGCTGATACCGTGCGTCATCTGAGGCGTTTCTACATACCCCTGGCCTCTAGATGCCAAAAAGAGTTCTTATAGCTCCTATGCCTTATTTGTCAGTCCCATGCAGATGGGACAGACACCTGAAGTATCTCAAATATCCCTAAGCGCTTATGTACAGGCAAATGAATTGCACCGTTATTGACTATCATGGCAGTATAAACGCCTCGTTCACATGCAGAAATCTGTATTTGGGTATATGTATTTAAGTGCCTAAGACTTGAGCTTAAGCCTGTCCAACACAACAAAATCAAGAGATATAAAGCGCAGTCCAAAGTATCACAGAGGTGAATAGGGGATTAAAAAAAAAAAAAAAATTAAGAAAATATTTTTTTAAGGTGAAGCTTTTTATTTGCATTCCCTTTGGAGTCCATGCAACTGAGAAGCAACCTATAAGCAACACAAGAAGGCTGCCTTCCAAAAATTCCAGGTGCCATCTGTAAGGCAAAGGAGACAAAAAGAAAGAATGTCTGTCTTGATTAAACTTAATTTAGCAACTGACAGCAATAAATGGAAACAAAAGAGACAAAAGCAGAATTATGGCTATCGGTGAGAAGAATGATAAAAAAGTGGCTATTCAATATCTCTTATTGAATAACTAAAACTATTTGGTAGCTCTTGCATTTTGAAGCTGCTAGGAGAACAAAGAAAGTAAAATGGCAGAAATAACAGAAGGGATAGCATTTACTGTTGAGTCTTCAAGATTACATTTACAGATGTAAATTACAATAATTTTTCAAATATTAATATTCCTTACCTGATTTCTGTACTCTATTTCTGTGCATACACTTTGCATATCATCACTTTCATCGTAAGACTCTGCTACTGCAATGGGAACACAGTTACTACGACTTGTTAAAAATTCTTCATATTTTCTTGTTACTGAGGAACTTTCTTCAGTATTGTAATACCCATTGTCAAAGCAATTGTTGCCTATATTCTTTCTGACATCTGTCATGGTATAGTTATTTTCCTCTATGTCTTTGGCAGACTTTTTCACCGAAGTCTTTTTTTTGGCTGTTGTTTTGAGGCTTCGTTTCATTATTTTGCCACAATGATCCAAAATTCTGCCTTTCACAGACTGCAAGCCCTTGTGAATCCGTGCAATGGCAATCTGACATTTAGTCATTTGTCCAGGTTCCTCTTGTCCCATTGAGGAGTCAGTACTGAATGAACTCAGCAGCAAGGCAATGAATAGGTTGAGCACCTTAAAATAGTTAAAGGAAGTTGGAGACACTACTGTTAACAGAAAAGATGTTTCAGAAAACCTTCCTTAGATAAAAAAAAATCTCAGTCTTGCTTTCATCAACTACTGCAATGAAATTATTTACTATTATACTGGAATATAAATACAGTATGATATGGCTCCTTCTGGAAGGAATGGCAGCAGAAAAAGGAAGGAAGTGAGGGTGTGGGTATATCAAATATATTTTCACACACTCTGATGTCCATAATGTATGAAGAGGTAGATATGTTGAAAAAGAGCAGACAAAGATAAATTTTAATAACAACACTATCAAAAAGGTTCTGGTATAGACCAACAAACCAAGCAGATGAATAAGATTCCATCTTCCACGATATATACACTAGATCTAGTATATGTCACACAAACCAGAAAATCTGGGTACTGTAAACTTTTGATAATATAAGGATAAGTTGGCCAGCATTAAAAGCACTGAACAGTTTGGTTATTTGATCCAAGCAACACAAAAGATGAAGAAATCAGACACCAAATTATCAAAAGCACTGCACTTCTATACTCTGGGTAGAAGGAATAATTTTATTTTGCTTAGCAGCTACCTCTTGTGTGAGAAAGAGAAAGACAGGGGAAAAGTAAAAAAAGACAGAAGAAAAACGTGTATTAAGTAACATCCAGAAAAGAGAATAGTGTGAATACTTTCCAAATGATAACGTTTGCATCAGAAAAAAAGATGCCAGTGAATGGATACATTCAGTAGGGACTGAAAAATAGCTTGAAACTCACCACCAGGTTTCCTATCACCAGGACTAGCAAGAAAATGGGAAGACATAGCCCTTTTCCAGCCACTTCCATACATTCCCACATGGTTTCAATCCATTCTCCACATAATATTCGGAATATAATCAGGAATGAATGACAAAAATCCTTCATGTGCCAGCGTAAATACATATCGGTGTTTATTTTAGAGTAATTATTCTCATAATAACTGCCTAAAACCTGCTTTCCTACTACAGCAAAAATAAATACAGTGATAATCAAAACCAGAGTGAGGTTACCCAGAGCACCAACTGAGTTTAGAATGATTTTCATAAGAGTATTTAAGGCTGGCCAGGACTTTGCCAGTTTGAAGATCCTGAGCTGTAAGTAAAACACAAGAGAACAATGTGAGTGGCAAACACTGCATAGATAGCACAGCACACATAAAAAACAGACCCTGCCTTTATCATGCTGTCTTTACTTCAGTAACACCATCATAACTTTTTCCCCAAAGAAAGATTTTTAATTATTCCAATCCAAAAGTGCTGTGCTTAAGCTCAGATTGTTAATGTCACTGAGAACAGAGAACTGCCAAAGGAAGCTTTCAAATTGTTTGTGCTAAGTTAGATATGAGCAGGTGTAAATCTATTAGTATTAATACCTATAACAATAATAGTAATAAAAATCAAGTGACTTATAGGTACTTCGACGAGGCCTATTAAATGATTGCATTTTGGACTAAATCAAATGTAATAAGACAAAAATTGAAAAAAGAATTTTTTCTACCTCTCACCCAACAGACTTAAAATAGGATATGAAGAGCCAGGTGGGATCTATTCTATGAAGTGTCATGAGTAAAAGGACATTTTTAGTCAAATTAGTATTCAGGGCTGTTAAAATCTCTCAGTCATGATACACAAGTTGAAATAGTATTCAACTGAATTTCTAGGTGTGATGACTATGAAAAGCTATGACGAATGTTAGAAGTAATTAGTAAATTTAGCATTCTAAATACACAGTAAGGACATAAACAAAAAAGTAACATTATACACAGACATCTCAGAGCTACTCCTCCTTTTCCCTAAGATGGAGTAAAGCCTCGAGGAGACCTCAAGGCCAAATCTAAGCCTCGAGGAAGGCTGTGTTATTTTACAAACATGAACGCAAAAGGAAAAGCTGTGAAGGAACCTTTGCTATCCTTAAGCTCATGACAACACTCAGATAATATCTTTTCCTAATTGAAGATCTGAAATGTGTACAGACCTAACAGAGAACCAGTGAACTCTCTGCTAGGTTGAATCTCCAAGGGGTCACACTGCACCTGGAGGATTTGTAGTATCCAATGTACACAGTATAATAAACATATTGAATGTATTCTTTAATATTCATTAATATTCACTCTAATTAAATATTCATGTTGGCTTATTATTTAATAACAAAGAGAACTGATTTAACCGATATGTCAGTAAAATAATTGGAGAATATTACACTGTAATCTTTTACAAATCTATACAACACACGTACTTTTAAAAAAGAATAAAGAAATAATTACCAGCCTGAAAGATGACAGATTTTCTTCAAAGCTTATTAGGCCAATCATAACAACTACACTATCAAAAATATTCCATTTTTGCTGAAAATAGTTGTAAGGATCTAAAGCGATGATTTTCAAGATCATTTCTGCTGTAAAAATCAGGGTGAAGACCTGAAAAAAGGAAAAAGAAACTCAGCAAAAAGTCACTGAAAAAGTATGTCTCCTTATGGGACCGCCCCAGTACAAATATGGGGTTATAACTCCATATTCATTCTAATACAGACCTAACTTACCTTGTCACTTATAAAAATCATTTGTTGGTAGTTGGGTGGCATGTCAGGGTACTCCAGAGCCATGAATAAGGTATTCACAATAATGCAAACCATGATTAAGAGATCAACAAATGGATCCAAAATTACCAATTTCACCTTCTCTTTGACTGCTCTCCAGAATGGACAGCAATTCCAAATTAGATACTTTTGAGCAAAACGTGTCCATAATGAAGGGCATTTCAGTTTTGACTCTTGCAGTTCTAAATGGCAAAGAGGAAAAGCGACATATGCATAATCTTATGTGGAATATCATAGTATGAAGAAAAGGAGAATCAGTCATAGAAAAGATTGAAAAGAAAAATCTATCATCTCGTGAGCAGAACGGCATCATCGAAAAAAATTGTTTCACTCATTTTACACAAACTAATTACACAGGCTATTTCAAGGTCACCATCAACAAACCTCACAAGTACAGAAACAGGTGATATTACCCAACTCTTAATATGTTTGTTATGCTACTGAAGGATGATAAAGGATCTACATTAGGGAGAAATAACTTAACTGTCTCTGGGAGACTGACAACTTGTTTTCTGTGAGTTATATCTGTGCAGTCACAGACGCAGCATGGGTTGAAAAAAAAAAGTCCAGGATAAAACAAAGAAGGGTGACCCCTATATCTTGGTACCCATAGTTGAGGATAGGGTTATAACATAAGTTGGAAGGGACCTCAGGAGATCTCTAGCGCAACCCCCTTCTCAAAGCAGGGTCAGCCACGAGGTCAGAGACGGCATAACCTGTTCCTCTGTCTGACTGTCCTCATGGTGGAAGCTTCTCATCACACACAGCTTGAAGCTCTCTTCTTTCAATTTATGTCTGTTCTCTCGTCTTCTCATTGTGCACCATTGTGAAGAGCCTGGCTACACCTGCTTGATAATGTCTTCCTGCACACTTGAAAAGTGGTATTACCTTCCCCTCAAAACCCTCTCTCCGGGCTGAACCAGACCAGCACTGGGCAAGTGCTCCAGCCCCTGACTCGGTGGCCCTCTACTGAACTCAGTGTATTTCTTGTACTGCAGGGGCTGGGGGGTAAACTGGGCGTAGTATTTGTTCTAGCAAGTGCTTAATAATGGATGATAATCACTTTTCTCCTGGCTATGCTCCTTTTAATACAGTCCAGGATACTGCTAGCCATTGCTGCCGCAAGGGCGTGCTGCTGGCTCATGCTCAGCTCGCTGCCCACAGGGACCCACAGCGCCTTTCCCGCAGGGCTGCTTCCCAGCCAGCCAGCTCCCAGCCTCTATTTTTGCAAGAGGTTCTTGCAGATATGCCAAAGTTTACGTTTGTTCTGTTTGAATTTCCATAAGGTTCCTGTTGCCCCATTCCTCCAGCCTGCTTGTGTCCCTCTAGATGGCAGCCCTTACCTCCAGCAAATCAAGTGCTTCCCCCCCAGTTTGGTGTCATCTGCAAAATGTAAGAGCAAGCCCTCTGTTGCCTCCTCCAGGTCACTTAGGATGTGGCCTAGGATACACCCTGTGGTACTCCACTTGTTACCTGCCTCCAGGGAGGATAAATATGACTTGTTCACCAGACACTTGAAGCCCAAACATCCAACCATTTTTTTGCCCAGGTGGCTGTCCACCCATGCAGACCCTAACACCCTCACTTGGATGAAAAAGTACTGTGGGAGACAGCACTGGAAGCTTTGTTAAAGTCAAGGTAAATGAAAATATTGCTCTCCCCTCATCCACAAACCCCAGTCATTTTATTGTACAGGGCAATTGGGTTGGTCAGGCATGATTTACCCTTGGTAATTGCAAGTTACAGTCGCAGTTACATGAGATATGAGAATATTTATTCTACTGAAATTTGCATTTGATTACCGCATAATTTCCTCTAGTGACTTTTAAAATAATGCTGACTGTTTGTGACATTTTGCTCTCTTAGGTCAAGCTATACAATCACCATAGCAAAAACACTAAGGAATGACTTACGCAAACTATCTGTAATAACAGTGGCTGCACTCATTAACCTCTGTCTTCGAAAAGGATCATTAATAGACTCCACTGACAATTCATAGGACAGCAGTATCTGCCTCTGGTTAGAAAGACAAAAGAAGATAATATAACAAGGGAATACGAATAAGTAGCAATACAAAAATTATGTCCAGCGTAAGATAAACACGCCTTTTCAAATACATGTTGTAATGAAGCCTTACCTTGCTGAAAGAATGTAAAACAAAACAACAAAACAATATCACATGTTTGCCTTTGAAGGCAAAGGACATTTCATCAAAAACAGAAATATTTTTCAAGAAGTTGTTTCCTTCTGAAAATATTAAAAAACGATAATGCCGTTATACAATTATAGAACCATTAATGGGGAGCAAATGAAAAAATCATTCCATCTATCCAGTGACTGATAAAAAGTGCACACAAAAAGAACACTGACAATCAGTTTGAATAAATTATTGGCTATTTAATTATGAAATATTGATTATTAATGAATAATAAATATTTATTAACATTAAGAGTAGTTATTTAGTGAATCAAAAGTATTGGTTTTCCCAGCCCTATTAAGCCCATCAAGAGCTATACTAATATTGAACTGCCTAAAACTAGGAATGGGGCTACTTTTGTTTTCATTAGAAGTTACAGAATGCTAAACACAGTGTTCCTGATGTGCAACGAAGGACAGGCCAACACCTGTATCTTATGAGACACACTGAATTATTATCAAAGACTCAGTTCACGACACATTAATACCCACACAGACACAGACACTTTTAAAAGACTAAGTAGACAATTGTAAAACACGGTCTGCAAATAGGTGAGACTCTGAGGTAGAGAAAAACAGAAAGAACGAAGATTCCAGTATCAGGAAGGACATAATTAGAACTACCAGCTGACAGGCAGCTACTGACTGACCACATCATAATGCACAGTACCTTAGTATTCCTTTCAGTACAACTTGATTTGTTTCATTTTCTTTTTGCGGGGAGGGTATATAAGTAAAGATACGTCATATCATTACTTCGAACTTTTACGATATGATTTTTATGAATGTATTCTACAAAACTGTGATTCCGGGAATGAAACTGATATCCTTGGCCTCAGGGGTTTAATAGTAATTATTACTTTTTGTCTCTCTGGTATTTTAATGACTTGAAAAGCTAAGCAAAACTTAGCTGATAGAACTGTCATAGAATAGACATATAAAATGAATTTATAATACGGTGCTAAAATGTTCATTTTTCTAACTGTATTTCTTCAGAATCTAAAAGACTCAATCAGACTATTCTAATTACATCCCAGTTACCAGTGCAACTTGTCCTTTCATTCCTTTCTCTAATGTTTGGGGTCTCAGAGGAGTGAAACCTAGAAAAATTTGTGTGCCAGCCTGACTAAAATCCTCAGTCTTCTTGTTGAAATTCACATCTGTTCAGAAGCATTCAGAGTTAGTGTTTTCAAAAAGGTTGAGTATTCATCAACACTGAAGCGGTTACTGCTGCTCATCTATCTTTAGCTGAAGTAAATAACTGGCGATGAGGAGTCCTCTGACAAATCAGGATTTAAAATAGGGATACGCACTAGTCAAACAGTCCATTCAAGTTTTTATACAACTGATTAGGTCCCACCAAAGAGTTTCTACCCAATATGCTTTTTTGTCTTTGACTTAGCATCTTTAGCCTCTTTTTGTGCTTAAAGCAGAGAGTACGTTGTTTGAAGAGTCCTCAGTTGCAGCAGAGCTAGTACTACCGGTAGTTGCCATGACATAAAACAAACTGCCATGTTTGTTGCAGATTATATTTATTTGACTATGGTAGAACTCTACATCGGAGCAGCTCACACTGCTTGGATCATGCCATAGGCCTTCCTTTTTTTTTATTTTTTAAATATGAAATACCAACACTTGTAGGATGAAGTGAGAACTGTGATGTAGGGTAGTGAAAGGAAGTGAATGTACAGGTGGACTATGCATCTTGAAGAACCCTCATGACTGATAAATAGCTGCTTCTGCTGTCAACTGATCATCTGTAAATTTGTGTAAGACAGCATAAGACTACAGCCAGGATCTCACACAGTCACTGTTACCTGGACTTGGGTCTTGGAATTCTTCACGCAGATAGTGTAGAGGCATCTGTTAGCAAGTACGGCAATGTAGTTCAAACTCTGCAGAATATACTCCTGAAAAGTGGGTTCCACTTAACATTTCTTGTACCAGGTTCTCATGCTATCTGTTATCTGTTTCCAAAAGTTCCTATACAGAGATATTCATAACTTTGCCATTCTCTGCACAGAGAGAGGGGAAGGGACCTTGGGAAGGGCATGAAAATGTTATTTCTGAAATGTAAAATACAGACTGCTTTTGGCATCCAACCTGTGCAGATTTTGCAGCCTTGGAGAAGTAATGTCTAGGAACTAAACCAAATTCATCTCCTGCAACACAGTCACAGACTTAGAAGAAAAAAATTAAATAGGGATAATCAGCCATAAGAGTTGATTTTTATACTTATAGAAGATATGACACCTGCTATGGAAAGACTTGTTTTTCCTCAATAGGTATAATAATACACTACCATGGACTGTGTCACAGTGTTCCCTTTAAGTACAGCAAAACCAAATTAGGTCACAAAATGGCATAATATTCTTGACACAGCAGGGGAAACATTAATGATGCTCTATAAGAAGCACATACTATACTAAAGGAGATGACAGATGGCAGTTGCTGCCAAGTGGATGATTTTGACTCCTTCAGCTCAGACATATAATTTAATATAGCTAGGATCATGGAATTTAGAAGAAATTCTGACCATGCTGACTGCCAGAATGAAAACCTAATCCATTTTAGCTAGGATGACACGTCTGATAAAAACTCCCCTACAAGGACACTTTTCAAAAGGAAGGAAGTTGGGCCATTACTCCTTTAGTTCCACGACTGGACAGTTTCCATTTTCTATGAAATGGGTAGGAACGATTCTGATATTCTCCCAGAAGCAAGAGAGAATCTGTCACAAGATGGAACAAACTATCATGGGGGCGTCATAGAAAATACGTTGGGAGGCAGAGGGGTGAGGGATAAGATCAAAACGAACAGTGTATGTTTTGGTGATGATTTCCAGCTCTCCATATCTAGAGATGCTGCTCAGCCACAGTAATTATCACCAAAGAAATGGAAGGAAGAAACACATCTGAGAGGGTGAATGAAGACTGGTTTGAAATTCTAGACTGCATTATCAAAGGTGTGACTGGGAACCAGGGTTTCAGTCAAGGTGTTATTTGGACATCTACTTTTGCACTATCTTTTTTTCCAGTGGACCCCGTTTGGTCTAAGTCACAAGCCTGTACTGGAGAATGGCTGTGGCTGAACCAGTATAAGGGCATTAAAAGCTTTCTTTTTAGATATTGTTGAAAATAACACAGTAATATTGGTAATTGCCTGAGAATTATTTTGGAAGATTCAACTCAAGATTAAAATATCTAAATATAGGCATCTAAATGTGGAGGTCTACATAGAGCCAGAGAAAGATTAAAGTTGGGAAGGTCCTCTGAAGTCCTCCCACTCCACCACTCAAAGCAGGGCAAACTTCACCTGTAAGGGCCTTTTCCAGCTACTTTCTGAATATCTCCAAAAACAAAGACCCAAAAATTTCTCTGGATGACCTGTTATAATGTTTATCCTCTGTCACAGTGGGGTTTTTTTCCCCCTTAAAAACTAATCAGAATTTCTCTTGTTGCAACTTGTTCCCCTTGACTTTCTATTGTGCACCTGTAAGATGATCTTGGCTCCTTCCTGTTTATACACTCCCATAAGATATTAGTAGACAGCAATAATCAGTTTTTTCCCTTTCCCTTTTCTCCTTCAGGCTGAACCAACCCAACATCTCCACTCTTCCTCACACCTCATGTTCTACAGCCCCTTAACCACCTTGGCAGCCTCCACTGGCTTTGTGTGATATCTCAACATAATCCTTCTACTGGAGAGCTCAAAACTCAACACAGTACCCCAGGTGCAGTCACACACGCACTTGTCATGCCAAATAAAGACACACACAAGGACTAAGCATTGAAAAGGTAACAAATCTATACTCTACACAGATGCTGGACCATTGGTAACGTGATAGCAAGGACTGTCCATGAGATCTACGGTATTTTGCCAGTGTCAAAGGTGCTGTGAAAAAACCCCAAGATTCAGCAAAGTAAAAATTACAAGTCTTAATAGCAGTTTCTTAATGGATTTAGAAAGGAGGGATGAGCAGAGGAGCCAGAAGTCACTGCTGTAATCAAGAGGTGAAATAGCATGTGTGGGATTCAGCCTAATACTCAGCCATCCACATTTAATTTGTCCACATGCACAATGCATCTAAAATCCCATTATAATTGATGCATATTTTTTTTATAAGTTCGATTCACTTAAACATAAGCGTCTGAAGCCAGTTGAGATGGTTTATTGAGACATTTGGTATCTGAGACCTCCACAGTCTCAGACTAAGCAGGCATGACACATCATGTCTGTACCCTTCTGCAGAGTAGGTGGAGGCCAAGTAAGACACTCTGGAAATCCTCTAATCATAGAATCATTTAGGTTGGAAAAGACCTTGTCACTAGGTATCAATTTGTGACCCAAAAAATTAAATCTCCATTCAACTCTGGGAGTTTAGAACCCAAATCACATGTAGACGCCTGCAAACAAACACCTGGAGCACAATCCAGTTGCCTAAATCTAAGAATTTAGTAGCATTTGAGATGTCATAATGTATTTGAGATATCCACACAGTGCTGGAAGATGTGCCACAGATGCCAAAGATATCCAGGATATCCAACCTGACCAAGAACATCTAAAATGGCACCAGATGCTTATAGTTACACAAGAGAATCACACCCCTAACATGAGAAGTCTTCATACTGAACTAAAACCAACCCTAAATATTTAGGCCAGAGAATTAGCTGTGTGTACAAAAAAAGAAAGGTTAGGTTATTAGGGAAATTCTAAAACTTACAGGATTTTATACGTTTGTCTATGTAGCACGACAGAGGTGCCGACAGATCTTACCACAGCTGTAAGTGTGGAGGGTTATAATGCGTCATAAGCATGCTACTTCTGGCCACTTTGAACTTCCCCTTCAAGTCCATATAGTGCTGTCTCCTGCTGGTCCCAAAATCTAACTTTCAGATTGCTTTAAAAACAAGTTAATCCAATACATGCAAGAAGAGGAAAGGAAAAAAAAGGGTAGGGGGGCAAAAAAATTGCAAATAAAGAAGGCTTTTCTGCTCATCAAATTGTCATATCACATGCAAATCTAATGGATGTATCTTCTGTTTTGAATACTTACAAGCTTCTTGTGGCAGTGACCAGGCTGTGAATTAAACATGTGTTCATCTTTGCCATGATCACCCAAAACTAAGTTTTGTCTTAAAATAGGTTTTTCTTTCTTCATCTCTTTTTCTTTTGAATTTTTCAAGTCAGCAACTGCCATTTCAGATCTGACATGTAAGGCCTTATTACCTTCTCCCGCAGCCAACATCTGTAAAAGAAAGGGCAAAAAGTCTGTCTATCAATACAAGGCAAATGCCAATGCATGGGCTAGGTTCATATACAGTTTAATTATTATGCAATCTGAATTCTTTGCACTAACAATTCCTACCTTTCAAATATTCAACTACTATAAAAAGATAGGAGTACAAAATGCTATTCACAATATTGAAAGATAAAGCAGGGTTACTTATCAGCTACTGTAATTAAAGTTTGTCCTTGCCACTTTAGACATTGTATTTTGTATGTGAATTACAGAACATTATGGTGTATCCTTTTACCCTTCTTTTCTTGCTTTGGAAAGTACCTTGAGCCCAAAGACAACAGAAGACTAAGGGCTCAAACTAAACACTATAACGTTAAACCTTTCTTAACTGCTAATCCTGTTGAAAGAAAAAAAGAAGGAAGAAAAGCCTAAGTAAAGCTTGGCAAGCTGGAATTTCAGACAGAGAAACATTACAGGCCTGTCAACAGCTGTAGAGGAGGAATTTGGTAAACTGTTGATGCTTTTCACCTTAATGATGAAATGGGATAGTTGCTAAAGAATAGTTGTATGTCCTTTTACAAGTTGGACCTTTCTAATTGTTAGCAGTAAATCAGAGGTATCTTTTATAAAAAGTTAGAAGATAAAATATGTCTTAACAATAATTTTCAATCTATCTTGTTGCCTCAGCTCAGAGCTTCACTTTTCAGAAATAAAATAAAAACAACAAGGTGATCCCTGGTCCCGTACAGGCCAAGGAATGAATGAACCTAGGCAATACTGGGCCAAGAGGAAACACTGTAGAAATCTGACGTGTGTCTCTTAGCTCTCCAAACCAACAGCAAATAAACTAACGCAGTCTCTGGATGTCCTTCTACATTAATGTGGACCTAATGGTATTAGCCTGGCCAAAGACTATTCCTGCTCTTGTCAAATGGTAGACCTTCTGCAGGCAATGACTCAAAAAAAGGCATGACACCCCTTAGATAGCTGAGCACAGTGGCTCTCAGAAAGCTGGATTTTTAATCAATCCTGAAAACTATCAGCATCAGAACTTCCAATCTCAGGGAACTGTAGAAATGACAGCTTTTCTTATGGAAGCAAATTTATCCGCTCATACTTCCTTCATCAGACTAGGCAGTAACAGTAAGAAGGATTATCCAGAGAAATGGATTTTTGTACACAGTAATAGTGGTAGTGTACAAGAATGAGGCAAATCGCAGAGCACAGGCACCTGTGCGATACCATAAAAGCTATACACTTGCCAGCAAGCCATTCCTATGCAATGCCAGGTCTGCGAATCCCCAAACTTAATATGATTTAACTTGGACTCATGCTGGTTTTTTGTATCACAGAAATGTTTATATATATTTTTATATATATACACCTGTGTATTTATAAAGAGACAGAGAGAAAGAGAAATGAAGTGTGAAAAAGTATTGTAAGAAGCACATTTTTAATTAAAAACCTTACTTCCCTAATTCAAAAACAGAAGAAAACAAAAGGAACCACATACTATATATTGGCTATAATAATTTACAAACCTGTTCTTTCTCTAGAATTTGTTTGGCATCCTGAAGTAATTTTTCCTTTGCCTCTGTTTCAGCAACAGTAGCTTTATTTTGCTCTTCATATGCCATGGTTACTACAGCCAAGATCAGATTGAAGAGATAAAATGAGCATAAAAAGATGACCCCCAGAAAAAATAAAATGTAGTTCTTTCCAGATGTACGGATAGTCTGTGAGGAAAAGGTAAAGGTTGTAATAAATTCTTAACAAACTAACATTTACAACAGAATTTCCAATCAACTTTAAACAATTTATGTTCTTATACAATACAAAAGGTCAACGTACTGCACTGTTTTCATTAAACAACAATAGGATCTAATTCTGGTCTAAGTTACACAGAAGGTCTAGAAACACATCTAGTCAGGAGTTCCCCTGGCCTTCAAGCAAATAAATTTCAGCTCTTAAAAACTTCTCAGTGATCATACAGTGTTTTCTTTTTATGTAACAGACCATTAAACATTCATAATGATGCCATGTACTGCAGAGAAGAATTAACAAAATCCATTCTTAAAATTAAATGAAATATCTCCCAGAAAAACAGGCAAATGATCGTCAGAGTGTAAGTTATAAGAAGACAACTTCAGCTGTAAAAAGATATACAGGTGACTACAGAAGAAATTAATAAAACTCAGTGATAAGGATGAAAGCTAGGATTATCTAAACAATCATGAAAGATGCTAAAATCAGAGAATCAGAGGCAATATTTAGACTGATTGCTTATTCTTACATTTTTTTAAATGGTAGCAGAGGAGATGGCTCAAAACTAAGCTCTGAGACATTAAAAACTAAAAACCAGTTGACCTCCAAATGGTGAAAAGAAGATGTATCCTTTTTAAAAAAATCTCAGTTAATAAAGGTTGCTGGAAAAAAGTTGAAGTGGACCATATGAAAGTGACAGAACAAAGCAGAGGATAATTCCCTTCTAGTAAAGGCCCTGCATAGATCCATCTAGGGATAAGGGATCCATGTGCATGCAATTTTTGTATCTTTTTTTGTCAAAAAACAGAATTTAAAAGTTATATTCAACCCTCTGAATCAAAATATAGGGGCTCCAATTTTTTTAGTACCAGTTGTCAAAAATGATCTGAAAGGAAAGTGTATACGTTGAGCCAAAAGGTTTGGTGAGGAGTCAGTACTTAACACGCAGAGAAACAGAGTATGTAACAAGTCCTCATATCCCCTGCAGCAGCAGTGAGCTCACTAGCCAGATCTAATCTATATCCCAATCCTTTGGTAGTTACACATTAACATTTAACTCTTAATCACTGACCCAAGTGTATGCTCCAACAAAGCTATGAGCATTCACAGCAGGATTGCTCCCATCCAATATCACTTGCAGAAGGTGTTGCAACTTAGTCACTTGAAGCTACTTCCTTACTATTTACGTTGATTTTAAAATAAATTTGGTATCAGTAACGTTAAAACAGGTGCAGATTTTTCTAGTGGACATAAAGCTCTAAACTGCATATCTAAAGTCATTCTAGCAGCTAATAAAAGTACCTACCTGTCTGTAGAGACGCTCCCAGTAATCCTGTGTCATCAGACGGAATAAAGAAAGGAAGGCCCAGCCAAAATGATCAAAACTTGTATAACCAAAGTCAGGATTCTTCCCAATCTTCTTGCAGGTATAGTTTTCTGGGCACTCTTTGCTAATCAGAAAAGAAATGTTAAACAATACTTACTTGCATTATTACATTGTACCTGAAAGCATCCACTACACAACATCAAATACAGATTTGCTCAGTTTATCTGAAAGTCCGTTTTGTTACTCCCCAATATAATTCTGCCAGAAGGGCTGATTTATATCAGACAATCCTAGAAAGCCATTTATCTAGTTAAAGAAACTAGACAGAAACTCTCCACTGATCTAGTACATGTGCAAACAAATACATAGAGAGGGGGGAAAAATAGAAGTATTTCCTTTTAAATAATTCACCAAGATGAGGAGAGGAGAATTTATTAATATCTCACAACTCTTTACTGATCTGTTCCCCTCCTCCTTTATATCATTCTACATTACCATTATATTACCAGTGCTTAGCAACAAAGCATATATATAATTGCTTGCATCCTAGTACTTTACTTCATTCTTTCTCTGAATGTGAGATACCTGGTCTTTAATTTAATAACCCACACACACATATTCCACCCTCCTGAAAAATCATCACCATTCCTTTAGGCCAAAAATAAAACCACAGTACATCTGGGGGAAAAAATGAGAAAGTACTAAAACTGTTTTGGTCACTTACTTGGGATCTGAACTGAACCCACAGAGCAATATTTCAGAAGATTTATTCATTCTGTAGCAGATATCTAATAAAAAAAAAATATGAAGGAATCATAAAATCAGAAGTTGTCAGCTCCTACAGCACTCTGACAGTAAAGCACACATACTGCACTTTAAAAAACACCCTGATGGATGAAATCTCTGTGAAAGACTCCTTTTACAACAAAGGGCATATAGGGCTGTTTCTCAGCAGATCTGTCCCTATGGCAACTTAACAACAAAAACAACAAAAAGTAAATACACAACTCACAATGTAAGATGTTGTCTGATCTCTGGTAAAAAAAAGAATCTCTGCTAGAAGTAGGCAAAATCCCTGAATGATATAGATTAAGTGATGGAAAAAATAATTGTCTGTGTAGTACCGTACCCCTAAAATTAGGATCCTCATACCATGTGCATAGGTAAAGAAGCAAATTCTTATAGATAACTCAGTCCCTTCTACCCCACAGACTGCTAATCTTTCTCCAAATCCAAGATTCACTAATCTCACATTCAGCTGTCCAAGAGACTTCGTATTACTACTTGTGCAAATGGAAGGACATACCTTCTTGTGAGAAATACATGCAACTGTACTTTAACATCTCTGTGAAAAAAACGACATACATAGGAAGATACAGAGATTATGTAAAGTGAGAAAAGAATAAAATTTACCTTCATCATTTGGTATATATATCTTGGCATCCTTACATAATGTGTCATTGTATATAGTATTATTGAGGACACATTTGGATGTCAAATTGCCCATAAAAAGCTGGAGGCCTATTAGAGCAAATACACTCAAGCAAAAAACGGTCAAAATCAACACATCAGTAAGTTTCTTAACAGATTCAAGAAGTGAATTTACGATGACTTTCAGACCTAGAAAAATAAGATTCAATAATATGCAAAATGAGAAGAGGAATGCAGTAGTGTTCCCATATGACAATATACAACAGTTGCAAGTATGTTAAAAACAATCAATGTAAATGGTTTTGTAACCTCAGAGTATTAAATGAGGTAAAATAAAGCATAGCAATGAGTAAAGTATTTTTACTTAAATTTTATAATCATGACTTATTTAGCTTTTACTTCCTTCCAACACTAATTTTGCTAACTTGAAAATTCTAAATTAAGATGGCATCTAAGCAAACTCTTATGAACTTTAACAAATATGGAGAGATTTCTGTGCCTGATTAACGTTAAACAAGTACTTCACATTGTGCCAAATACACATTACAATAAAGGATAGCTTTTGCTGACCTCAGGGAATTCTGCCTTAAAAGATAATGCCTTACAGATGTCACCAGTTTAAAAATAAAAGAACATTTATGACACTGGGAAGGGAACAAATATATGTTGGGGACCACCCAGCTGGAATGCAGCTTGGCCGAAAAGGACCTGGGGTCCTGGTGGGCTCCAAGTCAAACATGAGCCAGCAACGTTGCCTTGGGACAA
>JAVJGG010000073.1:39667127-39695491 GCA_035590195.1 Aviceda cuculoides
GATCTCTCCTGTCCTTATCTCGACCCACAAGCCCTTTGTTATATTTTCTCTCCCCTGTCCAGCTGAGGGGGGAGTGAGTGAGCGGCTGCGTGGTGCTTAGCTGCTGGCTGGGGTTAAAACACAACAGATGGACACAAGATACCAGATGGATATAAGAGGGAATGGAACTTAAATTTCAAACAAGTAAGTCACTATCATCAACTGATGTATCTGTAAATCTAATTCCGAAATTTGTATACTGACCTATTCAATAGCCTCTCTATTTATTATTCACACAACACTCATGCACAGAAAGTTTGAATAAGAGTGTTTTACAGAGAGAAAACAAACACATTTATCAAAAGTTCAGTGGAAAAATGAACATTACTTTACTTACATGCTAAAAACATCTAGTAACTTCAACCATAATAGTTGGAAGGAAAATCACTCTAGCCTAAGACATTTCATATTTTTAAGAAATGGATCCTGCAAAACAAAGTCATACAATACATTACTAGATCATGTCATCCACTGATGAAGAACACTATTGAATTTGATATAAAGTATCTTTTGACTCTTTTAATTTAGGTTAAGATTCTTGCAGAGACAAATCACGACTGTATTTATGGAACTTATTGGACCTTCTGGTTATGGTTCACTGCCCATTAGCTGACATCGACCACAAGTAATTCTGAGACAGAGTGATGCCAATGATCTTCCATTAGAAGCAGCAACACAAACCACTGTTTCACACAAAAAACTCCACAAAACACATCAAATTCAACTGTGCACATAACAGCAAATAGGTATGAACACAGGCATCAAAATACTCTCATGAAGGCAAAATCTCAATCTCTGGAGAGCGGGGAATGGAAATCATGTCAGATGGAGAACAGGTATGGTATATTTTTAGTTTCCTTAAAGATAGCAACATCACAGGAATAGAGGATGTCTCTTCTGGACACAATAAAAATAAACACAAATCATAATCATAGCAAAAAGCTGATATTAACAGAAATCAGCTGTTATTTTTGCCTCCCTACCACATGCAATCAAAAAAGTTTTCCAAGTAACTTTAGAGTTAAAAATAAACAGTTCTTCCTCATTAATGCAACTTCCTGAAATTTGGTAAACCTGCTTAAGTGATATCACGACAGACAGAATTTCTCAATAGAAATCCTAGTTTTTCTACTTTAAGAATCCTGTTTTCTCTTAAGCCCTCAAATCTGCACACTGCTCTGGAGCAAAGCGCTATATACAAATTTTCAGAGTGCAAACCACATGGTTTCCTTGCCTCTGCTCGAAACAGAATTATCCCTGATCATTGCCTGGGAAAGTTGTTCTGGTTTTGGTGCAGTGGCTCTCGAGCTGACCTTTTGCAGGACAGCCACGTGACAGCAACATGGAACGCACAGATGTAATTGCACAAATATAGTCCCCTGGTGACTGCATTTGTCAATGCACTGATGCCAAATACAACAAAAAACTAAGTACACTTTCTATTCTGTGTGTAGATCTTTAGAGCCTTTTGGGGAAACAAGCTTGTGTGTTTAAAAGGAAGACAAGCTAATCGAAACCATCTTGGTTATGTCTTTCAGGTAAATATCTTTGAAAAAATGCGGTACAGGATAAAACAGCAAATTCAGCGATGGTTTCCATTGTGCTCAATCATTCAAAGAAGAAGCAGAGACCTGACTTGATCACATCATAAGAACTTACAGATGAATGAGTCCTTTAGTAGTGGATGGCTCTTCAATCCAACAAACAAAAGCTGAAAGTTGAAACCAGTCAAATGTGAACCAAAAAAAGGGCACATATATTATAACAGGATGGACAATTAAGTACTGAAACAACTTGTAAACACTTGTGGCCTTCTCAAATACTCAAAATAATTAGTGGTTGATTAGAGTAGGCCTTCATTTTCTAATCCTCACCTAGCTCTATATACATATGTATACAGGTTGAGAACTGATAGATTTTCATATTACAGTATTACTTTATAATATATATTTGGAGCAGTATAACAGTTATTAACCCTGATGCTTACAGCACAAATTATATTCCTTACAAGTTTATGTAATGGAGGCAGTTCATTGCTCAGCAATAAATTTTCATACTCCTTGGTAATTCAAGTGTTTGCATCGGATACACTTGCAATGAAAATTATTTGCATAGATTTCTGTTTACTACAGCTGCAACTTCAGAGAATTTGCAATCCTCCCTGCTGTCTAAACTAAACTGGCAGACAGGGAGAGAGGCATCCCTACAATTTGGGAAATACTCTAACCTCTGACAGAGGTTAACATTAAAAGCCATCTCTAAATAATGCACACACATCTAGTACAAAAAAAAAATCAAATGCATCCTTCATGGGCTGAATTAATTCAGCTGCTGGCCAGAAGCTTCAGGATTCTCCTTAATTTCAAGACCTAGATGAGATTCCAGGAATGTCTCTTATAAAATACCATATCCCCAGAACAAGAGTAATATGAGACAGCAGGCAAAAAGAAAAGCAGTGGGGAAATACATCTTCTTTGTTACACTTGGAATGCAGAATTACTACATATTACATACACAATAAAACCAAAACCAATACACACATACACAGAGAAACATATTATACAAAATATTCACAGGCATGAGTCTGTCACAGAAAAAATTAGGGGCTCTGGTTAGTAAGTATCTCTGAGATAAACTAAAGGTGTGACCCAATCCCTCCTAGAAAAGAATCTAATAGTGTAAAGTACATGACGTATTTATCAAGATAATAATTTATATGATAGCCATTTCCCTTTTTTCATGCTGCACGATGAAATAAGAAGTCACACGGACATGAAATATGGTATTTGGTAAATAGCTAATTGGTTTTACAGAATAACAGGAAATAGCTTTTATGGTAAGTACACATTAAACGATTGTTACACAAAGTAGCTTTCTGCCTAATGACCTAATGTACACTGAATAAGTCTGAAAATTAGCTCAGTGCCTGAAGTTCAAGTTATTCCATCTGCTTATCCTTAGTATTCTGAAAAACAGCATCAGTATTTTTGAAGCATTTTGTATTTCTCAAAACATGCTAAGAGCATGCAAAATATTGCTACTACAATCTCTGAAAGATTTCCAGTATTTCTGATGCCATCTTGCTAACACAGTTTATTCTTGAAGTCTTACCTTTTATTGCATGGCTCCAAACACAGCCATGAAGTGACAAATGAAAGAGTACTAGCAAAGATTGAGCTATTTGGCTTCAAACCCATTTCTTATTGTAGCTTCCTGTAAGATTAAAGTCTAAACTTCAACATGTCAAGAATGCAACTGCTAAAAATTATGTAATACCAAGCAGCTTTACAAATTAAAAACAAACCATATATGCTAGTGAACTAGAACACAGTATTTAGCAGCTAGATGAATGTGAGAAAGCAAATTTAAAACAAAGTCAATGCTGAAATAATAATTTATCTCCTCTCTCCAAAGCCACCTGGATTTCATCTCTGTCTGTCCCTCCTCTCTAGCTAGCTGGGGCATCTGATTTATCAAAATGGCTTGAAAATTTAGCTTCTTTCTTTGTTTCCAGTTGTCATCGCATTGGTTCCACATCTCCTACTTACAATAATTGGCAGTCATTAAAAATGTATATGTAGCCACTGTTTTGTCACCATATCTGCAGAGCCCTTTGCTCATACGTGACCCAGTTGCGACAGAGGCTCAGACACATCAACTGCCTTAGTAACTCAGGGAACTCTCTCTCACTCCTCTGTGCCAGTGGAGAAACTAATGCCTTATCCAGCAGTCAAAAATAGAGCAATTGTAAACTCATTTGCAGTATTTTTCATTAGATTTCTACAAATATTCCCTCATTGTAAACAGTGCGAGAAAAATAATGCAGAAAGTGTGGGGATCTGCCTGACTATCATCTAAAATCACAACTTTATTCCAGATGATATTCTGCAACTTTTCAGGGCTTAATCCAGCAGCGCAAGGCAGTTACAGACAAACCACTTCCAGAGAACCACAGCAAAGCCTGTTCTCACTGTACATTGTTCTGTGAATGTATTTTTGTGGTTTTTACAGCAGACTTTGGACATGAAGGAGTCTAAAACAGTCGACTGTATTACTTGAATGTCTTGCTTACGCAGACACGTAGAATATGATACCCCAGGAAAATTTAGTCACACAATAAAATTAAATAGGGTTTAAGATCACAAAGTTTCACATCCCATAAAATACAGACTAAATACAGTAATTTCAAACAGTTACATCTGAGTCATGCCCATAAATTATATATAGGCTACAATACTTTTGCTTTCAAGCTATGTAGAATCTACCACGTCCTTTGGGGATTTCTTTCAGTGATTAGCGGGTCTTAAAATGCATGTCTTCTTCATATCTTGAATTTATGCAGCTCTTATCCCAACTACAGAACCTATTACAGTTTTTCCTGGAGGACTAAAGAGGCCTTTGTTTATGAAAAATATTTTCTACTTGTGGTTGTATAATTATATTTTTAAAACAATAGGGTTGGAAGTGATGTCCTAAAGCCAGCTAGCTGACACTTTAGCCCAAACCAGCATCAACTCTACTGATGTAATGCCTGGAGATATTTTTCTAGTCTCTTATTACAACAGATGGTGATTCCAAAACCTTTATATGCAATGTATTCTAGTGCTTCGCTATTCTCACTGCCAAAAAAAGGTTTTTCTTGTGCTTCATCTGAATTTCCTGAACTGCAATCTCAGCCTGTTACTTCTTGCTTCACTCATCATGGACGTGAAGATGAGTTTATTCCACATTTCTTCTTACTGCTACCACGTTTCCTTTCATCTTCTCTTCTGTAGACAAAATCCTCCTGAACTTTACATCATAATTCATACTTCACAGGCTCCAAATCATGCTTACAGCATATTTCTAAATCTTTTTAACATTTTCTTTGAATGCTGTGACTGTCAAACCTCACAAAGAGGGAATGGAGCAGCAGACAGAAGAAGCTGGGAAATTCTACAGCATTCTCGAACCTACTATTATTAAGGAAATATCATCTTCATGCTCTTACTTATTACGATTATTCACCCAACACTTACATTCTAGGCATTTCCATCCTTACTTCTCTCATCTCAACATCCTGACTTCACTCCTGAGACCTGTTTAGTTCTCTACCACTTCCTTTCTGGCTCAACAGCTGTTTGCTCACTCTAGTGTTCTCAGAACTTCACAATTTAGCCAAAGATGATCAGATTTTCATGGAAAATGAAAAATAATGCCTACACTCATATATACATCATGTTCCTTCTCTTCCAAAACCAAAAGCAAACAGCTAACATTATAAACTCGATCGTCTTGCCACTTTCCTAAAACGACACAAACATGACGAAAGCCTGAAAGGTTACTGCATAACAAAGAAAATCTTACCTAGAATATTTTTTGCATAATACTGTCTTTAGTTCACGCTTGGTAAACATACACACAGAAAACAGAAGATTATCACTCATATTTTTAGCAGCCCTCAGTAAATGTTTATTGGACTATGCGATCTCCAGAGATCCCTTCCAACAGCAATGATTCTGTGATGCAAAGGAATCATTGTATTTTTTTTTCTCCTTAAAGTAATGATTTGTTGATCTAAAAGGTTGAAGAAACACTGTATTATATATATTAAATGCACCAACTATCCACGAGAAGTTCTTTGATGCACAAAAAAAGAGGAAAAACAATTTTTAAATTGTATAACAATGTAAAAAGCAAGGTTCTCTGTCCATAAACAAATTCAATTTTAAATCAAATGTACAAAAGATGATGACTGCCCTTGAAGACACAATATTAACTTCACTAAATGAATAATCCATTGGTGATTATGGATAATGAAATGATGATTAGGGCTTTGAATAAAATTATTATTTCATTTTATCAAAGAAGAACACAAAAATAATATAAGAATTTCAGTATCTTTAAGAGAAAACAAGAAATTAAAGTATGTGTGAAAATAACTGTGTTATAAAGTCATCAACCTCTTAATGGACTAATGCATACTGAAATGTAGTAAGGCACTTTGCTCAGTATTTACTTATAGAGAAAACTTCACACTGCCTTATTCTTCTCCAGCCCAGAATCCAATAAAATTACGTAATTTATGCATGACAGCATCTGAAACACTTTGAAAATTACCATTAGCCTGAAGTCAGTACACAACTAAACTGTGAACAAAAAAAGCCTTAATTTTATCTTAGGAAAAAAAATTAAATTTATTAAACAATAAATGCATTTCACAATTGTCTTAGGAGATGCCTTAAATCATATGCTTCTCTCTGCTCTAACAAGATAAACCAGTTGAAATATCACAGTTAAGGACGGACTTTGGTCAAGGCAGATCTCATTTAAGAATCGTACCCTCCACTTGCAATTGTGATGAGGACACTGTGCATTCAGCAATGCTAGAAAATGTGATCTGTATCAAAGTAAGCGAAGTTTAAATTAGCAGAAGTAAATGGCCATTATGTCTTCTACTTATTGTTGTAGCCAGCATCGAACAAGAATGTGAATACCTGATCTTCATCTCCTTATCCCTTTACACATTTTTTTCTCTCACAGTAGGGGTGGGTTTTTTCACTAATTAACACCTTCACTGTTCTACCACAGTGAATTAACCAGTATAACAAAAAGGTGTGCCAACAGTACAGTCCTGTACACTTCATACAGATCCTCACCTAAAACATGGTAACTGCTGCAGCTGAGCACTTTTTGCATTAATGGTTAAAGTACCAAAGAGATGTTTGAGATGGGGGTGGGGTGGGAAGGAGCAGCTCTGGAAGACAGTATTAAGTTTCATACCATTATACAATCATTTTCAGGAATCCTTTTTCATTAGACAAAATAATACCATCTTCCCTGATCCTCTGGGGAAGGTAGTTTTGCTAATCTGCTCGGTGGGGCAGCCTCAAGAAGCTGCTAGATGCAATCTCGCTTTTAAGTATTTGTCCCTCACCACAGTCCCTTAAAAGACGGTGGACCCGGGCACTGAAAGGGTGCGTGTAAAGCCCTCCAGCACCTCATCTCAGGCTTAGAGCTGGAGCACCTCAGCGCTGGCACCCAGCACCAGCCTCCTCTGAACGCCTCAGCCCTGAGCCAAGCCCTCCAGAGGGGCCAAGTGACCTCACCCCACCGGTCTGCCCGCCCTCCCGCGGGGAAAACACGGCCTCTGGGGCACCGACAGAAGGGACGAAGACACCCCGTGAGCAGCAACAGGAGCACAGAGATAACCCCAGCGCTTTCCGGGAAAGGGCTGTGAACAAGCTGCTCTGAGGAAAGGCTGCTCTGAGGAGAACATGGCGGAGGCCAGGAGCAGGGCGGGACCGCTAGCCCCGCCCCCGCCTGGCCCCTCCCCCTCCGGCCGTTCCCCTAGCAACGCCTCGGGCGGTGACCGCCCCCCGCCCCACCTCGCTGCGCGGGCTCTGAGCGGAGAAGGGGCGGGATTTCCGGGCCGGCTCTCCCTCGACGGAAATGACATCAGAGTGTCAACATGCAAGATGGCGGCGCATCATCGGCAGAACACGGCGGGGCGGCGGAAAGTCCAGGTGAGGGCGAGGCAGGGCCCGGTGGGGGCGGGACCGGGGGTTGGGGCGGGCGGGGGGAAGCGGCGCGGCGTGGCAGGGCTCTGGCACGGCCCGGCAGCAGCAGCAGGAGGAGGAGGAGGCGGAGGGCGAGGCGGAGCGCGGCCCGGGAGAGGGGTGGGGTCAGCGGGCGGGGGCGGCGGGCAGGTGGCGGGCAGCGGCGGGAGGGTGCCGGGGCGGGGAGGAGAGGGCCTCCTCGGGGACCCTGCCGCCCGGCCCTGAGGGGCTGTGGTCGCGGCTGCCCTCAGTTGGAGGCAGGGGGGGAAGGGATGGGAGGTGTCCATGGCGACGCAGTCGCCTCCTTCCCTTTTCCAACAGCCCTGAGGCGAAGGGGAGATGCTACCCCCCCTTCCTACACGCACACACACCCCCGCAATGGCGCTCCCCCACCTCCACTAGCGTCCGTGGGGAGGGGGCGAGTCGCTGCCCTCGGCACCGCGGCCTGGCTGGCCGAGAGGGACGAGGTGCAGGTCGCTGCCGAACGGGGTTAGGTTCCCCAGGGCGGAGGAGGCAGAGCTGAAACCACCCCGCCAGCTTGCCCTTTCCAGCTCCGGTCAGCGTTTCTTAAAAGAAAGATCGTGGCCTAGGAAGTCTGGTGGGTGTAAACTTCCTCAGCTCACCTGAGAGACCATCAGATCTTGTGGGGTGGGCTCCTAGGTAGCTACGAGGGCACTGTTGTAGCCTTGGTGGAGACTGGAATTACTGAAGTGTGTGTGAAAAGTCAATAGTCTTTAACAGTGAAAGTCATGAAAATGATTTTGTTATGGTCCTCAACTTTTTCGTTCTTGTTTGTGATACCACTGGCATGTTAAAACATTTTTACAGCTTTGGCTATGGAAGAGGTTTACTGCTTTATCAATGTGCAAAGCTGCCTATGTCTACTGGCAAGTGCAAGTTTCATCTGTATCTATCCACTGTGATCAAAAGAAATATCGATTAAGCCTTAAATAGCATCAGGTTCCTTCCAAACAGAGCTGCGTTTGGTTTTGGAACACATCTTTTGCGTTTTATCACATAGAGGAAATGTGCACTTCTTTACAGCGTTTAGTGGTTTTCAGGGTGAAGGTGAACACTCAATCAATACTGTAGAAAGAATTCTCTTGCCCTGCCAAAAAACCTTTCAGACATTCTTTAAAATACAAAGAAACCAAAATATAATACCCCTTTATTGACTTCATTGCCTGTGCCATAAACAGGTTTTTGCAGGTTGCTCTCCTAAGGAGGGGGATTTTATGATAACTAGATATTTCTTTGATGTAGTCCTGCTTCTGTATGAAGTATTATTTCCCTGACAGCAACATGCATCAAAGAATACATTGTTTCTTTTTTACTACTACATGCATTTTCCAAACATTACTTACCTCAAAAGCTTGTATTTACAGGTGGTTTTGTACTCTTTTGCGATGTCATCTTTTCTGCTTTCATTGTGTTACGTGATTTTTTTTTTTTTTTACTTTATGTACTCCTACACTGACCTGTGTCTCAGCCAGTACATTGTAAGTCTAGATCTGCCGAGAATAACTTTGGTTATATTATAAGCATATATGAAGCCTTGAGTAGAAGCTAGGTATTTTTTGGTACTCTTATGGTTCCACCTACTTGGTTGGAGACAGGATTTTGTTCATGTAATGGAGTTCTAAGTAGCTGTTGTATCCATCAGCCGCTGATGGAAAGTTGAAACCACTAATGATTTATTTTTCTTCCCAATGGCTGAGCATTTAGGGTGCTGCAATATCAAGCTTTTGAAAGAGAGAGAGGGCAAGAAATTTCTCCCAAACTTATGAGGCTAGGAGAAGAAGCTTTTTTAAAAAATACCTCTCGGGCATGGAGGAACTTGATTCCTTACATGGCAGGAGAGCTGGTTGAAGTTTATGGAAATCGGAACTATTATTATGTTGGATGCACCTGTTTTACTGGTAAGCAGAACCGTCCAAAATAGTCAGTTTAGGGTGCTTCTGCATATAATTGTATGTTTATAAGGGTTTAATCAGAATAGATGTTTTAGGCCTCAAAATAAATTCCATGCCTAAAAAAAAAGGTAGGAAGTTTAATTACTTACATTTAAGTCAGGCATTTGAAATGTCCAGCAACAGGTTATTGGTGTTTCTTAGGCTTAGCTGTGCGTGCCTGAAGGCTGCAATAGTAAGGTTGTCTGATTTGGGAAGGGAATGGAGATGCAGAGGTGTGTCAGACACTGCTGGGTGATGAGAAATAGTTGGCCATATGCTGTAGGTTTCAGATATGTTACTGTGAATTAAGTCAAGATGAAGCCACTTTTCAGCAGGTGGCTTAAAGTAGCTGCCCTTGAGGGGCTTCATTGTAACTGCTCTCCCAAACTTGCTGCCTGTCCAGAATAAGTTCACCCCCACATTCAAAAACCTATTGACAGAACATGAGAGTTTTGCCCTAAGTGATCTGGATCAGCATCTTTGTTATGAAATTATTGAATTTGTCTTTAAGTCTTGTACAGAATAAGAGGATCTTTTTGCACTGACTTTGTCATCTTTATGCACTAATACTGCATTATGACATTAAGTAGAAAGTGAAACAAAAAACCCTTTACATTTAGAAAATATTTCAGCTGACTTTTTAATAGTACCATTTATTAAAAGTGCACTAGATTTTGTATGCTGTAACTTATTAGATTTTATAGATATGTTAATTTTATATATTCTTAATATATAAATTATAATTGTAAATTATTTTTAATGTAATACTTAAGCAAACGAATAGCCAGTAAGTTGATTCCATTGTAAAAGGATAAAATTAACTTCTTTCATACCTTCCATTACTTTTATTCTATAGAGCCTGTAGCACCTGATTGAAAATTCAAATATCAATATGTTCTTAATTTTAAAACTTATTTTAAGGGATACATCTGCTCTACCAAGACACTAAGGCAATAGATGTTATTTTTTTTTCTTGGTGGTTGGCTGCTGCTTCTCTCATTTTTTGATGCAATTGATGTCAGTTCTCACGGAATCCTTCCAGTGATTTTGAGAAATACCAGGTTTTTAATTCCTCACAATAGCATTTGTGTCTTTGAATATTTTCTGTACTTACAAAAAAGGAATGAGTGCTGTCAGAGCTCGGCTGTTCGCTGTTTCCTCCGCCGTGATGGTGTGGTGGTATTTTTAAAAGCAGATTCTACCCATCTATTAAGACAAAATCTGTTATAAGACACGTTAATGTAACAAGGGTAACAAGATTTCAGATCAGCTGATACACTCGTCCATGAAGGAAGCACATTGTAGATCCTGTAAGAAATTCGCTTGGCTTTGTGTGCTGAAACGTATTTGTTGACAGTAGCTTTATCTCTGGAGCTCTTAGATAGTCATTAAAATGATTAGTCCTGAACCATTTAGGGTACTGAATCCCATAAATTCTTTATAATGGGGGTCCATCACCTTGTAATGTTTGTGCACTGCTGCAGTGAAAGATTCTCATTCGTTATGGGAGTTTATAAAAGCTAGAGCAGTATAAATGTAAAAGGCCCTGATCATTATTAAAGTATTTCTTATCCCACAAATCTTGCCGCTCCCAGACCATGATTGCAATAAAACTACTATGATCTATATCATAGTCATTATTATCTTTGTGGTTTGCAAGTGACGTTGTGAATCAATGCAGGGAACAAAGCGGTAATGTGTTCTTGGTCTGCCCTGTTTGAAGTGAATGCCAGTTGGTGCTTAGAATCCTAACTTCCTGGTGACCTTCGCAGTCCTCTCCAGGCAGAACAGGGTACCTTATCTAGAGCAATAAAGATGTGTATGCTGCGGGTTAGAGTTGAATTTTATCACAGCAATTTCTTCTCAGCCAAAAGCCTGTTGCTTTTATGTTGTTCAGATATATGTGTGCACGTGCATACTTGAATATATACTATATTTTTGTATTCGTTTGTATAGTTACTATATTTACCAATAGTTCTTACATTTCTATGCTTGGTGACACTCAAATTTAAAAAAAAAACCTGAACAGATTAAAAAACACTTTATGACCTTTTTTCCCCAGAATAAGAATATAACGTAGAACCACATGTGGATTATCAGCAATCTTCCTTTGTTCATCTTAATGAACTTTTCAGTTGAGGGAACTTGCCTGCTGTCCGCCACTCTTACACAAGTGTCAAGTCTTTTAAATCAAGTTGCTGTTGCTTTTATTGATCTGTTTTAAGTTCCCTGTGTTAAGAGAGGCGTTTCAATACCCTTTCAACAGATTTTGTGGAACCCTTAATTTGTCCCTCTGTGTTAATTTATAATTAATGTATTTGAGTACAAGCCTGGATGCTTATACCTCTCTTTCTGAAAGGTTCCATGTGATGCACAGCAAATGTCTTGTGAGGTTATTTTTAGTTCAGCCACATACTCCATGTGTCTTGTTCTAGTTTTTTTAATATACAAGATATTTATTTCAGTCTCAATGACTGGTTTGCAAGAGTGGACCATTTAACATTTTATGGTTTGAATGAGAAATGAAATTTATTAAGTATTTCCATTGTAAGCAACTGAAAGTTACTAGCATGTCATTAGGCTTCCAATAAGAGTTGGAGGGTCCATTTTTGCACCATAGTCGTAATTTTCAGTTCATGCTCTCTTCATGAAAAGTGGTGTGTCTTGTCCTTACCTAACTGCTCAAATAGCAGTGTTCATTTGAAATGTTGGTGTAGTATTCAATAAACTTGCTGACCACAAAATCATCTTCTTTTATCTTAATTTTCTCCCCTTGTGCTTTTAGTATTAGAAGTAAAAAAAGAATTTTAAGGGGCACATGGATTAGAATCACCTTTATCATTGAAAAATGGCTGTCACAGTTTTTTCCCGTGACATGCAGAAAATGATCGTTACCTATTCTTTATACAATAGGGATTTCTTTTCCTTCTTAATCTTATATCTTAAATATTTAAGACTGTTTATCAGGAAAGGTATACTATTCCTTCTGTGGGTGGAAAATAAAACTTTGTAGAATTTTAAGTCAGAGGAGAGATAAGAGTAACTGGCTGAATTCTATGAACAGTAGCAGCCGCTGCTGGGTTGTTTTGTAAAGGTCAAGCTTTTTTTGTTGTTTTGCCATCTATTTTTCTATCTAAGCTTTCATGTATTTACACACACACAAAAAAAGAAACAGTAAGAAATAAGATTTTAATCTTTTTTTAATTCAGTTGTTACAGTAGAGTTACTTTGTCAAGTTTCTCACAGGAAGGAAGAAGGATGATGTTATATTTGATGCTGAACTGGTATTGAGATCTAGCATTCGCTCTTAGATCTACCACAGACTCGTTAACCCTGAAACAATGTAATTCCTCTCTCTGTCTCAGTTCTCTTAAACTATAAACAATATTTTCCAGGAGGTGTTTGACTAAATTAATGTGTGGAAGTTATTAAAAGGAATAAAGGGCAAATTAAATTTGACCTTTATGTGAATATTTCAGTATTGGTGGTAGTGGGAAACAGTTGTCAGTCTTCCCTGGTGGTCATGTCTGAATGATGGAAAAACAGCAACCAGTTGAGCTGACAGACACAGTTTCAAGATCTTCTAGACAGAAATTTAATAGTTATGCAAATTCCATTATAGAAGGAGGTTAAAATTATTTTACTACATCTAATCTCTATGAGCTTTTTTCACTGCTAGTTTCTCTGTTAAGAACAATATTTAGTTCTTTATTTCAGCAAGAAAATATTTTATCCATTGCATTTTAAGAAATTACGAAACTACTTTAATTGTGTCGACATTAAAATAGGAATATGACTCTCAATTTTCACAGTCCTGTGAAAGGATCAATCATACATGAAAAGTACCTTATTTACTACAGTAAGCCTCCATTTGCTTTTTTGCATTTTTTAAATAGTTATTTATGGCCGTTCTTTACTTGAACTCCTGTAAATTAAAAAAGTAACATTATTATGAGCAAAAAGCTCCTTAATATGCTTGAGTGACTAACACAGTTTGACAGTCTTATTTATGAGTGGAATAAAGAGCTCTATATTACACCTGAAAATATAACAAATATGGGAGGTGACTGACAGAAGAGTAACAAATCCAAAAATTGAGGATTTGTCAAAAAATATCCTACTAGCAGTTTGGAGAAGCAACAGCTGAAAGGCCCCTGCTGATCTTGAGTCTGATACTGTATTGCAGGAAGAGATTGTTCTCTCTAATAACTAACATCAAATTTGATCTACTGACCTTTAGGTTTTGAATTCCTTTGTATCCTATCAGCTCACGCTTAGTATTTTTAACTGAATATTTTCCTTGGCTTTATTCAAAGAGTTTGAAAGGAGTATGAATTTGATGGCCATCGCTTTGCCTTATGTTTTGTATCATGGTAAACCTTGACTTCGTTTGTAACATTCTTTTACTCAAGTAGTCTGTGCGGGTCTTATAGCAATGTAGACGTGATATGATCAAGCCCCAGTGAGGAGTTTCACGTATATCTGGCTCTCTGCATTACATACAAAAAAAACCTTCAAATATTTGAAGTGTTTTAACAACGCTATTATGTGTGGTTGACGGTGTCTTCTCTCAGTAATGTCTCTGAAGCTGTGTGTAGGTGGAGACTTGAGCATGGATAGCAAGAATATTATGGATGAGTCTGGAATAGGTGAGAGAAGACGAGAGTGTTGGTAATTCGGACACAGTCTGAAATTGGGAGGAAGAGCTGTGACTCTACAAGGACTGTAAGTGGCTAACAAAGACCATGAGCAAGAAATGCTTTAAAAGCATTGGGACATAATATAATAAATGTAGTAAAGGACTTGTGGAATGGTAATGGAGAGTATTAAGGCAGAAGGATTCAGGAGGCTCTTAATTTTGATCCTCCTGCGTTGGTCTATAGAGCTGTTGCAGCTGTTTCTAAAACGGAGAATAGGTCTGGATGCGTCCTTTCTAGAGGCATCAGTTCTCTTACTGTGTTGCACTGGGAGGGGATAATGCAGTTGAGGTGTTGCCCACATTCACCAAATGGACCTGTCAGTTGTTGTGCTATAGAATCTGGGATGCTGTAAAATACTTCTTCAATGATAAGGACCACTGAACATTTACTTTAATTTGCTGGTTTTATTTTGTGTAACTGAGATCTGATCTGGAAAACATTTTCTTTATACTGCTATGATGCAACTATTGGAGTGAAAAATTGCTTTCAGATCTCTAGCCCAAGACTACTCCTTTGAAAGTGTTTTCAAAACCACTGGTACTTATGTATCCCGATGATTCCTGCTGTGGGCAGATTGGATTATACCAAGCCTAAAATTTTACCTTGTTATTCTGATTATATTTTACAGAATCTGGGCAGAGGCATGCCTGGCAGCTTCCTCTCCTTTTCTCTAAGTGTGAGGGCTTTCCTCATAGTAATGCATAAACTCTGTGTAAACCCTGTGATCAGGAGAGATGCAGTACAGTGTGAATGGGGTAGCTCTGAAGAAGTTGCAGTGCCTTATAATTCTGTTCACTGAACAGTAATAATGGAGAGTGCTATAGCCTTTGCAGTATGTCTCCTTAAATCTGCTTTTAGTATTTCTGAACAATACAATGAAATAACCTATGCGCACAGTACTGTCAAATAGAGAAAGAAAGAAACTAAATGAATAATTTATCTGAAAAAGCAGTAAATATGTGTGCTTCTTATTATATTAGAAAGTAGGTAGCTTTAAAAAAACTGGTTTCAAAATAATAGCGACACCTGAAATAGCTAGAATTTGGACCTGCAGTCTTTCAGTGATTTGTAATCCTTAGTGACTCTATCCTCTCCCTTGTGAGTCTGGGAAATACTGTCATCCCAGCTATAGAAACTATGAAACCTTCTTAGGAAGTGAGACACAAACTTGGCTTGTTCTCTAAGATCACCCGGAATATCTGCGCAGAGCAACAAATTGAAATAAGGATTCTCTTGGCCTGAGCTTGAGTTGTAATGATTAAATAGTCCTTTGGGCTCCAGTTCTAGCACTGCTGATATCTTCTCTATGATTCTTCCCCATTTTCAGGGGAGGTGAATGACTGAGATGGTGTTGGTACTCTCAAATTGACAGACTTATTTAATGCTTGTAAAGCTCTTAATATTTTCTACCCGAGAACCTCACAAAGATGAAATTAGATGTTAGGATTTTATGGCCAAGTCAATATCTTAATACCATAATTGGATTTGTGTAAATGTGTTTTAGGTCTCCTATGTGATTAGAGATGAAGTGGAGAAGTATAACCGAAATGGGGTAAATGCACTTCAGCTGGATCCAGCATTAAATAGACTCTTCACAGCAGGCCGAGACTCTATTATAAGGATATGGAGTGTCAATCAGCACAAGGTAAGCCATGAGAGGTTTCCTATGTCTTAACCTACTTTTTTCCAAGTTATCATGCTAGTAAGCTGCCTGCAGGTATACATCTGATACTGTTTTAACAGCTGCCAATTATTATGATAGGAAAATCATTTTGATACTGCTTTTACTGTGATATCTTACATAGCTGTATAGGTCTTTCACAAAAATATTCTGGAATAGTGACTTCAAGTAACTGTGTATTAGGCAACTTTTGATCCATTTGAAGGTGGAAGAAAATATTACAACAGGATCTGTTAGTCACAATCTTTTCCATTTGTGATGAGATGTTATAAAATTTTGATTTTTTTTAATTTGCAGCAAGACCCTTACATAGCATCTATGGAACATCACACAGATTGGGTAAATGATATTGTGCTCTGCTGCAATGGTAAAACATGTAAGTACTTAAATGTTTGAAAACTACAGTATTCAGAAATTGTGTATAAGTGTATTATCTGCTGCTTTAACTATTTTCCATCTTAGCATGTAAAATTAATTTGTCATGTGTGTTGTAAATTTGAGAAATAGTGTAAGCAGATGTTTTAATGGAAATCTAGATGTGTATATAAATGATTCTTTTAATCTTTTTGAAAAGCAAGTTGGAGTAGTACGAATACGCTCTAAAGTAATGTATAAGCCATTAAAGTTTACTCTTTATTCTTTCCAATTTAGTGATATCTGCTTCTTCAGATACTACTGTTAAAGTGTGGAATGCACATAAGGGATTTTGCATGTCAACACTAAGGACACATAAGGTGAAAAACATTATATGTAAATACTGTATGTTATCACTGAAAGTCTTTTAAATATTAAGATGTAGACTTCAAATGGATAAAGTTGTTGATTCATGTTGTTATATTTACTTTATTGTAGGATTACGTGAAAGCCTTAGCATATGCAAAAGATAAAGAACTGGTAGCATCTGCCGGGCTGGACAGACAGATATTTCTCTGGGATGTAAATACTCTAACAGCACTGACTGCCTCAAATAACACCGTAACAAGTAGGTACCTAGGGAGGAAAGGCAAATGCAATGCATTTTGTTGAGTAGCATTATCTGAGAGATCAATTTAAAACTATAGATACCTGTTTCTGTGTGTACATAAAAAATGTGAAAGAAATTTTAAGGTGGTTTTAGTAGGTAATCAGTCCATTTATTGTGTCATATAATAGCTGAAAACCTAGAGCGGCCAACAGTCACGGCATTTAGAATAGGTCTCTTTGAATATTTTCTCCTGAAATGCAATGTGCTGGCATTCTCTGAAACTTGATAGAGCTTTATCTTGAGAAGCTTTTTGCTCCTCAACTAACCCATTACAGAAATTTTCCCTTGGGTTACTTGTCAGTTCATTATAATTTGGGTTTGTTTTTTTGTTTAGATAGATGCCGCAAAAAAATGCAGTACAGCTCCTAAAGCAGAGGGCTTGATACATTTATCAAATCTATCTGTCAGAAGAATGAAGTTACTAGTTAAATTAGATTAAAACACATGCAAAGTAATACTAAGCACTAATTACATGTAAGGATAGCATAATAGTGAGATCTAACTCACTAAATACTAGAAGGCATGGGGAAACTCTATACTTTCTACTTATCAGGGTTAATCCTTAATGTCATCTTTTAGGAATTGATCTGCCCTGCTTCTCTCTCCCATTAAAGGCATTATAGTAAACTACAAGATCTTTCCAAGCAATTCCAACACCGCTTTCTTAGAACAGTCAGGATAGAGCTGGTTAAGTTTCTCTTCTGGGAAGCATGACACCAATCTTCAAATTCACTTAGATTTGATTGCTGGAGTGAATAACATAAATCTGGGTCATCAGCATCCTAGTTTGTATTGGCTATTTTACAGTATATTTTTTCAGAAAGAGGTCTAGTTTGACCACTATGTGTTTTGCTGCTTGTAGGTAGGTGGGAAAAATAGTGTTCAAAGTGAGTGATCTCTTTCATTTTATACTTAATGTTTGATACATGTTTAAACAGTAGCAGTCTCAGATGTATGCATTGGGAAAGAAGGTACCATCTTGTTACACAGCCACACTTGAATTTTCTAAATAAGACTACTTGCTTCCTCATTCATAGGTTAGGAATGACTCAAGAAAAATCTGCAAAACTAAAATTGGAATTGGCACAACATACTTTTAAGAAATTTCAGGAATATGTGATTCTGTAAATGAGGCAGCCATACGGTTGTTTTGGTGTGGGGTTTTTTTTAATTACTGTTTTGGCTAATTCTGAAAGGTGCGTTAATTTTATGGATTTGGTAGCTTCTAAAAGCAAAAGTGCATCTGGTGGGCAGAACTGTCAGTTTTGCATTTGTTCTGTCTACAGAACTTTTTAATTTGAGTATAGCCTTATGCTGGCATGTCTGTAGCCTTCAAAAGAGAGATGGCTTCTAGTGAGCTGTGTTGCACTGCAGAAGAGTATTGAGATGGCACATGACTGCATGTAACTAAATAGATTTAGCTTATATTTCCCACAACTTTTCTTTCATTGAAAATAGAATTATTTTTATCACCAAACTTTGCCGGTAATTGTAAGTTATGCTATCTTCTGGTTTACCAGGGAGTTTTTAGAGGAAGAATTTATTTGCTGGCTCACAGGAAGACTCGGTTGGGGGTGTGTGTGAGATTTCTTGAACACTGCAGCACTGATACAGAACCTAAATGATTCAAGTGAATCATAAATGGGAGGAGAGCTGATGCTTGTTTTCAGCCCAAGGTCAAATGGAAGTGGAGACATTACCTCTAAGATGACAGAAATAAATTTGCATTTCTAGAGTTAGAACAGTAATGCTTTGTAAGGGGGAGGAAGGGGAAGTGGGGGAGTTGTTTTTGTTTCTTTCTAGTGCTCCCAACTAACAGCGTTTCTGTTGGGAAGAGCACGGTGTATGTCTTTAAAGAAGCTGGTTTTCTTCAGTCCTTTCAAACAATATTGATTTTCTCAGAGTGCAAATGAAAATTGTTCTTGTGCATTAATTTCCTATCTGATTACAGGGAAGCAACGTACACATGCCAGCATTAAAAGGAAGCCTATTTTTAAAGAGTCAGTCAGCATAGCCATAATTTAAATTAAGTGGAGAGATTTTGCTTTTATGAGGCAGGCCCTTCCAGAAGAGAGTGGAGTCGAGCTTTGCTTTTAAGATTCACTCTTCCATTCCTGATGTCCAGCTTGTGATAACTCTGTACATTATCCTTTCATAAATTATTATGGTTGTTGAACAGTGTGCTAACCTTCAAGAGTTTTCAGTTCTGCTTTTTGTCTTCAGCTGTTGTCTGGGGACAGTGGAAGACTATAACTTTATTTTGGCTACAAATAATAGATTTCATTTGAAAGTTTACATTTGGGTAGCCATAGCTAGTAGTTAAGAGGACCTGAAGTCAAGCTGCATAATCCTTCCACTGTGACAAAATATTTATTATATTGGGTCACAATTACTATGTTAGAAACTTATGTCCATAATATACATAAATCATTATATAAAGTTTCACATTTTTGCTGGCAACACAGTTTGTTGCTGTTCTCAGCCTTTCTGGCATACTGGTTGTATGGTTTTGAGGCTTGATGAAATGCGTGATGGTGCTCTCTGAATAGATGATTTTCATCTGCTTTGTCTGTGCTTTTCCCAGTTGAGGGATTGGTACTTTAATCTGTCCAAAAGTAGATCAGGCTAGATGGCACAGAATCCCTCAACTCTGATGCTAGTCGTGATGCTAGGAGTTGCTATATGGTTTTCACAAACACGGAGGTAGCATCCATGCTCAAGTAACACATTTTGGCACTGCAGTGTAACTTCAGTGATAAATCTCTGCTGAATTAAGAGAAGAGCTTTTGAGATATAATGTAGAATTTTACTGCTACTTAGCTTGGAAAAAAATCTCTGTGCTTAAATCCAAATGCTGTGTATTCTAAGATCACATAGAAGTATCATTCTCTAATAAAGTAGTTGAGAAGAGCAAGAGTACCTTGATGGTCCTGGCACTGAACTGTGGTGTCAAAGGGGCACCAGGACTGTAATGACCATAAGTCTGAAGAGTTACCTTGTTTTTATGCAGCAGTAGATTAAGAATTGGGATGGGGTTTTACTAGCACTATGCTGACTATAGTCTTTCTTTTTTTTAAAGCAACTATATATGGGGTAGAGTGGCACTATTTTCATGGATCAAAGGGTATTAAAATACCGGGTTTGAGTGAATAAGTATGTTTTTCAAAAGACACCATTAAAACTGAAAATGTAAATTTTATTTTGAAATAGCTTCTTCCCTGAGTGGGAACAAAGACTCTATCTACAGCCTTGCAATGAATCAAATGGGAACAGTTATTGTATCAGGGTCCACTGAAAAGGTAAGTAAAAATCTGGTAAGGCTCATTCCACTTCAGTTCCAAGTTTAGTATAAAGAGACGATTTTCAATAAGATTTTCTATGTCATGTCTGTACCAGCTTTTATGTTTTTCATAATAAGTGTAGACACTTTTTTAAGTGGGAGCTTAAGTGTAGGTTACAAATACCTGCCTCAATCTGAAGATGTGTATATATCCATATAGCTTTAATACACAGAAGAGACAATCAGATCATCTTGTGTAACCCTCTCTCTATCAGAGATAATTACATTTCACCACAAGAGCTCTGATTTTGGGGGCACATTATTCAGGTGATTATAAAAAATGAAACAGTTGCCACAGGTAAGAAAAGTGGTGCCAGCAATTTTGTAAGACCCCTGCAGGAGGTGGAAATGAAGCGAGCTAAGGAAGTTCAAGTGTTCCCAAGAGAGAGCCCATGCTCTTTGTTGTAAAGGAAGGTGAAACACCCTAAAGTCCCCTGCAAGTTTTTTTTTTTAACCTAATCTAACCTTGCGAGAATTTTATTTCCAAGTCAGTATAAAAATAAAAATAGGATACGCTAGCAAAGCATCTGAGAGGATTCTCAGAATTTTTTTTTAATTTTTTTCCTACACACATCACACTATCCTGTTTCCAGTCACTTCCATTCTTTAATTTCTTAAGAAGACACAAAAAAACAGAACAAATGAAATTAAAATCAAGCAAAGAAAATCACATCTGATTATTAGAGGTGCATAAGATCTAGTTATGTCTATCTTGTTCTTATGAAGTATGGTTTTGGCCATGGATGTCTGCCTGTTTGGAATAAGGGTCAGTTTATTTGGAAAGGCTTAATTTTCTATAGAGAAAATGCACTGGTGGGAAGAATCTTGTTAATGCCAGTTATCCAATGTTTGTTTATGTAGGTTCTAAGGGTGTGGGATCCGAGAACTTGTGCGAAATTAATGAAACTCAAAGGGCACACGGACAATGTAAAAGCTTTGTTGTTGAACAGAGATGGCACCCAGGTATGTGCTTTAACTTGAAACAAAGGCATTTTACAGAATGCAGAAATGTTATTAGTCTTTTTCAATATAATTATTTTATATCATAGGTTACGGAAGGTAGCCTAACAAATATTTTACAGATATTTAGTGTTTAAGGGAGGGAGACTGGTGGGTGAAAGCCCTGTTTTATTACAGGTCTGTCTAGGTATGCAGGGGGTGGCTTACATAAAATGTCTGGAAGTTGTGACTAGAGTTGTTAACTGCCAGGCTTTGTTTAGCATCATCTTAATGGAAAAATATAACCATAAGAATTATGAAAGCTCATTATGGAAAAAAAGATTTTTAAAAGACTTAAATACCTGCTTGATTTAAGTATGATGGTTGTTGCTCAGTGTCTTTCAGGCAGCTCTGATGGGACTATCCGCCTGTGGTCCCTTGGGCAGCAGAGATGTATAGCCACATATCGAGTCCATGATGAAGGCGTTTGGGCTCTGCAGGTCAATGAAGCCTTCACTCATGTTTATTCAGGAGGAAGAGACAGGAAGATTTATTGTACAGATTTACGAAATCCTGATATCCGTGTACTTATCTGTGAAGAAAAGGCACCAGTTCTTAAGGTAATTGAGTGTAATTCAGAGAATCAGAGAATGGCTGAGGTTGGAAGTGACCTCTGGAGGTCATCTGGTCCACCCTCCCTGCTCAAGCAGGGCCACCTACCCACCACATGCCCAGGACCATGTCCAGATGGCTTTTGAATATCTTCAAGGATGGAGGCTTTGCAACCTCTCTGGGCAATCTGTTCCAGTGCTCAGTTACCCTTATAGTATAAAAGTGCAATTGTATTGCATATTGTCTAATAAAATAGTGGTTTGAGGTAGAAGTTGATAGAAGAATGTGTATTGGGTAACAAGTGTTTACTATACCACATCTTCAGGGTATTGACTTTGTCTCCTAAATAACATCTGGAACTTCATTGTCTGAAGAAGATAAATGCCTGGCAGCTACTTGAAATATGCAAATTCAAATATTACTGAAACTGAATATGCTTCAGACATGAAAAGTTGTTTTTACCAGACTCTAGTACAGTCTTAAGAAACTAAGCTGGCGTTGCCAAAGCTTTAGACATAAATGGATGCTTCTTAGCATCAATATGTATGCACGGGACTGTGTTAGAATATGTTGCATACGCATGGGAACCAGGACTAAAATTTACTGTGGGTTTTTTGAACACCTATACATGATGCTTTCTTAACTGGAGAAAACTGCATGCACAAGTTTGAGTCTTTCAAAGAGACTGCTTTGGGGATTTTTTTTGCTGTCTGTAACTCTAGATGACATGACCTTGGAACACGTAGGTGATTTGTTATTGTCCAAGAAATGTAACAGCAGTGCCATACATATTAAGTTCTGCTTTTTAATTAGTACAGGACTTATGTTCTCTTTAACCATGTGAAGTATCTGAATGCCAAGTAATTCAGAAAATGTTGTACTCTGAGAAACATCTGAGTATGGAAGCAGGTCTACACAGAACAAATACTGAGCAAAGGAAAATTAAGTTAAGCATGCCTAAAAGTACGTGTGGTTTCATTTTTTAGATGGAACTTGATAGATCAGCTGACCCTCCTCCAGCACTTTGGGTTGCAACAACCAAATCCTCTGTGAATAAATGGGTAAGTGATACATTTTACACTCTGTGAATTCAATTAAGTGGTCATAGGATTTGCAGTCTTGCTTTGGGAACTGTGGGACTGTTGCTTGCAATTTGACTGTGACTTGCTATGATCTGTAAGCTTTCTTTAAAAAAATCACAAAATGCTAATATTGAAATTGATCAAAAGACATTAAGCTTTTACTTACTGTGCTATCTATTTATACTGCTTTTGGAAATAAATTATCTTACTCGGAACTGGACAGTTAATATCTGAATAGCAGCATGAACTGGCTGTTGTTACAGATGAAAAGCAAACTTTATAGATTATTATTAATGTGTCATTATTTTGTTTCTTTCTTTAGACTTTGAAGGGAATTCATAATTTTAGAGCATCTGGAGATTATGATAATGATTGTACCAATCCTATACCACCCCTGTGTACACAGCCTGACCAAGTTATAAAAGGTAAACAGCTGTTTTCCAGAGTACCTTATAAAATCTGTTTTCGTTAGCAGAAAAGGTAGATCTTTAAGACTGGCTCAAGTTTTTAGGTACTTGATACTATGATTTCAGCCAAAACAAAGACAACGTGCTTATCATCTATCTAGTGTTAGTTACAGTTAAATACTGTTTAAGCCTTGGTGATATCCAAGCCTTACATAAAGCAGTGAAACCAAAGAACAGTCATACATGTCGTGTTATACAGTTTAATGTAATGTTAGGAAAAAAAAAAAAAATCACTGTAGTGACCTTAATTCTTGTTTGTTTGCTAGGGGGTGCTAGTATTATTCAGTGCCACATTCTTAACGACAAGAGACACATATTAACCAAAGACACAAATAATAATGTGGCATACTGGGATGTCTTGAAGGTAAGTATATAATTTTGGATTAAGCGTCTACTGTTGGATGATTAATTATTTCGTACATTTTTTTATATATATGTTTTCTTAGTGCGTGAGGTTCCTATGGTAGAAAGCAAGTCATCTTTCTGTCCCAAGACATAATGCAAAGATTGCTTTCTGAATGGGGAAGGGACATTTCTGAGCTTTTCTGCGTCTTTGCCTGACATGAGGCTGACAGATATGTTCATTCACCTGAATTCAATGAAGTATTGGCATCTTCATTCACCTGAAAATCAGACCCTTTAATTCTTTCCTGAAGATAGTGATGTTTGTTTTGATTGGGTTTTGTTTCAAAGAGGGCTTGTAGAGGTCCATGGGCATGTCTGCCCAATGCAGTATGGAATTGCATAAGAAAGCTTAGCCTGCAAAAGGGAAGCCTGTGCTTCAGGTCCTGCTACAAACCCACAGATCCCAAGCGAGTGTGCTGACTAGTAGTCTGTGGATTATTCTGGGAGCGTGAACTTGCCACGTCTGTTGTTAGTTGGCAAGATAGCAGGCAGGAAGGCAGAACTGGAAGGAAAATTAGCAGATGGAAGCATGGCTCCCGCCTAGTGTTACTTGCTCCTTTGAGAGGAGAGAGACTTGGCATGACATTTCTTTAACTTCCTTTACCCAGTGTTTGGTCAGAGGAGAGGGAAAAGAGCGCAAAGAGAAAGGACTGGAATGTCAGATCAGTGAAGTGGTCAGCAATTTCTTCTCTTGCAAAATCTTGTTTGAAATTCGCAATCTTTTTGTCATATTGAAGTACGCAGTGCTGCAGCCAAGATTTGGTAATGAAGTAAAGCATGCTCAGCTAGCTTACTGAGCTGCTGACTGAAGTGAGAAAGAAGGGAATTAAGCTGGAGAATGTAGACTTGTACTAAAAATTATCTAAATGACTTTTGTGGAAAAGTGAATAGCTTTTCTTTAAGTTTACAGTTGGTATGTATTTAAGTACAGTGTTAGATCTCAGGACCAAAGTCAAATGCTAATGTTAATTTGTACCTTCACTTCTTTTTCTCTTTTGTTAGTAAGGGTTTCAGAAGCATCTCTTAGATATGTTTAAATACATATTCACTTTAGAGAGGGTGTTGCTTGTCAGGTCAAAGTGTCATCTTATGAGGAGGATCATTGCACTCTAAAGCTGAGACTCTTTATTGAGGATACTGGAAGAAAAGAGAGAGATTTTCTTACCTGTAGCTACACGCTTCAGTCTTTGCTTCCTGTAACTTTTCCTGGATTTTGAGGAAATAAGTCTTGCAAGGTTACAATCCTTAAGAGTTTGCTTAAAGCATGTGTTTCAGGTTTCAGGATGACTCTGCAAGTGGATTACAAGAATTTGGATGTTAACAGACTTACTTGAGGAACTTTAAAAATAAAAGTATAAAATAAAACAGATAGGTAAACTAAAACAGGAAAGAGGAATCTGCACACAAATTCACTCACTGCTGTTCCCATTGCAGTAGTTGAGCTGAATTTGTTGCTAGATTTGCAACCAATATTGGTCTTTGATGGAGAGTTGTACTGAAATATTGACACTGGTGTGGGGCAGAATGTCAGAGGATGCTAGAAGATAGCTATCTACTCGGTGACAGGGAAAATGTTTTTTGTTAATGTGAAGTAGTATTTCCATACCTCTCCGCTGGCTTGATGCCACTACCTCAGAAATAAATAATAAATAAAAACCCCAAAATTACTTAGTACATTAACTGTTGTTCCATTTTTGAGAAAAATTTGAACCTTTAACTTGTGTGTTTCTGGACGACAGTACTCATGGAGACATGGTAAGTCGTAATCATTCCAAGTCTATATAAAAGACAAGCAAAAGATTCGAGGTGTTGATATGACTCAATACTCAGAATTTAAAAACTTCTGCATTTCTTTTGGTGTATAGGCATGTAAAGTTGAAGACCTTGGGAAAGTAGATTTTGAAGAGGAAATTAAGAAGAGATTTAAAATGGTGTATGTGCCAAACTGGTTCTCAGTAGACTTGAAAACTGGGGTGAGATACAACTGCTAAATCTGTTGTTCTAATGTCATGTTTCATATACTGTTTGTTCACAAAGGTTTTACTGTGTTACAAGTTTTGAAGAACAATCATCATTTATCTGATGGGTTAGATTTATTTTGAAGCAAAACAGCAAATTTTCCCTCCATTTTTAGTAATCTGAATATTTTTTTTTTTTTTTTTTCTCATGGTATGGTCAGTTTAAATCCACCAGTACAGGTTATGAATTAATACAGTTTGGTAAACAACTTGTGCTGTCATGCGTTTAGAAATTCTTTGTTTTGTATTCCTAGCTAAGTATGAGCAAAATAAATTTATAGACTTGTTTAATAAAAAACAACTATTGCATTCCTCTTCCTGGTGGTCTTTTTCCAACAGATGTTGACAATTACTTTGGATGAAAGTGACTGCTTTGCAGCCTGGGTTTCAGCAAAGGATGCTGGATTTAGCAGTCCAGATGGTTCTGATCCAAAATGTAAGTTTTAACTAATATTAGTGTTTTATTGAGCCAAAAAGCAGAATAAATCCCAGTATTTATGTTTCAAAGTATTCCAGTGCCATGCACGTCAGCAGCCAGTTGAATTTTAGGGCTTATTTTCTCAAGACTAAATTCTGCAGAAAATTCTCTAATGAGAATTCTGCTTTTTTTTTTTTTTTTTTTTAAACATTTCAATCATGTTCAGGTTTTTTATTTAAACCGGTTTTAAACCTTCAAGAAGCAAAAGGGGCAAAGTAATATTCCTAAACTTGGAACTGTTGCCTAATCTAGAGAATGGTAAAGCATGTGAGTTATCCGACAGCAGTGCTTCTAAAATCAGTTTTTTCTGAAAGATTGTAATATATAGCTCTGAGATTGTGATAAGCAGATTTCTGTGCCCATAAATAGTTTGTTTTGGGAACAGAACTACTCAAACTTGGGAAGGTTTTCAGCTGTGAATCAAATGTAGAAAATTATGATGCCAACGCTTTTTTGTAACTGAAGTTCTACCTCGCTGTGTCTTGACAGTAAATCTTGGAGGGCTTCTGCTACAAGCACTTCTGGAGTATTGGCCTAGAACACATATCAATCCAATGGATGAAGAAGAAAATGAAATGAATCATGGTTAGTATCTTAATATTTTCATTTTTTAGGATTTGTTCATAAGTTATGTTTGTTTATATTTCTGTTTCTTTAATAGATACAACTTGACTCGCTGTCTTATACCTGTCTCTGCATGCATTATAGACTAATGTTTTTTAATCCTTTTAAATTTGCTTTACACCAAAATTTGCTGAGTGGCTTTCTTCTTCTGAAAGATCAGCAAGAATTTTAAGAACTCTAGTCCATAAAAAAAGTAGGTGAATAGATGATTCCGAAGTTACAGAAACATGGTGCCTTGCTGAAAAACAATTACTGGCAAAGCTAAGGCTTTACTTGGAAAAGAAATAGCCTAGATAATGACAGCAAAGAACAATAGTTCAGTTATTCAACATTAGCCAGTATTCTCTTGACATCTTGCTTCTAGGTATATAAAATAAAAGAAAGATCTATTGGAAAAAAATACATTCGGTAGGTATTAGAAAAAATACATGGGGTAGGTCTATACAAAACCTCCTTAAAGAGTGGTGGTTTAAGGTAAAAATGCTAAGTCTAATCAGGCATGAGATAAAAAGCACGGGTATGTAAAATGTAAGATAGTGGCTGAATTTGGCAGAATAAAAGAGACTGTATAATTCCTATGTTTGAAACTAATTCAACCCTATGCTGGTTTTGGCAGAGTTGACTGAAAAGTCTTGTCTTTGACGATTAAGAAATTACTTTCTACAGATAATGCAATTAAGAAAACTAAGTTCAGCAATATCTTGCTGTTTTGTGACAGATTGTGCCAAGAGTTAGCTACTCTCTTCTTTCAAAAATCATCTTCATGGAGGGTTACAGCACTTGACAGGCTTTTCTGGATAAAGGTGCTGATTCGCATGCTTTTGCATATTGGCACTCTACAGCTTGAGAGCCAGACAATATATGAAAAGTATAACTCGCAGGCCTTTGTATTGTTGCAGCACTGATGCCGCGCTACTTATTTCTGTGAATAGTTGTGGATTAGTGGAATGTTTAGAATATTTGCTACAGAATCAGTCTTCATTTTCCCTTTCAAAAGTAACAGCTAAGAAACTGACACTGAACAGTGACTTAAGAAGATAAAGTGTACCTGTTGGATGCTGAAATTTGTGTACAGAGACCAGAACTTAAATATGCATATATAGAATCATAGAATCATTTAGGTTGGAAAAGACCTTTAAGATCATCGAGTACAACCATCAACCATGCCCACTAAACCATGTCCTGAAGTGCCTTCTCTGTGTGCTTTTTGAATACCTCCAGGGATGGTGACACCACCGCTTCCCTGGGCAGCCTGTTCCAATGCCTGACAACCCTTTCAGTAAAGAAATTTTTCCTAAAATCCAATCTAAACCTCCCCTGGCGCAACTTGAGGCCATTTCCTCTCACCCTATGTCCAGCCACCCGACAGAAGAGACCAGCACCCACCCCACTACAACCCCCCTTCAGGTAGTTGTAGAGAGTTATGAGGTCTCCCCTCAGCCTCCTTTTCTCCAGACTAAACAGC
>JAVJGG010000073.1:39695811-39717344 GCA_035590195.1 Aviceda cuculoides
CTTTCCAGCCACTCCTCCCCCAGCCTGTAGCGCTGTGTGGGGTTGTTGTGACCCAAGTGCAGGACCCGGCACTTGGCCTTGTTGAACTTCATACCATTGGCCTCAGCCCATCGATCCAGCCTGTCCAGATCCCTCTGTAGAGCCTCCCTACACTCAAGCAGATCAGCCCTCCCCTCCCATCTGCCTACTTGCTGTGGGTGCACTTGATCCCCTCATCCAGATCATTGATAAAGATATTAAACGGAACTGGCCCAAATACCGAGCCTTGGGGAACATCACTTGTGACCCGCCACCTGGGTTTAACTCCATTCACCACAACCCTCTGGGCTCATCCAGCCAGCCAGTTGTTCACCCAGCTTGTCTAAGCCATATGTAGAGTTTTGTTCCTCTCAATTGTTAACAGAAGCGTTGGGAAGAAATCTTTCAAACTGTAAGATTTTTCTTGCTCTAACTTCAGTATCATATTCATCCTGTCTAATAGAAAATAGATTTTCTTTTTTGGTTTCTTTGCTTGATAGGACTTTTGACCTTTCTTATGTTGCTCGAATTCAACATCATGTTCAATACAGTAATTAGATGCTGCAGTGTAATCGAGATCATCTTTCTCAAGTGAAAGGCAGGCATCTAAATACTTCTATATTGTGTTTCAAGATACCTCACTGACTACAAGCTGCACTGTTCAAGAGGTGCATAAATAACACTGGTTTTTCTTTAATCTTATCCAACCCATCTGATGTGGAATCAGGTTCTTCAGTGTTTGAAGACCATACTGCTATAACTAGCTAAAAATAAATCAAATTTAGAATGCAGTAACTTCAAGGAAACATGAGTCCAAGCTTTACTAATACACTATTTTAACATCTGGCAAATCCAGGTAGAAGAGCAAAGCTAACATCCCTCGGAGTTCCGTACTGTCAGTGTAGAGGGGCAAAAATAGTCTTGTCTTAGCAGAATCTCTTTAGTTGATTTCTACTATTAGTATTGTTCAGTTTGACAAATCCTCGGAATACTGTTAAGGAACTGGAGGAAACTAGTAATCAGGTTTTGGCTCATGAGCTCTATTTCCCTTTTCTCAGAGGCTTTTGAAATAGGCCTTCCACAAACTTGTATTGATCTAGTTACTCTCTAGTGTTCCTTTTTATATACTTGCTATGTGTTGGAAATAGGGATTTTTCTTGTGTTTTATGAAGCTTATGATTTTGTTAATTTATAAAATATGTTAGCTGTAGGTGGAAAAGAGGCTTTTTGGACTATGTATACCCAATTTTAAGACCTAGTGCTGTATCACTGTTGTGTGTGTTTTTTTCCAACAGTGAATGGTGAGCAGGAGAACAGAGTCCAGAAAGGAAATGGATACTTTCAAGTGCCACCACATACACCAGTTATTTTTGGTGAGGCTGGAGGACGCACTTTGTTCAGGTATAAAAACTCAAGAGTGTAAATTCAGTGGCTAAACAATCACTTCCTTTGTGCAAGCAGAAATATTATCAAAATGTAGGTTTTGCATTGTCCAGCCGAATATGTGAGTTTGAACATCAGCAGCATGTGGGGTTTTACAATGGTAAGAGTTGTATGTTGTTCTTAGTCGTATGTCATAGCTTTGAGATCTTTCTGGGTGCCCTCTTCCTGCAAACTGATTAGCTGAACTTTGTTTTAGAATGAAATTGTGCTACTTCAGAGGCTTGTAGAACTTCTCTTATGGGTCTGTTGTGCTGATCTTTGAGCATTAATGACTCAGGAGATCCTACTCACTAGACAGTTGGTTTCTGCTCCCAAAATTATAATTGATGACCCATTAGAAGGTCCTAAGCTCTGGCAGGTAAGAGCACAGGTTCTGTATTGTAATGGGTATATACTGATTACCCTTCTATTTCTTTTCATTCTACGTTGAAAAGCCTAACTGTGATATGTCATTATATATATATTATAGGCACATTAACAGTGCTGCAAAACAAATGCCAAGCTTTCAAATACCATTTAGTATTTAAGGACATAGTGAATTTTAAATTTGAGGGGTGTGGGAATGTTTGATTTGATGGTTTTGTTTCCCAGGCTGAATAGGCCCCAAAATGATGTAACTTTCAGTCCCTGAATTGGTCAGTAAAACAGGGTGTCATGGTTTTAACCCCAGCCAGCAACTAAGCACCACGCAGCTGCTTGCTCCCTTCCCTCCCCCAACCCCCAGTGGGATGGGGGAGAGAATCAGGGGGAAAAAAAATAAAACTCATGAGTTAAGGTAAGAACACTTTAATAGAACAGAAAGGAAGAAACTAGTAATGATAATAATAAAAATAATAAAGTTACAATAATAACAATAAAAGGATTAGAATATACAAGTGATGCACAATGCAATTGCTTACCACCTGTCAACTGACACTCAGTTATTCCCTGACTGGCAATTCCCCCCAGCCCCACTCCCCCGAGTTTGTATACTGGGCATGACGTCCCATGGTATGGAATACCCCGTTGGCCAGTTTGAATCGGCTGCTCTGGCTGTGTCCCCTCCCAACTTCTTGTGCCCCTCCAGCCTTCTTGCTGGCTGGGCCTGAGAAGCTGAAAAATCTTTGACTTAGTCTAAGCACTGCTTAGCAACAACTGAGAACATCAGTGTGTTATCAACATTCTTCTCATACTGAACTCAAAACACAGCACTGAAACAGCTACTACAAAGTCAATTAACTCTCTCCTAGCTGAAACCAGGACACAGGGTAACCTTTTTCAGCTTTGAAAACTGATTTTTTTTTTTTTTTTTTTCCTTCCCTGCAGTATCAAGTGTATTTACATTCTAGCTGGGGCTTGACATTTGCATCCCTTGTGTACTGGTGGATCTTATGCAGCTTATTCTTAAGAGAACACTGAAAAGACATGATTAGAGGGAGCAAGCCATGCTTATTGGACCTAAAAGTGGCTTGAGGACTCTCTGACAAAATACTTAATTGGAATTGATAAAATTATATGTGGCTTTGTTTCACCACTGTGTGTGTGCATTTCTTAAAATTTGTTTTATTCTTTCCATTTGATGAGGGCTTAACAGGTGCTTTATATGCAAAGCTCATTTTTCCTAAGCAGAAAAGAATTGCTTTGTGCTAGGTGCCTTTCCTCTTCTTCTGACAGTTTTGTACTTCAACACACAAACACACGCAATCCACGAGCAAAGTAGATTTTTTAATTTCTCTGTGCCACAGCCTATAGTTTCCTGAGGTACTTTTCCCTGTTTCTGCTCTAGGAATCTGTCTTCTTCCTGTAGCTACTTTGTCTGGTCTTTACAGAAAATACGTGATCACTTCCCTGAGAAGTTTGATGATGTGAAGGGCCAGCTAACCAAGCTCAAGCTCCCTGTGTATTAAAAGGGCAGGTCCTCTCCCGAAAGCTTTTTAACGCACATTACAGTAATTGTTTTCATTCATAAAGGTTATTTCTGTATGTCTTAGGTTATTATGTCGGGATTCAGGTGGTGAAACTGAATCTATGCTTCTTAATGAAACTGTGCCACAATGGGTAATAGACATCACTGTGGATGTAAGTATCGTGTATAGATTTTTCTTTTTTGTTGTTTTTTTTAAGGTGAACTGCAATTTTTTTAACTGTAAAGGATCTGAAATGACATTTTAAATTTTTGCTCTGTTTCTATTTAAAATAAGTGGTCTCAAGGTCTGTATTCAAGACCCTTTGAGATTCATTATTTTTTGATGTGTCCAGTTAAGGTATTTTTGCTCACTTTCTTTTGACAGGAAGTCTTAGGTAAGAATTCAAAGCAGTGTGCATAATCGGTATCCTTTTCAAGTGTGGAGCTCAGGAACAGAGAATACTCTTCATATTGCAGCAGTCTTTTGATACTATCTAATTTCCTTTGAAATAAATGATAATTTATATTCAAAAGCTAGATGGTATGTGCATCTTCTAAATTGAAGCATCTCAGGAATATGAGTAATTTGGAAGTTGGCTGTGGTGGTTATGTTGATTAAGAATCTCTCTTGGGTTTTGATAATTAGGAGCTGAATATACTTCACATACCAGCTGGTGGAAATAGGAGCTGATAACAGTTCACCCTAAATTAACACTTTTCAAATTTGTTTCTTTCTAGAAAAATATGCCCAAATTCAATAAGATTCCCTTCTACCTCCAACCTCATTCATCATCAGGGGCAAAAACTCTAAAAAAGTAAGTAATGCATATTTGACTCTCAAAATTGCAGAAAGAGAATTGCAAGCTCAAAAAAAAACAAAACCCCAAAACAGTTTGCCAGAGAATCATACTGTGCTTGGAGAATTTGTAGAAGTTTCTAGTCATTTAAGCAGCATCGCTTTGAAGCATTAAATTATATCAGAGTATTTGAAAGAACTATAGGTTTCTTTTGGGTTCAGTGGGCAGTTGCTTAAGTTTATCCTAAGTAGTGTCTAAGAACTAACTACTGAAATTAGACTTTCTGTCTTTTGTGGTATTAATCAGAAAACAGGAACTTACAGATTGTGACACTGTTCAGAACCACAGTCTTATATTACGTTTCCTATTACTAACAGTGGTGAGTAATAGCTTTTAAAAAAGAAAAGGTACAAAATGTGACAGTAGGGAATGCAAGATAGTCTGCCTGTCACACTAGCTGTAACTGGGAGCTGTATAGGTTAGAAATCAATGCAGGTCCTCAGATACGAGGTCAATGTCATAGACAGTATGCCTACCATTTCTATGCAACAGTTATCCGTATTTTCCACAAATGCCTAGTTCCTCTTTAAGTCTTATTGAATTCTTCACTTCGGAGACAATTCGTGAAAGAGGAGCTTCATAGGCTTTTTGTGTTCTTTGTAGAAAAACCACTGCTGATTATTACTTTAGAATGCCCTTCTGTTAATGTAGTAAGATGAACAGCATATTCTGGCTTATCTCTTTTATTATTCCGTGCCCTCCGTCCTTCTCTTACTGATCCTTTTTCTATTGAAAGAATGAGTGTTGTGTACAATACTCTTAATCTAAGGTTTGGTTTTAATCTGGTCTTTTGAGTATCTTGCCACTTTTCCGAGTCCCTTTTGCTATGTGGATCTTTGGATAAATAGGTGTTATGATCATGGTATTCTGGATGTTCCTGATAATTTACTATTAAACTTATAATATAAAGAGCTTGTCTGTGTACTTGCATGGTTTGCTACAGATTAAGATATTGTGAAGGTAAGAAATGTAGTTTCTCAAGTTTTTTCCTGACAAACTTCACTTACCTTATACAGAGACCGACTGTCAGCAAGTGATATGCTTCAGGTGAGAAAAGTGATGGAACACGTCTATGAGAAAATCATAAACTTGGATAATGAGTCTCAGACAACTAGCTCTTCCAATAATGAAAAAGCAGGAGAACAAGAAAAAGAGGAGGACATTGCTGTGCTAGCAGAGGAGAAGATTGAACTTCTGTGCCAGGACCAGGTAAGTTACCTGGGCGTTTTAGCCTGTGAACAAAACCAATGTCTAGCAATGAATCAGTTGTGAATTTCTGAATACTGAGCTTGAAATATGCTATATATTATGTTACCTTTAAAACTAGGTAAGTGTCTTGATGTCATGTTAACTCACTGCTGACACAAGTTCAGACAGCTACAGATAGCCAGATCAAAGAATTTATATAGTATGCCTGTTCAATTTGGTCTGACTAGTAGCCTTTATAGGATTACTTACTCATACTCAACAAATGGACTTAACACAATTCCATAGAGTTCCAATTCTAACATTTTTGGAATGTTTTGAATTCCACATTTCTAGCAGTTTAATTTTTTTTCCAAAAGATTAAGTGCATGAGGATTAAATATTGAGGAGGTGGTTGTAATATGAAGTTACATGTTACATTGCTAAAATCTTTCAGTAATGCATTAGATTTACTTGCTAGTTGAAAAATCTGAGCCTTTGCATGGTTCATCTTTGATACCAGTTCACCCATACACACAAACCAGAGTCTTTTATCTTTGAATTTCTGACAGTCTATCAGACTTGTGGAATAAAAGATGAATTTTTACTGTTTAGGTTTTGGATCCGAATATGGACCTTCGAACTGTAAAGCACTTCATTTGGAAGAGTGGTGGTGATCTGACGCTTCATTATCGCCAGAAATCAACGTGAAGGCAGTGGTGGACCCAAACGGTTACTTATTTACTTGACCATACTGTACTGGTTCCAAGAGTAGTACTATAGAAGCCCACTGAACCCCTAAGGTAGATGAGACTTCTAATGACTCAGTATGGACGGAAAGTATACATTTAATTGAAGTGACTAATAGATCTGTAATATAGAGGAAAAAAATCTATATGACTTAAACTAAAGTCTGTCCTAGTCTCAGTCAATGAGATGGGAAGTCCCTGAGTGGTTCGTGTTGTGTGAGGTGTACAGAGAATGGATGATAATCCAGTGCAGACTTTTGCTTCCTCCTTTTTGCCTTTTTTTTTTTTTTTCCAGAACATATCCTCATCTGCTCATGCTTGATATGAAACCATTTTGGCCATATTAGTTGCTGTGTTCACAATATAATTCAGAAGTGCACACAAGGTATTTTTAGTACATTCCATTCATAAAGTTCCTACAATGATTTGTCACAGGTTACTCAAACATTTCTACCACTTGAAGAAATTGGAAAAGAAAAACAACAGAAAATAGGCATTGCATACTTGAAAGAATTGGCCCATTTAATTGCAAATGAAGGGTTAATATTAGAAGTGTTTTGATACTGCAACGCAACTGTTGCTTTAGAGAGCTGTTGACATGCAGAATAAGAACACTAGATAAATATTGTAGCAGGGTCAGTCCAATGATGCTGTGCATCATAATAGAGTGAACATGCTTTGCAGCAATTTAATGAGGTTTTGGGTTTTTTTAAATATATATAACTACTTCCTGCACTGTGTCCTAGGTGTTCTAAAGACACACTAGTCTAATTTTTGGTAACTGTGCTCCAAAACTGTGTGACATTTTGTTAAAACTTCAGACCATTCTGAAAATAACTTCATATGTTTAATGTTAAACTTTAGAAACTTCTCAGATTTCATATTCATGATATAAAAATACTTATCCTTCTTTTCCGAAGTTTTATATGCAGTTGTTCTTTTGCTATAGATTTATGCAGATCTTCTTTTCACTGTTATTTCTAAAAATCTGTGACTGTCATAGACTCATAGTAGTCTTTTATAGAGTTTAACTTATTGGGGGGAGGGGGTAAAGGCATTTCAGCTTTTTGTGAGAAAATGTGGGGCTGTCCCAGAAAACTATTTGTAGCCAGAACAAATTACAAATCCTCATAAAGAAATTGTGTAAAAATTACTCGTCTGAAGCAGAAGCACAAGTGCCTTCAAAGGGCAGTATATTATTCGAGTTTCTTCAGGAGACATATGCTCTTGCCCTTCCTGTATCTTGCTAACAAGATTTAGGTTGAGGCCTAAAGGAAGTCCCAATAAATTATATTACTGGGATTGTATTGGTCAAACAAAAAGTAAAATATTTTTCATCGTATTTTATTTGAAAAAAAAGTCAAATCATTACCTTCTGCACTCTTAACCTAGCTAAGCAAATTCATTGCTTAAGCAAAAAGTATGGTTCAGAACTAAGCTAGCACATCTTTTTCCCTGTCATTTGAGAGTCAGTTTCAGTTTTTAATCCCCACTTCTGTGTATGCTCAGTTTGACACAATTGTGCTATAACTGCACATTTTTAGTGATATTTGTGAATTAAATGCTTAAAAAGAACTGTAACTTTTATTGATAAATTGTCCTGACTTGTATTTATTAGTAGCAAGGGTCTACGCTTGTTCCAATAGGCACTGTTTGCGGATTTGGGGTTTTTTTTCTGGTTGTCTTGCTGTCCCATTGTATACATTGGAATTGCTCCCAGTAATTTTGTTTGAAATAAGCCAAGGTTGTAATTTTTCTTCTTTTTTTCTTTCTAACCATCCCGAAACACAGTTTCAGGAAAGATTGACAGAAGAGTCTGCAATGCCAGAAGGGTAAATGATGTTTCACAGTTGTATAGAATAAAAGGCTTTAGTTAAAATATTTTCCAGTTGTTTTGTGTATTGGATCAATTATGCAATTTTAGAGGTTGGACTATTGCCACTTAATGGTTGTACTACAACGGACTTCAGAGTCCTTTGAAGCCTCAAGTAATGGAACGACTGAAGAAATGGCAGCGCCTTAAAATCCCTTTAAAGAGGATCTTGTAATATGGTTGGATATAAGAATTTAGCAGCCTGCAAGCCTTCAAATGCAAGTTCTGAGATCCTGTTGAGGTGGAGAATGTGCTCAAGTCATACCGTTTGCATGGGCAGCTCGTGCTTTTGTACTATGAAAATATTTTGTGCTAACACCGATGTAGTACGTAAGAAAAGATAGCCCTGCTACAAGTGACTTGTGCCAGTTGGCACGGAGTTTTCTGGATGTGGAAAGGTTGTAGCACTGTAAGAGACACATGGGAAACCAAGACTGGGTTTCCTGATGCTGAAAACACCAGCACAGAATACTCAAAGCATTTGCTGTGGGGACCGTCAACTCGGCTGCTCTCAGAGGGGACGCAGTAACTCAGCGACTGAATGTGTTTGCAGAGGCTCCCAGCATCCATCTTAGATGGCGTGTCAAGTGAGAGGTGTTATTTTGCTACCCCCCTTTAATTTCTGTCACTTTTTCTGGAATCGTGCTGTCTGTAGGAGTCCTAAAGGCAAGAGCAGGAGAGGGCCCTGCACAGCGTTGAGTTCCTATGAGAGTCACGGCTCATTGGGACGCTGTAGACAGAGTTCCAGTTTGAAAGAATCATAGGAAATGCTGCTGATTTTTAGAAGTTTTTTTTAATTTCCAAGTTCATAATGGAAAGGAGTTGTAAATCTAGTATTTAGTAGTGTAACCTGTGTCCCAGAAAAGCATTTGTCTATGACAGGCAGGTTTTTTTTCCTCTTCAGGTGCAGTAGCACTGAGAACTGAGAAGAGCTGGGCTCAGTAGTTGCAGCTGAAGTGCAAGTATCATTTTAGGAAGAGAAGAACTACTTGAAGAATTTAGCATTAACTTTTAGAAACACCAAAAAAAATACTTAAAATAATCCCTAGGCAGGAGATAATAATGTAGTTCAACCTCATTGCCAAGCGGTGGGAAAATAAGGGACCCGGGATTTATTAGTTTGGTTGCCCGTATTCCATGGGAGAGGGCCAACCAGGGGACTGGCAGTGCGCTCCTTGGGCGGTCTTGAGCAGAGCGGCGTGGAGAGCTGCTCCGAGAGCAGCTATCCCAAGGTTCGGATCGTGCGAGCTGAAGCGTGGGCGTCTATCCAACATGTTGATCTGGGAGTTGCTGAGGCAGGGGAGAGAGGGAAGTCGCAGAGGTCAGTTTGCCAAGGTGAGTTGGTGTGGAGGTGCCAGGGACGGGGAGAGAATGCATTTGCCAAAGGTGAAGGCATAGAGTGACTGTTAACATGTGAATCCGATTACAGTACTCCAAATTTTGGCCAATATGTTGCACCAAGGTATTTTTCTTTCACAGTGGTCCTATTTGATTCAAACTTTATCGCTAGAAATTTCTTGAACTTGACATTTACTGTCAGTCTTTAAGCACATAATGCTACACTTGTAGATGTGCTGATGGCTCCCAAACAGAGCCAGGTGGAATTACCACCCAGCTAGATAACAAAACTGTTAAAGGCACATGCACACTTAAATATCAAGAAAGTAACTGACTACAGTAGTTTCCTGTACTATGTGGTGGAGGTTTTTCTGTAAGCAGCTGTACAAACATCATGCAGACCAGAGGTATTGATGAGAGACTGGGTAGGACATGCCCGATCTCTCTCTGAGGCTATTTTGACACTGTTCTAGGCATCTTTTTCATGGGACTGCGAATGCTTAATTACTTTTTGTAGCTTAGAAATGTAACATAAACCAAACAACTGCTTTGAAATTGCCCTTACGGCAGAACCAATGCAAATTAGTGTTTGCTTAAGGCAAAAGCAAAGAGGGAGGATGTGTGGACATTAGTGGCAATGCCCAGGAAGCAGCAGATGAACACACTCAACCTGTAGCCGCTTTCACGTAACAGCCGGAGGCAGTGGTGTCTAGTTCTTGCCTTAGTGCTTGGAGGTGAAAATACCTGCCCAGTTAGGGGGGAAGATGGAGAAGGGCACGGGTGCTGAGGGGAATGCTGAATCAAAGGCTTCTCCCTGGAAGGCTCTCAGCCACTTTCCATTTCCGCAGAGTTCATGGTGCAGAACAGGGATGCTGGAATAGCTGAAGGCTCCTGCTTCCCCAGTTAGTGCTGTAATCCTTAGCGCTAGGTGAGATTAAATTCTGAACCCCCAAGCAGCTGGAAATGCATAATTCAAGCCCATCAGTGCACGTGAGTGGTGTGATCTCTACTCCGTGTTGCAGTCTATCTTCCTGCAGCATTTCTTGGTTACAACTAAGAGAAGTTCAGTCAAGTGTGGCAACTTGGATGAGCAGCTTCTGCACACAGCCTAGAGTAGTACAGCAAGATTCAGTAAATTGTCAAGCCTGCTGTGAAAGTTTGAGAGGGAAAACTGCCTGAATTTGGTATTTCAACTGTTCTTGCCAGTAGTTATTCACCTTAAAGATGCTAAATACATTTATTCACATGTTCAAGTTCAGCTGGAATTAGTTCAGCATCCATATTGCTGTTAATAATAAGATTTGCATATTTATCTCTAGGATGGTTATTTCCTTATCAGGATTTTTGGGGGTTATGCTCATTCCTAGTACAACAGGGTTATTGCTATCTGAAGTTCCAAAGAATGAAGTAGTTTACTTCAGGAGAGAGGGCTTGGTCCAACCTGCTGAAGTTAGCTGGGTTTGTTTGGGGCAAGGCTTGACCAAGTTGTTCCCGCCCTTGTTGTGAGTATCCGGGTGGATGAAGGTCCTGCTGCCCCTCCCAGCACCCATCCTGTGTTTAACCACCATCAGCACCCAGGTGCTCTGTCTCATTAGCAGAGACATGGCTCAGAGGAGAGGACTTTGGCCTAATCCTTGCTGTAACACTTGAGCTCCCCGTAGCCTCTTTGGATTTAATGTCTGCCAGACTCAGGCTTGGCTATTAATCTCAGGTCTGGAAGCTTATCCTGTTGTGTCTGGCCATACCAACGTCTCAAGCTACACATCCACTGCATCTAAGCTCTGAAATTAGTACAAAGCACTCTTAAGGCGACATCCTTCTCCCTTTGTTTTGCCCTCCTTGTGATAATCCTTTTTGTGTGTGAACGAACTATCACTGTCAGGTTTGTAGATGCCCTCAAAGTATACAGAAGCAAACAAGGCAACACACAGCTTTCCTGCGTACCTGGAAAGAGTAGCTGTTTGGGACAGCACCTGACTGATTGTGATTTGTTGGGGGGTTCTTTTGTTTCAAATCCCAAATACAAAAGTGGACCATTCAAGCCATTTCACTCAAAGATAGCTCTGTCTTCCACAACCATTAATTTGTTTCAGACCAAAATAAAATATTGCCTTTATTATTTCAGAACTGGTCTATCCTCACAGGCCTTATGAGGTACATTTCTTTCAGCAGTAGTACCTTGTCGTTCCCTTCCTGAATTTTCCCCAAATTAAGGTGGCAGCAGCAGTGAGATAATCAATCACAAATGCTCCAGCTTGGTCTGCAGCGTATAGTCTGTATCAGAGGGGATGGCTCTCCCCCTGCCTATGCTTGCAGTGACAGTAAGAAGATGAGGCAGGAGACCTCTGTCTCCAACAGAGTTGGATCCACTCTGAATCCAGCCACTCTCAGGAGCTTCTACTACTCTTTTTAGGTTTTATTTTGAAACTAACAAATTCTAATCGGCTTTCTTACTTCTGTACCCACAAGTAAGAGAGTACTTTCTGCTTCTCTGTTTCAGCAGGGAGGTAGCTTCAGGCATTTCAAAAGGTAGTCTCTAAATTGTCAAGAGAAAAGGAATTTGATGAGGACGTTAAACTCTTCAACTTATTTAGCATTTAAATGATAAAGTTATAGGTTAGGAGAATACAACATACCACTGCTAGAGGTTTAACTCTCTATTTGGTTTTCTAAATGGGTATGTTAGACCATTGTTCAGTTGGATGTTACAAAAAAAGAATCAAGTCTTCATACATTTTTGAAGACTCCCCACCTCCCCTGCCAAGAGCCAATTAACATAAATTAGACTGGACACAGACTAGCATAAGTGTTAAGCCATTTATTACTGTGACATTTGAAATTTAGTATCAGTTTTGACATTCCCTGCTTTTAAATTTCTAAAGGGTGCTTACAGTACAGCATCACCTAAATGAGCTACTACCAGCTGAAAAACAGTTTTGACAAAGGTGTAAGATTAGAAACAGTCCTAAATAAAGAACAAAAAAACAGAGCACCTAGATGTCTTCAGTCATCAGGCTCTAAGACCAAACAAACTTACCAATAGCTTAAATTACATTTATTTTTAGTGTTTGGCTGTTTACACTTGTAGCAGTCAGTGGGGGGGAAGAAAAAAGGAAATTTATTTTAGCAATATAAGAAGAAAGTCTGCTCACTATTAACGGACCATTTAGCAGACTACATTTCAAATCTCTTAATTCTACTACCTGCAGTTAAGGGCTTAATGCATTCTTCTTTAAAGCAAAAGATATTTTGACCATCCTGTTCAGAGCCACTGTATTTTATGTGAAAACGGTATTTCAGACTAACAGCAGAGATGCAGGAATACGAAGGACAGATTTAATCTAAGGGTGTACTCAGCAGAAGACCTCTCTTCCTTTGCAGCTTTGCCTGTACCCTTCTGCTGCAGCTGAGCTGTCCCAGTTACAGCGGTGTGACCCAGACTGCCCATCCTGCATTGTTACTGGATTTCAGCCTCGTCAGTCATTTCGCTTGCTGATCTCCATAGCGCACAATGGGGAAACAGATCAGGAGACAGGGCAGAGAAAAGGAAATCAGATGATGTTGTACTAAAGAAGTATAGTCTCGTTTATAGCTTAAACACACACCTAACCTTGTACCCCATTCTCTTAATCTATGAAGGATTTTTACCACATTAACTGTACCGGCTATAGTGAAGTTATTCCCAAGCAGTAGCCTTAAAATTCCATGATAAATCACTGCCCTGAGAGGTATAAACACACCCACAAGTCTTTCATGGTTCATTTCATGTTTGCTGTTACATTCAGAAGTTATTTGAAGACAAATGCAAACAAAACAAAAAAGCTACAAAAAGCAACAGATGTTGCTGCACTAACATGATCCATCCCCATGTCTTAAACTTACAATGATTTGTATAAAAATAGAAATGGATAAATAGAAAAGCACAACTGAAGAAAAGCTACTTCTCTATCTCTACAGAAACCAAGACATATTCAGCTCCACTGTAAAGGTTAATCACCCTGAAAACACATGGGCCTGACTTAAAATCATCTTTGACTTCAGTTTGTTTCAAATAGCCATCATAATTCCCCCCCTCCTTTTAAAAAAAAAAAAAAAACAACAAAAAATCCAACAAACAAACAAACAAACAAAAAAACCCCAAAACTGTGAGAACACCCCCTCATCCACTGAAGAGCTGAAGTGAATGATAGGACCCACCAACATGATTTTGTCCTATCTATATGCTGCAACTTCAAACCATGTGGTACTTCCTTTCCTGCAAAAGTAGTTGTAGAGAAGGTACATGAATAACTGTTACAGAGAAAGGACTCTAAACCAAGAAAAATAACAGTTGGCAAAGTAGTAAGTAGAAATAAAGACATCTTGGGGTAGGAAATGCCTTGAAAGTCACAAGAACTGTCTAATTGAGGTGTACCATTAGAAAAGCTTTCTAACAAGTCAAAACCGTAATTTTTTTTCTTTTTTTTTTTTTTGCAATCAATCATACTGAGAAAATCATCTTTAAGTGTCACTGTTCAGGCAGAGTGCCTTCATAAATACATTCAGGAGCAGTGTAGGCAAAAGTGAATTCAGGAACTTGATATTTTGCCAGTCTCCAACTTGTTTCTGTATTAATTTCTCCATTAATTTGGTGATTTTGGACAGCATTCGAAGTTTGAACACAGATCAATCCATTAAACCGTGACTGGAACAGACAATAGGATATGTATTTCATATGATTTCTTTTATAATATTGTCTACACTAACAAAATAGAATAACTGTAATTTTTTTCAAGATCAGAAAAATATTCCAAGCTGTAGTACCAGTACACCATACAGCGGTCTGTAAACAAGAGCAGCATCCATTTCACTCACAATCTTGTGCAGCTGCTTCTTCTTTCTGTTCACATGCTGCTTCATCATCTGGCTTCACCGGAGTAGTGGTTAACGAGCTCTCAATACTGTTTAAGAGCAGCTTTGTTTCTTGGTTATTGGGATCAGTTCCTAGTGTTGTATTTGAAGAAATTTCATTAGGAAGAGCAAAAGAAGGTAAAGATGGAAGGTCGTCCAACTCGGGCTGCTTGACTGAGCCTTCAGAATGCATGGTTACATCTTCAGGGCCCAAAGCTGTGGCATTTTCTGGGAAGTGGAAATAGTTTGTAAAAAAACCAAAAAAAATCTGTCAGGCTAACACACAGTGCCTCTGGTTACCATGCATCTAGAAAAATCAGCTTGAATGAGATACCTCGTACAGGCACATAACCAGATTCACAGCTTTTAAATACGTGGGCTGTGTTCACTCAGTTCTCCCCAAATCCAGAAAACCTGATGGTGCAAGCAGGTTTTTAAGAAGCCATGAACGATTTGCTCTGCTGTATTCTTATGCTAGAGATGTTTTATTTTGTGTTACAAGTCTTAGTCACCCCACCTTTTAAAAGGGAAAGGCACCCATGATGTGAAGATTTATTTTTTTTTTCTTTAAATAGAAAAGTCACTATTAAGATGATTGCAATTTTGTTTTCACTTTACAACTGTGAAGACAAGCCTGTGGTACAAAAATTAATTTACACCAATTTTAGAAATACCTACTTTTAAGGTCAGTTTAATTTGGATCATCAACATTTTCATTTAAAGAAAAAGACACACATTCTATAATCTTACAAAAAAAGCCTATTAGTTTTTGTCCACTTCTACACCTAATATCTGCTACTTTTTCCATCTCATTTTAGCCAATCCCCTTTCTGGTTTTTCTTAAAATTGGCTTATTCCCAGAAAGCATGACACTGTTAAGCAGGCATGAGTTGGTGCCGTTCCAGAAATTAGGTCAGAGGCCTAAAGGAAATCTTGACTACACTTACCAAAATAAGCAGGAGCGTCATTGTTCAACATTAACTTTTCAGTGCCTACTAACGCATCTGCTGCTGGCACGTTGAAGGAGGCAGAGGAAGACACGTTGGATATTTTTGTGAAGTTAGTGAGTTCAGGAAATGAAATACCAGACATATCTAGAAATCCTGAATGAGAAAACAAATATTACAGTACTGTTTGATATAACACAAAATTCTAGATTCAAAGAGACACGTTATATCCAGACTTAAGTCAGTGAAGTCCCCTCCCCACTAAATGCAAATACATTTAACCTCAATGTTAGCTGACATCAGTGGAAAGACTTCTACAGAATGTTAACCTCAGTTCAGGCTCACAGTACCCAAATTCTACAGCTCTGAAATCCACTGAAGTCAAAAACTTCAAGGAAAACAACCACCAATGCTCATAGTTCTGCACTTCAGTGTCAAACTTGTTTGAGACCTTATTAGTTTACTTAGAAGTCCTCTAAAGAATTGCTGAAACAAGCACCTAAGAAAATATACCTGGATCCATAACTCTCTGGAGAGGAGGAGGAGGAGAAAGGGAGCTTTCTGGTGAATAACCACTCATTTCTTGATCTGTGGAACAATTCAAGTTCATAACTATTTCAGAGTTGTCACTCTGAGAAGTAGGTGCCAATAATGGAGTCTGAAATGACACAGTAAGAAGGAAAAGCATCTTTTTATATTGAAAGCTTCACATGAAGATGACCTTCCTATGAAAGCATTCTGCCTCCAAGTACACCAATTCAGAGAGAACCTATGATGCTGAAACAAAGTCAAGCCACTGATTAGGACATGTTCCAATGTAGCCTTTTAAAGCCAGTATGTTCTTAGAAGAACAGTCCATAATTAGTTCTTGTAGGTGTATTTTATTTCCTAGTGAATGGGGAAAACACTGGTGATCTGTCATCTGCTCAGCATCATCAGCTCTCACTCTCCCTTCACCTAACTCCACTTCAGTCAAGCATTATTGTATGTTGTACTCAAATATACTGTATTATGAATGTTCCAACAAGTAGAAAATTTTGAAACTCCAGAGCATGTGCCAGAGGTATGAACTTACTTCTTACATACCTCTGTGTAACCGTTAGCAGATGGTACAGGAGTTCCAGCTTCTGGTAGGGGTGAAGGTGGTTTGCTTTCTGGCTGCTTCTTCGATATTATAGACTGTGTTGGAATTCTGTGCAAATAGCCATATCCAATACCACATCCTAAACTGTACAAGAAAAGTAAAACAAGATTTGAAAAAAAGGTGTTCTTAAAGCTAGTAAGCGTTTTAAATTTTGACTCTATAAAAACAAAGAGTTTGAGTCTTTAATCTATAGCAAGATATACCTACCTGCAAGAATAATTTCCTTTACTTACAGTACTCAAGAAGCAATCTGCAATTGACATTTAAACATACCTAGCTTAGCTTTCAGTTGATTATTTTTATATGTTTACAAAATATATAATCTGACCTGATTTTGTTCTTGCTGTAACTGAATGTTTGACTATGAGAATGTAGCTAGTGAATCTGCTACCGGGGAAGTCAACACAGATTTTGCCATTGGTTTCAACTCAAACAGGATTAGGTCCAGAACATGTCTAATTCCTAGTTCTAAGCTAGTTTTTCTTATGGGAAGATGAACAGTTTTGTGTGACAAGTTTAAGAAAACAAAGCTTAACTTGAAAACAACAACCTGTAATCAATAGTAATACTACTCTTAACAGGAGCTCATTTACAGTGAGTATATAACCTGTCATCAGCCAGTGACTGTCCGGAGATCAGTACCTTCCTTCTCCACCCCAGGCTCCATTGGGAGTCACAATTACGTCTCGAATGGAATCTGCTTCAGTGTTATAAACCATCAGCTTCAGCGGCTTCCCCTCATGGGATTCAATCAGTGAAAAGAAATCCTCTGACTAAGGAAAAAAAAAGAAAGTAGTAGTTATTAAACTCAAATATGCAAGACAAGGAGCTGGAAGCAAGTTAGCATTTTATGAAGTTATCTACTTCAATGTGAGATATTAAAAACCCAGAGACAGACTAAAACCCTCTTGTGTAGTTTGATCTTTAGAGGCAACTTATTTTTTATTGTCACATTAAAAAAAGATAAATGTTTACCTCAGCTGTAAAGCATCTGTCATAAACATCAACCTCCCCAAATCACCAAACACTATCCCCATATGTTTGATGTACATTCAGTTACTACTTGAAGGAAAATGCACCCTACCTCCTGAAGAATCTGATCAGATCCAACAATGTAGTCAGTGTACGGCTGGAGACCAGCTAGAGCTGCAGGAGATGCAGGTTCAACATCCTGTAGAAGAATGATATGTGTCATCTGCACGTGGAGCAGGATAAACTACACCAAGATCAAAAAGGAAAGCTAACTCCAAAAACAACAGAAGGAAAGAACATTTTGTTTATGGGACAAAATAGAAGTCCTTGAACAGTCTACATCTAGGTGTGACATCTTGTAAAAAATGCTGAATAAGAAAGACCAGGATGCTACCCATTCAAAATGAGATACTCTGAAGACGTTGAGAAGTTACATTTATTTAAACAACCAGAAACCTAATAAACAGTTTCTATACAGTTCTACTCTTTCAGCTCTCCCTCTTAATTTTAAAATAATTTTTGGTGCTTTTTGAAACATTATTATTAATTTAGTTAAGTTTAGCCAACAGAGAGACACCAATCAGGGCAGAATCTTTTTGGTTTTGCCATCGACTCTTCAACATAAGATGAAAAAACCTTCTCCTCATCACACACTATTTAGTCCAGTTGGGATGGAGTTATTTTTCATCATAGTGACAGGCAACACTAAAAGTCATCCGCTACTTGTCCCTATTCAAATAGCTCAGACAAACCTTCAAGACTGTGTTGCCGCCTTCTGTGCGATTTCAGCATTGTACTTCTACATAAAAGTTACTTCTAAACATTACAATTTAACACCAGGTTGTACGAACACTAATGAGCCACCAAAGAATTCTGTCTCACCAAAACATGCCACACGTGTTCATTGGCTCCCTGGAAACTGCAGAACCTCACGCTGGCTCCAAGAAGACCTTGTCCTCCCCACATGTTACTGGGTATCACTTCCACCTCTCTTATTTTCATTGTTTTGATATTATACACCTCCAGCTTCACTGCTTTTTCAGCATTTGCCTTCAGCAGATCTTTCAACATGTTGTTTTCTTTATTCTGTAGAGCACAGAGAGATATGATTAATGTTATTTCTAGTTGCACCTGTAACATTGACATCACACCTGTGGCAGAATTTGAATACAAAGACCCAAAACCATCAAAGTTTAGGCTCTGTGTTTCACAATCAGTCCCAGCAGTTCAATTTTCTTTTATTAGAAAGAAGTCAGTACTGTCAACTCATGTCCCTTTACAAAAGTACTTACTATCATTCCATTTCATCAGTTACATTCCTGTTCTTCATAACTGCTATTAAATACTATCAGCAATATTGGATCTCAACTCTGTGGTCTAACAATAAGCAGCAACATTTTACTTCATGCCTCTGATCCCAGTCCTCCTTTCTCACGTTTTATCAAATGTTGAAACAAGCTTGTTTAAACAAAAGTTGAGCTCTTACCATTGACTCCCCAGTTCAATATTCACCTTGTGGCAGAAAATATGCATGAATGAGTAATATCATAAACATTGTGTTAATCTGTTAAGAAGTTAAGGTGACTAAAGGCATAAGTAAGACTCCTCAAATTTGGATCCACCCAGAGAGGAGACTTTGAACACCACCAAGTTTTACTTTACCTTTTTAATGCCATATACAACGGTCAGTATGAAAAGCTTTCTTTATTGTGACAGCTTTGGCTTTTGCCTTTCAATCAATACAATACCCATATTTCATGCAGGGGAAAAAAACAAACAATAAAATCATTTGAGGCTTACAAGCCTAGTGTGTCCTATGGCAATGATGAAATCAAAGAAAGGTTCCAGTCCTCCTTGTTGAGCTGGGGAGTTTTCTTGAACCTGCAAAATATACATTTTGTTTTTATTATAACATTGATCTCTAGTTACATTAGGTGACAGTGTTAATCTTTCACTTGATTCAATGTTTACTTTTGAGTTGAACCAGAGATGAGATACCAAATGACAGACCTTGGGAAGCAGGCCACAACTGTGAACTTATTTTTATAAGGCTATGAACAACAGGTGTCCAAATTATACTGTAAAAAACAGGGTTCGAACCCCACACAATACACAAGTATTGTGATTCAGAGTGGACAGCATGGAATTTTTAATTACTGAAGACTTTGGAGAAGGGCTTAGTTTTCAAAGTGCTGCTGCAGGATTTTCTTCCATGCTACTAGTAGCCTGAGCACATCGAGAATCCCCAACTACATCACAGCCATTTTTTACATAAGCACAATTTACAACTAGGTTCCCAGAATTTACAGCATATTAGAACAGGGACACTTAAAAGAGTATGCTACAAATGTATGGCTAACCACAAGTGCTGGTCAAGAAGATTGCCATCACTTACAAAAGAATCATAAGAAATAAGAGTTGCAACATCTCAATTTCATTATAACCAAGTTATCGTAAGACAGATGTAATAAAGAAATACAGAGAATACCTATTCAAATGCATTCACAACAGGATAAAACCCACCAAAAGTTACACAGAACTTGATACATGCAGAATGTATGAGAGTATGCCCACTTCAAAGTTTACTAACAAAGCAACGTGATATTAAGGGAACCATTGCAAACGTGCTAACAGTTTGCACTGCTTTTAACTTTACTTTTTGTTAACACAGCAGTACAGCCCTTAACCTGCAATATATTTGACTCCTGAAAGCCACCCCACAATTTAAGTGCTAAGTTACAACCCACGCATCATCTAAACTAAGAAGTTCATTGCTAGCAAAGTTAAAACTGCTATATATATATGTTGTGTTTTGTTTGGTTTTTTTTTTAAATAAAGTTGTATTGGTATTGGGGCTTTTGCTGGCATAACTGTCTATACTAGTTGTAAAATATACTTCAGCAGAAGTTTTTAAAGAAAACAAAAAAGAAAAATAAAATCAAGCTTTATTATTAAACGGTCAAGACTGACCCTACTCTAGTTGTGGTTACAGTGAAGTATTAACTTTCATCACAACCCTAAACTGCATCAAAAGCGAGCAGCCAGCTTATACCAAACCAAAGGTTAAAAAAGTTTACATCTAAATTCTAAATAATGTGCAAGAAGCCTTACAATGAAACTATCGCGTAACACAATGTAAAGGATGAAAACGCAGACAAAAAGAAGTACGTGGAAGTTATTTTGGAGCTCATGACATTGTGGTTCAGATGTCTAAAAGCCATACAGATTCCCACGCGAAGCTGTAAGTTGCAAAAAATCCTGCAGTATTTGGTTTTCAGAATGACACCATATCAAAAGTTGCATGAATTCCCTGGAGGAAAAGGAAATTACTTTGTCTCCTGCACACTGTAGGTCACCAAAATCATCCTCCAGTACAGAAAACTGAGCAGTATCCTGCACTTAACATAAAAGGAGGAGGCATTTCGTGACCAACCATTATTTCTGATGGAGTTAATTCAGTTAAGGAGACTGACAAAAGCAGATTACATAACAACACTGGTACCCTAAACACAACTTGCGATATTGAGAAACACAAACTGCTGATGAAGTGGAAAGGCGCATGTGGCAACAATGCTTCACTCTTATTTCAGGGAGGAAGACCACCAACTAAATGAAATTATAAACTTATGCAACAACTGTCATCACCAATACCTCCGCCTATCTTTAAGCTCCAAGATACGCACTTAAACGTACATCCAGACGATGTGCCACATAGAGGAGCTACCACAGATCCGCATCTACATCCAGCGCCTGTGAGCAGCGGCCCCTCAGGAAAACACTGGCTGGAGCAGGAATTAACCCCGGCCCAGGTGCTGTAAAGACCCGCAGAGAAACTGGTCAACTCTTCAACTTGGGGGAATTTGAAGGGGAGCAGGGAGGGCTCTACTTCCCTCGAGCTATTTCAGATTCCTCGAAAGCAGCACACAGGGCTCCCCTCGGCCGCCCGGCACCCGACACGTCGCAGGCGGAGGCTCCGAGCCCGCCGGGGCGGGTACCCGCCGCTCTACCGGCAGCGGGGCGGCCGCTCCTCCCCCGCCGGCGGGGCGGACGCCCCGCCGGCCTCCCCCCGTCCCGCCGCCTCCTCCTCCACGGCCAGGGACCGCAGCCCCGACGTCACCTCCGCCTCGCCGGCCGCCTCCATGGCCGCCCGCTCCGGGGGGGACACGGAAAGAGGACGCTTCCTGGAAAAAAAAAAAAAAAAAAAAGCGAAGATTTAAACCAAAATCTGCTTG
>JAVJGG010000073.1:39731134-39744668 GCA_035590195.1 Aviceda cuculoides
TCCTTGACTTAGTCTAAACACTGCTTAGCAACAACTGAAAACATCAGTGTGTTATCAACATTCTTCTCATACTGAACTCAAAATATCGCACCATACCAGCTACTAGGAAGACAATTAACTCTCTCCCAGCTGAAACCAGGACACCCAGTCATATATAGGGCTTTTTATTTCTGCATATCCTTTTATTTTTACAAGTTTTTAACTTCTAGGTGATAGCAGATCTTATGTTCAGGAAACAGAAGCATGAACAAGCAATAAATCTTCACCAGAATATTGTGGAAAAATCACCAGGTGTTTAACATTAAATAAGCTTGATGACTCTGTGTGTATGTGTGTGTGTGTGTGTGTGTTCAGCTTTCCGCTCTAAGTTTTAAAAAACTAACTTATGAAAATGTGAAAACTCTTGTTTTCTTAATTTCACCTACAAAATTTTCCCCTTCTGACTAAAATCCAGGATTTCTCAGGACTTTCTGTAGTGTCACATATAGAATATGAATAGATCTGAAGTCTTCTGGAAGAGCTTTCTACTTCAGGAAGCTAGAAATGTTAGCAGCATCTGCCTTCTTTTTGGCTCCGTGCCTCTGCCATTATGTCATTTAAAAACCTTACCCTCTTCCCAAAAGATAAGCTATATTGCTGTATCTTATTAATTACAGCCCCCAAAACAAAACAAAAAAATTCTTCATGATTTAAGTCCGTACTTAAATTCTGCCAGATTTGAAAGCATCTGAGTTTTTGTAAGGTAGAGATAAAATGTACTTTATTGCTTTATAATTTTTAGGTAACTTTTCAGCCCTGGAAAGATTAGTTGATTTGCTGAGAAAAAGTGGCAACCTTGATAGCACTGCATTTTCCTTTGAAATGGTGAAGAAACATAATTATTTTTGGAACCTGCATATAACAGCTGCAAAGGACTCTACTGCTGGTAAGGCACGCAAAGGAATATATGTGGATTTGGGATTTTCAGAGCAGTGCTGCAGAACCTCTGTGCAGTTTATGTGACTGCTTTAAGGCTCAGTTTGTTAAATATTGTTTCTTCATGTGCACAGAAATGAAGCCAGTGTTTTCAGATTTCCTTTTAAGTTAGAGCTGGTAAAAATACAAACTCCTTAATAGCTCAAGAATTCTTTTGGAAAGTACTGGAGCATGAAGATGGGGAAAGCTATATGTGTAGTGAAATAGGGTACTCCAAATAGAGGAGAAGTATCTTGATTTGAACATATCAACTGCAGATACTTAACACAAGAACTTTGACTGTAAATAGTTCTCCACCTACAAACATTAGGAGACAAATCCTGGCTTAAATTATTTCAGTGAGCCAGGATGCTGCCCAAGATGTTATTCTATAATGTAGTCAGTAAGATAATTCAAGTAAGTCCTGTAACATACTGTAAATGGCACCTGTTTATTTTGGGGATCTCAAAACAGTTTCTATGCATTTATGTTACATACATGACCTTTATATTCTACAAATGTGGGGTTTTACCCATTTTCCAGTTGCATATATAAGTCCAGTTAGTTCTTAGTCTACTTTTTGGCTTTAGGTCTTTTAGGCATTTGGCTTTAAAACAAGAGGTTATAATTATAGGGTGTCACATCTAATATGTATCTGTATATGATATATCAAAATACAATTAAATGAAACTAATTTGGGCTATATAATCAATCTGATAGTGAGAAGTTTTCTTTTCCTTTTCCTGCATAATTCAGAATACACAAGCCCAAATTGTTTATAACTGGAATCTCTTTAATTTACATTTTTAGTGATTTCTTTCTGACTTGATTGCTCAAAGGTAGGATTGCTCAAAGATTGCTTGTAGGTCTCTACAAGCATAAGTGACTGGGATATGTTAAATATGTGAAGACGCAATAGAGAGTAGATGGCACACATCTTTCAGCCTGCACTGGACTGTCTTTGTAGCACTGAATGAAAGCTTAATAAAATGTTCTTTACATAGATGTGGAATTTTTTTACTTCTGAACATTGATATCTACATTACACAAATACAAATTCCTTAAGAACTTGCTGTGCTGAAATGGGAAGGTCCTGCTCTTCCTTCTGCCTTGCTTCTTGCCACACGGTGTTACCCACTTCTTTGCACAGGCTCTGAAATTCATCCAGTTCTGTACCTGCCTGATTCAGCTTTCTAAAATGACAGAGAAATAGCCAGCAAAAATACGAATATATTTTCCCTGCATTAGTGAATCGAATCATTTTACCATATGAGAGGAAAAGTTCCAGAGCTCGAGGCAGGCGAGGACCTTGTTGCCAGGAATAGAATGATAACGAGTCACTTTTTTCTGTAGCAACAAGCTGTTCGAGCAGCTCAGCTGTGTATGTAACATTGCCCTTGGCGCAGCTGATGGAGCTTGCCCGATCATCCATCCTGAGCTATGTAAGTATGCGTAACTGGAGAGTGCATGAGCCAATACCCTAATGTGGTATGCTACTCTAATAAATTATCCTTGCCAGTTGCTCAAAGGTGTTCCTTCCAGACCGCTCTTGTTAATGGAAATGCTGTTCTTGAGCACTATTGCTCTTCACTATTTTGTTTGGCATCATCACCATGGTACAGGTGTATCTTTGTGAATTGTGTTAAACGACATAGTTAGCATCTGGCACGACCCATCTATTCTCTTGCTCACTGTTTCACGAAGGGAGCACTGTGCATTTAGCAGAGCTCGTGGTTTTGCTAGGATTTCAGGGTGAGAGTGAGAGCATCAACTTTGACTTTTAAGGTGGAAGTTTGGAGAAATATAGGCATCTGTGTCCCAGAGAGAGATTTGAATTGGCACGTTTCCAGCAACACATACCATCGACAGAGTTTAAATTCATTCAGTACCTAAACAAAAGTACTTCGTTAATTGCAGAAGCACTCTTTGTCTAAGCAGAGAAGCAGAAAGTATGTACTTAAGCATTCGCGATTCAATGCAAGAGCTGTGGTACTTGTGGAAAAGTAAACAAACTCATTCTTCTGCAGGGCTAACTTCCCCCTGCCTTGGCAGAGTTTACATGGTTGGTGCCTGATTTGTGTCTTTTTCAAATGGTTGATTTTGCACTAATCTGTGCATCAGAACTGGCAAACACAGGAGCTGTCAAACTGTAAGAACTGTGAAGCTATAAATGAAAGGATGGTGTATGTATGAGAAAACATCCATCAATATATTGTAAAATAAGTTAAACATCTATCTGAAGAAATTCATACACTTATTGTTTACAAGTTTGTATACAGATATATGCTTACTGCAAATATTTCAAAATTATCTTTTTCTAAAAAGACTTTTCTTTTTCATGGTGCTTTATATAGGTAAACATGGAAACTTCGTATTGAGAAGATTGATCGCCCTCTACGCTATTCGAGCAGGCACAAGGGACAATCTAATCAAGCTCTGAGATAATTTAACAAAGCTAGAAAGGACAGTGACTGAGGCCAGAGATTTATCAACAATATGCTTCAGGTTTGTCTAAATCCTCTTGGACTTTGGCTTTTCATGTGCCACATGACCACAACTTTTCTGACAGACTATTTATAAGTTATGGAAGTGATTTTTCTGTTCTGGTGAACTTAGCCGTTTTTTCCATTGTTTGGGTTAAGACTACCTTCCTGAGTAATGCTTTGTCTCGATCAAATCCAAGACTTCTATTTGTAGGGAAGTCTGTAAGGTAGGTTGGCTGTTGTCTTGAGGTTCTCCTGTGCATTTTCATTCAATTGTCACGTACAGCAATTAGGTCTTTAGCATCATATCCTGAAGTTGCACAATTCAGTTTGAGCCTCTCTTCTCCTGCAGTCCTCTTCCTTGAATTTCTCAGGGCAGGGAGGAGATTCCAATTAGAACCCGCTTCTGCTGCAGGTCAACATCTTACCTGGAAGTGCCAAAACCCATCTAAAACTAGTTCAAGGGCAAGGTTCCTAATAGCTATTTGCTAATATTAAAGAATAGAGGAGGCTGGGGAACCACTGAGGATTTAAGGAACTTGAACACAGTAATTCAGAAACTGTTATTAAAGATTGCCATTGGTAACCCCCATTAGGAAGACTGGTTTACTGTCTTCTCATCGTCAGCCAGGTTGAATTATGTTTGTTTACCATGGGTCAGAACCGCCTCCAGTAGAGAGCTCTCTTGCTCAATCGCTTTGCTGTGTCCAGACTTTTCAAAAAGGTGCTATTGCTTGTCACATACTTGAGGGCAAAAAGATTAATTGCTTCACTTTGCGTCAGCAGCAGGCTTACAAAGGAGGCATCTGGACAGAGTTTCAGATGACAAAAAAATTCATTCTATTAGTAAATCAAACGGGTGGTACCCATTCTTTATTCTTGAATTCAACTGGCAAGACATGTCTCACGTCCATGTGATTAAACTCTTTCATCTTTAAACCAGAGTGTGTGCAACCTAATTGCCTATTGGAATAATTCCTGGCCCATATTATGCACTAAAATATGACCAAGTATTGTCTGAGACTGTGGTGGCTGACATGGGGCAAAACCACACCAGGAGTTGTGCAAACAGTTTCACAATACAGACAGCAGAAGGAAATGCCAAGCCCTTAGCTCTGGTGCAGTTTAGTTCTTGGCACAGAAGGAGCTCTGGGTCTGAAGATAAATGTAAAAAAGTTCCCTTTGAGCCAACTAAACCTCTGGAGTTCTGTCTTTGACTTGGGCTCAGTGATACTGAAGATACAGAACATGGTGTTGGTCAGTGTTCCGACTCTCCTGATCACTTCGTCAGTTGATCAGCATGGATATGTCACTTCTATAGAAAGTCCAGGGTTTTCTTTCTCAATGGCAGGCATGGAGAAGGGATGTATCAGAATGCCTTTTAAATTATCTTTGCTACCCTAGTTAATAGTCACGGTTGCCTCCTTGCCTGGTCAGAAGGTTCATGCCAGTGATCTGAAAGCTCAAAGTTTGCCATGCTTGGGAATATCCCAAAGCCCTACATGAAGAAGATCCATCAATCACATAGTAACAGGTAATATCACTGCTCTAATATCAATAAATAAGGCACTGCAAGGTTCCCATCTTCTTTACCAGCAAGCACTTAGCATCGAGTTTATCGGTAAGTGACTTACTTGCCAAGAGCTTCAACCATACTAGTGGAAGTGCTAATTTAAAGCTGATGACCATGAAATGGGGAGTCGGGGAAGAAGGGATGGGGAATTGTATCCTAAGCAACGTAGCTCAAGCAAGGACTGAGAGCAAGGGCCTGAGCAGCAGGGCTGATGGGTACGGCCCCAGATGAGGCTTCTCAGTTGTTTTTTCTCATTTAGCATTTTCTCATGAAGCAGCAGGTTTCCACAGAAGCCTGATCCAAGGCCACAGCTCCACTATATCAGAGCTGACCCTGAACACAGGCAGCTGAACACCCCCAGGGCTGCAGCACCTGCTGGTGCCCTCAGGACCCTTGCCAAGAGGGGTTTGCCAGTAGAGCTTCAGCTGATCCTAGGCTGGCCGAGGACCTTCTTCTGGTTTGAGGGTATCCAATGAGCCCAAGAGACCTGCCCTTCCTTCCAGATGTTCTTCTACTCATTTCAGGCCAGACTTGCCACCCCAGGCTCTGCCGTCCCTGTTTAATGGTGCCTGTGTTGGTTGTCCTTCTGGATGAGAGCACACCTGCAACTTCTCAGCAAGAGAAATTCTGATCCTCAGTCAAAAATTGCTTCGCTGTGTGTCCAAGTACACATGTTCTTCAACTGCTGTCGTCTCAGATGCTTTTGTTGGTTTGGCTGAAATACCAGGCACTGCAAAGATGGTTACCTGCAGCTAAACTAGATGGGCATCTCCGCCAACCAGTTGTGAATACTTAGCCACCACCTCGACGTCAACAAGTGGAGGCAGTCGGCCTCTTTCTGCTCTTTATGTTGAGTTTCCTCAAATTGGCTGAAATTCTATTATTTGAGATATGTTTTTGTATTCCTGCATGTCTTGCTTTGAGGCCATAAATATTTTTCCAGAAATACTGATGTTGAGAAAAACAGATATTGTAGGATGTGTGCCTTTCTTGTTACACCAGCATGAATGACATGAGAAAGAAGAAAGGAGGGGAAATAGAGGAGGGTGCCTTATAGGTTCCCCTGCACATACTACTGAGATGAAGATTTGTCAGTCTTGAGTGTGTGAATACGCATACAGGAAAAGCAGGAATGTACATATTAACAGCACACTTAGAAATAGATATAGAATATTAATATCTAACCATTCTTTTTAAAACATCTTTTAATTTAAAAAATAAAGGAAAAAGTAACACTTCTGAAAAATTCCATGCTTGCAAGACCTGGAGTAGGGTGAAATTAGCTATAGAACAGGTATGCAAATAGTAGCAGTTTAAGGTGATTAATTTCTAGTCTGGGAAACAGTGATTTATGAGATATTTAGAAAAACAAATGCATAACCACTCTGTTTACATATGGGGTAGTTAGGACTTATAGACAAAGACGCCTATTGCTTTATATTAGTCACTATTTGAGATATTAGGAAATACCATATAGAATTTAATGTTACAGTAATTTAGATAAGAAGAAGGAAGCGGCACAACAGGGTGTAAGAACAGCAGAAAAATTATTAAACGAGTTTTGTCCTTGCTTGCAAGAGGGCCCAAATCAGCTAAAGATGTTCTAGAAATAGTTTAATGGCTACTACAGACACACGCAATGTGAAAAAAGCTCTCAGCATACTTGTAGAAATGGCAAAAAAGTAGGTAAAAAATTCTTTAGATTTTTTCATACCCATTCCTTTCTATTAGAAATTGCTAATAGACTCCTGCTTTGCTTTTTTACCTGTTTTTTTCTCCACAATGAATAGCATTTTCTTCTTAACTTTAAACTAAAAGCTTTGGAATTGAATTAATAAGCGTATTAAAATGCTTATATATGAATGTGTTTACTACTTTTTCATGTTGAGTAAGGACTAGATGAGACAGAATGTAGGCTATTTATCTTGTACTTTTTCCTCTTTACTTAAGGTCAAAGTGAACTTTTCCAGTAAACACAATGGGTGAAATTCTGATGTCATTAATACTAAACTTTTCCATTGATTTCAGCGGAGTTAGGAGTACCAGTGTTTATAAAGGTTCATAGACTAGCTTTTCTAAAGCATACAGTTTGCTTGTAGAAAATCACACCTATATGCTCTTAAGGGTTATGAAAACTGTGGCTTTCAGTAAACTGCTTTCTAGCACAACAGTTACTTAACTGAAACGAGATTGAATTATTTACTGAACGTTCTGCAGAATTTGGAGGCAAGATCAAGCTACTATGCTGTTAAAAGTAAATGAATAGGACATTATTTCTCAAAACTCACTCTTTCAGTTCTGTGTTGTGCATAAATAATTTGAATTATTGATATTTTTCTCCTTTCCCAAGATTTTCAGTATAGTCAAATCAATATTGGGAAATACCAGTGTGAAACTACAACTAGCTGAACACTCTGGTCCTGATCCAGCAAAATATTCAATTACATGCTTCGCCTGCACGAATATGTATACTTAATGATTTTAATAGAGCTATATGAATGCTCAGAACTAATCATAAGTCATGAAAAATATTAAAGCGGGTAACATGTTTTGCTGCTTAAAGGAGCCCTTTGACCTTGCTTTGATTAGCAGTGTTTTGAATAATTAAGAGTTGAATCATCCAAATTCTTCATACTGCACTGAGGAAACATATTGTCACATTGACAGCACCCAGCTATAAAAGGTTATTCCTGGAAATTTTGTCTTTGCCTCTAACATGGGAGATGGTTTTCCTTCTGTATCTTCTGTGCTCAATGTTCAGACAAGCTGAAAAGCTTTTACAGGTGTTTTAGTTATAAGAACTTTTGGTTCATGTATTCCATCTAGTTTGTCAATAATATGTTGCCCTAATATAAAGATTTCATATATAAATTCCTCTATATTATGAGATCCTAGGAACCAGTCCATAGCAATACAGGTGCAAGATAAAAAGTTAAAAGTGCAGGTATATGTTTAGTGGTTTTTTTCATGCTATATTGGGTGTTTACTATAAATGCCATTACTGAGGTTTATTTCACAATTTGTTAACAACCTGTTTAGTTTTGCATTAGCTTTTTGTAATACGACAGTGTAAGATACGATACGATCACTAACATATGAAGGGAGACTGCTGTAGTGCATGTAATTCATATTTTCTTAGAAGGAAAGCATGCACATTATTTTGACAATGACCCAAGCCCATGTGATATTTAAAACAGACCGCCAAGGCCAGAATTCAATGAAAACAATTAGCAAAAGTAAACTGGACGTTGCCAGATGCTGAAGAGTGAGAAAAAACTGGGCTGTTCGTTGTTGTTACTCATCTCCCAGTTCATTGACCCTCGTGTACTGGTTTACTCTCCAAATCAAACATGTTCTGAAGCAGTACCGTGTGCCCAGGACCGTGCACCCAGGACCTGTGCCAGCACCTGGGCTCTGAAAATCCCGGTGGCGTGACGGGCTCCGTTCCCATGGGAGCAGCGGCTGCCAGCGTCTCAGCCCTCCTTTGCCAGCCCCGGGGAATGTGAGCCCACCAAGTGTTCGGCGCTTTACTTGCAATGCATAAGATCTTATTACCTGGCAAAACGTTTTCCTGGAAGATCTGGTTTTGGAGGGTTTCCTGACACAACGTACACATTAATCCAATTCAAATATCCAAGCAGAAAAAAATTGTGCCACAGGTCACGTGTTCATTATCTTAATGTTTTCTGGGATATCCTATTTTAACTCTAAATCTGTTGTGGTATCAGTTCTGAAATGCTGTTTTAAACTCAGATGAGACGCAAGAAGCTATACAGGTGGTAAACAACTATTTTTTCTGCATCTCTTGAAGGTTTCAGACTTGCTTTCAATTACCTAAAAGATAAGAGATGTGTGGAGGAGATAGAAGTTTGTCATGATGTAAGCCATTCAAAAGACTTTGAATTGCTTCATGAGAAAAACAGTTTTTCATTTATTATTAACGGTCTTTTTTTTTAACTAGGTTCTGACACTCTCTCCCAGTTATCCAGAGGTTCAAGAAGTTTTTAGAAAAGGCACAAGCAGCAATCAAATCCTAAAAATAAGATCTTAATACAAAATGTTTAGCTATTGGAGATGTCAGTAAACACTAGAAATAAAGGAAAAAAAGTTGAGTAAATATGTATTTTAGACTCTTTAATTACCATAAAATTAAAGTTTTCATTTTTTTGAAGAATCACATGGGAAGACAACTGTTTAAGAAAAGAATAAGATGAACTCAGACATGAACACTAAAGAGTGTGTGGGTGTTCAGCAAGGGAGAGCTTTAGGTTCACCAACAGGGGACATTGCATTTATCGTAGCTGTATTATAAAGATGATTCAATTTTAAAGACAGTGAATGTCAGACCCTCTCTCCTGCAGCCAGTTATATTATCTGCTCAGACTGAAAGAAACCTAAAGTGGCAGTAAATTGGATTTGTCAATTTTAAACATCCTTTCCCTGCCCGGATGGTGCAGAAAGGTTTTCAATAAAACCAGTAAGACCGTCACAGGCAGCAGTCTGTGTTAAGAACGTTATAAGACCTGCCATCCCCAGCAGCCTCCAGGACCCGGGATTTCTCCTGCCCAGCTGCCGGAGCCCGGTCTGGTGTGCCCTCAGTGGGAACACTGGGCCCTCGTGCCTGCCGTGTGATCTCCCACTTTGCAGCTAGTCCAGCTTGCTTGTCCTGCACAGCCCCCTCGATACCCCAGATCCTCAAGACCATCTTCTTTTTCCCTTCTTATCAGTAGCACCGTCCAGGTCAGCTCTTTCCAAAGCTCAGCCTGCAGCTCCTTAATGGCCCATCAGTTACGGCCTGGAGACTTTTGGTCTTCATCATCTTCTTAGATATCCCTTGTCTGCCAGGTTTGTCTCTCTGTGTTTTATTTACCCCTTTTCTTTTCACTTGTTATCCCCTCTGAACTAAAAAGGTCCTTGATGAAGCGGAGACTTTCACATTCCATGTTCCCTCAACAGTCTGTATATCAAACTTCTTTAAAAATCACGTTCAGAGTAGAGGTTATGTGTGCATTATAACCTGCCTGCACCTCAGCTGCCTAATAAATATACATTTTTTAAATATAAATAAATTTTTCCTGTATGCGTACATCGCAGTGTGTACTAACCCTAGAGTTACTCAGTCACTTGCCCTTTCCATCAAACATCATATGTCAAACATCAGTAAATGTCGGTTAAGTGTGTGTATTTTATGAGACTGATCTTAAATTTAATAAACTTTTTTACCATTAAAGTGAATATACAGGCATTACCTCATGTCATTTTACACTTCCAGTGTTGAAATGTGATGTTTTCTCACATAGATTTTATGTTCCTTTCTTCCTAAGAATTTCTTTTGAGTCAAATATATTTTAGATTAACCCTCAAAGATATGCTTCCAGATACAGAGATAAATGGTGTAGTCTGACAAATTAGCCATTTCATATCATGCTTACTTTTTTACAGCTCGATAGTACTCATACTGAAATAAAGGCTTCATCCTGTAGCAATAAAAAGAGGAGGGAAGCATGAAGTCATTTGTCCCTTTATCCTCATTTATTGATGATTAAGGCCACTGTAGTGTATTTATTAAGAACTGTACGTTAGATCAAGGTTTTGTCAGTGTTTTCAGGACAGTGTGTCCTTAGACTTTTTTTAGTTATATGACAGAAGGGCTTCCGCTCACGTTCTCCTAACTTGTTGCCAAATGATGATAAGCTAGGAATATTTATGGGTTTATTAGTGTGTCGATCAACTCAAACTCAGGTATGAAAGAGAAGGAATATAGAGAAAAAATAATGAAAAATTAAATACTCTGGGTGCATTGGAAGGAACCTTCTCTAGTCCTACTTAATACATTTAAAACCATCTCTGTTGAGAAGAGGAGCATGTGCTTTACATTAGCACATACTTAACAATGTGCTTAATGCTATCCTGAATAGAGATGTTATGTTGAATTGCTGCTATACAGAAGAAAGGGGAACCTTGGCATCTGCACTGCAAAAATAAAACCGAGGCTTTCATTTCTAGAGACATAGTCAGTAAATAAAGATATACGTAGGGCTGAATCGTGTCATGCCAGAGATCCATCTAGCCAACAGCCTAGTGACAGTGGCCGATAGCAGCCGCTCAGGAAAGGCGCGTAAGAGCAGAGCAGACATAAAGCTGCACAGTAAACATACACAGCAAACCCTCCCAATGTCTGGAAGTCACTTTGTGCTTTAGGGCCTCCCTGAAAGATGACTATATCCTCATCTTTGTGCTCAGTAGCTCCCAATGGATCTCGTCAAGTCCACCCAAATCTTCTTATTTGCTTGTACAGTCCTGGAATCTTTCCCTACCATCCATCCTATCCCTCACAGCCTTTCTTATCCTTCCCATCACTCCTAAAATAATCTACTCACCCAGAAAATGCTGCTGTCATCAAAATATTTAATTCTGATGCTCTGAGAACAAAGACAAAAAGGCTATAGACTCATTAACTAAACAGTGCCAGATCATTAATTAACTGAACAATACTAAAGCACCAGTTAACTAAACAGTGCTAGAGCACCAACACAGACATTGTCCTGCTTATTCTGTACAGTTACATGTTAGCACAGTCCAGTATAACACTGGTTTGCACCAGCCCATACTCTCCATAGCAACTTTTATGCACAGTTTGGAAAGTTAGTATGGATGAGAGACCATGCTCCGTAGGCAGCATGGATGAGACCTCTCTTTTAGAGTATAAAAGAGTTTTGCCGTATGGACATAGACAGGGCCTCTTGAGTTGGCTTTGTGGTGTGAAAGATGTCCCATTTTGTTTACTGGTAAAGACTTGGAGCACAGAAATTCATTTTTGCTTACACTTGTGAGAAACCCTGAGATGGCTCTGGCTTGAGATGGTTCTTCAAAGAGGAAGAGTCCTGGACTCCGATTCCAGGACTGTTCATGTTCTGAAACAGATTTCATAGATCCTGGAGGGTTGTGGGCCTCTGAGATTTAGCAGTACGTGAGGTGTTGTGTTTTGGATGGCAGCTCTAGACTTCAGCATCTCAAGCCAAGCTTCACAATTGGAGCTCCATGGTAATGCCACGATACCAAGAACTAATCAGCCTTCTCATTGCCATTAATGCCACTGTCTACGTTTCTTCATTTCCTTCCCTTACAGTTAAAAGTCCTAACTCAGAAATTCAAGTTTTTTCACCCTGCCAAGTGCTTGTACATGGAACAGCTTCCCAGTCCCAATGCTTGAACTCCCCTCTCTCCATGCACATATGTCCTGTAGGTTCAACTCTTCCACAAACCATATATGTAGAGCTCAGAGCAAAACACAGACAGTCCCTCAAGAGCTCTATGCTAAAACAATGTCTGAAGTGGAGAAATTCTGAAAACAGCTGTAATTCATCACCCTCGGTGTAATTTATTTCTCCTTTGGGCATTACAACACAGCCCAACATCAAAGGCACTCAGCTGCAAAACGAGTATGATACCAGGCACATTGCTGTAGACGACAGATTATGGATAAACAATTACTCAAGCTAAATGGCATGATGTCCAAAAGAAGAATAAACAAACAACCATGTTCTTCAACAAAATTGTATGTAGGGGGCACATAAAGTCTTTGGAGAAATAAATTAGCAAAAGAAAATGAGTGAGTTTGCCAGGTCTAGCAAGGATGATGAATGTAGTGAAAGTGAGTGAAGAAACTGTTTGGCTACGAGGCCACTTTCTGACCTCCTAGCCAAAACTAACTGGAAGCTAAAAATGATCTACGATGTAAGGGGGAAAAAGTGGTCAATGACTTAAAGAAGGTCTCAGTGCTGAAATATCACACTGAACCTTTTATGGCTTCCAGTAAAATAAAAAGAATTTGTTAAAGAGGACTGTTGGGATGATATGGGAAAGGTCCTGGTCCTACTGTATCCATTCCATGGACGGTGGATCCCGTTAGCATACCATAGTGACGCTCGCTATCTTTTCCAGTTCATTCCCTTAACTCTTCCTTTTTTTTTGCTTGACAACTGATCTTTGGCTGCAGTTCAAGTTCAAGGTGAGTTTTCCTTCCCACCCATTGATGGCCTGTGTGTCCCAAGAGGATTTCCCCTCATCATGGAAACAAGTCTCCGAGCTTCCACCAGCTACAGGCATTTCTTGTTTTCTTCCTCACTGGACACGTAAAACAGGGCTGTACTTTACATTTAACTGAAGAACTTATGCATCTGCTATGCTCCTGGATAGATGCCTTAAACAATTAAAGGGATATAAATCATGATACTCCACAAATATGAAATGGTTAGGGGACTGCAGTTAATGGGAAGATAAAAAAGCAAAATATACTTCCCCCTAGAAGAAAGTTATCCATTACAAAGGCTTCTACGTTTTCTTCTGAAGTGCTACGTCAAGGCCACAGTCAACGATGGGATGCAGGTCTTGGCAATATTATCTGGTGCCTCCTCTACCCACTGCCTGGCACAAGCAGCTTTCCAGCAGCTTGGCCGAAAAGGACCTGGGGTCCTGGTGGGCTCCAAGTCAAACATGAGCCAGCAACGTTGCCTTGGGACAA
>JAVJGG010000073.1:39762373-39776058 GCA_035590195.1 Aviceda cuculoides
AAAAAAAAAAAAAAAAAAAAACCAAACCAAACACAACCCCAAAAAAACCCAAACAACCCAGCCAGAAGTTTCCTAAATTGCTGGCAAGTTGGCATGGGGCGCCTGTCTGAACAGCAGGTACCCAAGAGCACCATTCCTGTTGTTGGGGATATAAACAGTTCAGCCAATGGAAAAAATCCGCAAATCTGGATTTTGTTGTTTTTTTTTTTTTTTCCCCCCCATCTAGGTGTCTGTGCACACCCCAAGAGCTCCCACCAGCACCCCGCTCCCAGGGCGGTGGGGCTGGCTCCCCCCAGTGCCGGTAATGCCAGGAATTGCTCCCACCACCAAATCTCATGTTTTCCAAGGGGGGGATTTAAAGCCAGTAGGTTTTAAAGCCAGTTGTTTTTTCTTTTCCATACCGCTGGCAGAGGCACTTAGTGTATCACCGACGTACAGATTTTATGTCCAGTTACATCTCGTGGCCAAATAGTGTCATGTTCTCAGACTGATTTAAATAGCAAAAAGGCCAAGAAGGCCTCCAATATCCTTCCTAAACATGACGGTTTCTCTCATTTTATAAAACAAAAGCCTTCAAGATTTTCAGCTTTGTTTTCAGGCATTACTTTTTCTTCCCTCTAAAACCATATTCAAAGGTTAAATAACCCAATAACCTTCATACCCATCTATTTCACTTGATTTACCGACTTCCCTATATATATATATATATATAAAAAAAAAAAAAAGCATAAACAGTCTGACCCACTAGATTTTGGAGCTGCGACACCCTCGACGTTGGGGACTCCTAAGGAGCACTTGCTGAGGAGCATGAGCACAGTGTTGCTGCTGTGGCTTTGCTCTCCCAAAGCCCCCCCCAGGGCTACAAAAGTCCTTCTCGTTACATCCCCCCGCCGCCGCTAACAGTTCCTCTGCATATTCAGGCACCATAATTGATCGGGAAAGATCTCATGGCCAAATCCTAAGGAAATTAAATAAATTATAAAATAATTTATGAAAAGGGTTTTGGGTTTTTTTTTTTTTGCTTAAATACAGCTAGTTCATGTTATTTCTTGAATAGTTGAAGGTTTTGCTTGTTTTGCTCTCCATAGCAATATTATGGAGATCAGACACCATCATCCTGTCTATTAGAGGGCTGACAGAAACCAAAGGACGTTGCACAAATGTTTCCCCCATCCCCTCCCTCCCACCCGCTTGCATTCGGCTCTCAGAAATGTGAAATGAAGACCAAACAGCCAACATCCTTCAGACTCAGGAAAAAATGAAAAAAAGGGTCATCTTTAGGATGGGTGCTGCTGAAGACCTTATTGCCCTTCCAGGTCATTGATAAACCACAGTGCTATCCATGTACTACAGGTAGAAAATAAATAAATACAGATATATTATGCAAAAAAATATGATTGTACACATAATACATCTGAGGTATTACCAATTTAAATAAGGTTTCATGCTAGTTCAAGCTTCGGTGGCTAGTTAAATTCTGGAATTTGCAATAAATAGATGAAGAATGATTATGTATATAGTGTATGGATCTCTTCTGTAAACCTTGTCCGATTTAAACATAAGAGCGTGTTGGGCTAACTCTTACGCAAACCACAAATTTTCACAATAAATACAGCTTCAAAAAGTTGTCCTAAAAAGTTCCTGCCACACTGAAACATTTCTAGAAGGGGCTGTGTGTACGACTGGCAACGTTAGCGAGGAGTATTTCTCAACAGGTCTTTTCATACAAAACACAAGGAAATTAATACGCGAAAGTCTTTTTCCCTCCCTCCCCACCCCAACCCATCATGAAAGTTTAGAAATTTTTGCACAAACAGCGAGAGAACTGATTGTAGCTGCAGTATGTCAAAACGTCCACGTTCTATAAAGACCAAAAATAGTTTGTTTGCTTAGAAAGTCTTTTTTTTGTTTGTTTTTTCCTCCTTAATTTTTGAGTAGCGCGTCATCCTTTCTCTGAAAGTTTGCCCGTCAGACCGCTTCGGTTTTCCTTTTGGTGCCGGTCCTTGCTGCCCGAGCCACGTGGGCATTTCACACTTTCACCGTCTCCATCAACGATGACTTGATGGCATCCTCCAAAAGTTGATTGTCTGTGAAAGGGGCCGGGGTTTCAGGGACGGATTCGGACAAGCCGATGAGGGACTCCAAGAAACAGGAGCCCTGATCTCCGGCTTGCGGGAAGCTGGGGAAATTAGGCAACTGAAACTGTAACGCTGAGAAGTTATCGAGGTTCTCATACTCCTTTAAGGAGTTGTAAAGGGGTCCCAAGTTATAGTCCGAGAAGGACTGGAAGAAATCCAAGGAGTCAGAGGAAAGGCTGAGGTCGGCGTAGCTCTTGGAGCAGGGCTCAGCCGGGGATGAGGCGCAGCACGACAGCCCATCGCACCGCGCGTGGGCAGCGTCCTCCAGCAAACCCCCGCCGTCCTGGTTGGCGTTCTCGTCCAGGCACTCGGAGAGGTGGGACAAGTGGCCGGGGACAGGCTTGGCCTCGCCGCCGTGGTCCTCGATGAAGAAGTCGGCGGTGTGGAAGCAGCTTAGGTCATCCTGGCCACGGCCACCCTCTTCCTCAGCATCCGAGTCGTTGAAGTGGAGGATGCGCGCCAAGCCGTCGTCGTCCACGTCCGACTGGGATTTGTCGGAGGGGAGGCTCTCGTAGGGCTCCTCCAGGTCCTCGCTGGGGTGGGAGGAGATGGAGGAGTCCGTCATGTCGCTGCTGCAGCTGTTCTCCCCCAGAGCCTCCAGGTCAGGGCTGAACTGGAAGGCGGGTGCCAGCGGCACCGCGCGCTCCTCCAAGGAGCCCTTACCCGTCGCACATCCCAAGGGTGGGAGCCGCTCCCGAAAAGGGGGCTCGGCCTCCGCCACCTTCTCGCTGCTCTGCTGCTGCTTCTCCAGCTCCAGCTTCATGATGGTGTGGATGAAGTGGGTCTGCACGCGGGCCTGGTTGAACTCGATCCTGCCCTCGGTGTTGCCGCAGCCGTCCTTGGTGCAGCCGCAGGGGAAGGAGGTGTGATCCATCTGGCACGGGGAGAAGCAGAGGCGGAGGGTTAGAACTGAACCTGGCGGCACAAAATCGAAAACACTCGCAACTCACCCGCCCTGAAAAACCAAGTAACAGCTGAGGGGTTTAAAAGCAGACTAAAAAAAAAAAAAAAAAAAACCAAAAAAGAGACACCCTGCTCTTTTGAAGGATTGTCATAAAAACGTTGGATTTCAGTACAACTGAAGAAAGTTAAAAGGTCCCCAAAAAAGCAAAATATAACACTCCAAAAGGAGACATAAGGGGGCAAACATGAATTTTTATATATTGCATCATGATATTTAATACCTGATCCATATCATGAGCTTCTGCCCCTTGCCGAGATAAGGACAAAGTGCTCAACAGGCATCTGTGGCACTTTTATGTCCCTGTTAGCAGGCAGCCACTAGAGGGGAGCTGTGACACACACATGGAAAACCCATCAGCCTGTGCACACTCACCCTACACCACCCCCAGCCTGCAACCATGGCATCGAGGGAGCAAGCGGCACCTGGAATAGGTAATATGGCTCCCCAAACACAGCCGGGCAGGCACCCATGAAAAATAAAATGAAAAATATAATAAGCTAATTGAATATGGAGGGATTATCCCACTTTGCAGGTGGTCTGCACAGCTAGCTGTGGGATGATGCTCAGCTGAGACTCCCACGTTTGCCCGAGCGCGCTGGGAGTTGCGCCACACACCAAAGGGAAAACAAAATTAAAAATAAAAACAGGGGGAGGAGGAGAAATCGCAGCCTCGCCTGAGGAGCAAGAAGCTTTCATTTACAAAGACATTCCCACGTGTCCTATCTCCAACAGGAGACCAAGCAGGTACAGGTCTCGAGGGAACGGACAGGGCAGGCACACTCACGCTGCAGGCTCAGACACATCCCCACGGCTGCAGCAGCAGTGCGGGGACAGCTGCACGTGTGATTTGGGAAGTGGACGCTTTCAAGCAGCATCTGCCTCGCAGCCCGGGGAGCATCTCCAAGAGCTTTTCTTGCCTGCTTCGCTCCGAGCGCAGGTGGGAACAGATGCATTTTACAGGCTGCCCTGACTCCGTCCTGCTTGCTCAACCCCTCCTGCTTTAACGTACACATCAGCTTGACCCGCGGCTTCTCCCCTGTGCCCAGAGGCGAGGGCAGTACCTGACATTTAATGCCTGCCAAGCTGCAGCTGCAGGTCTCCGGGTCGCAGACCTCCCGGCAGTCGCAGCCGCAGTCCTCCCGGGACAGGCGGATGTTGTGCAGCTCCCGCTTCTCTTCCTTGTCGATCTTCTTCACCCCCACGGCTTTCAGCAGCGCGCGTCTCTTCTTGGCGGGGTAGGGCTGGAGGAAGAAGCCGTCCTCCAGGTCCACGTTGCTGACGTCAATGTCGTCGTCGGAGATGTCTTCGATGGTGAGCTGGTTGGCCTCCTCCGACTCCTTCGTGCCATTCATGGTTAGCTAAGGGCAAAAAATGGGCAAAGCGTTAGGGACCTGTGGGGGACACAGAGCCAGCAGCACCCCCAGGTCAGGAGAAACAAGAAAGAACAGATCTGCCCCCCATGGTGGCCGACCCTAGGACCAACATCTGTGTCAGAGCCCCCAGAGACCTGACAGACACCTGACACGTGGAGTTCAGTGTCTTTTCCGTCACTTTGCAAAGGTGGAGAACTGAGCTGAAAATCACACACCAGAGCCTGTGTTTTTTGGAGACCCAAACAGGGTTAAGGACCGATGCCCCCAGGTCTCAGAGAGGCTTCTACTAAAAACTGGCCATTAACTAACGACATCCACCAGCTCCTCACCAACCCAGCCCCACGCTCCTACTCACTTTCCATTTCAACGCTTCCAACTTCTCCTCTTTTAATTTCTCTTCGAGTTTCTCCCGACGAACGTTTTCCTGCTCCTTTGAAAACTCCGCTAGCGTGAACTGCCGTGAGGAGCTGTGTTTGCTCACCATCCCCAGGGTACAGCCCCCACGACTAGGCACGCTCGTGAACCCCTGGCAGCGTGGGAAGTAAAACACAGTGACCCGGTCAAACTCCACATTGTTCTTCTTTAGTCGCTTGGATTTCTTCAAGATAGACGTGGCTAAAAACGGGGGAAGAAAAAAAAAAAGCACAAAGTCAGTACCGCCATCCTGCAGACAGGATAGAAATATTACAAAGAGGCTATAAATACTACAAACAGGCAGGACTTGCAATTACTCTCTCAACAGGGACACGATGGGACAAGGGTGCAACATCGCTTGATGGCTTCTGGTGTTTTAGAATCTAATGCTTCAAAGGTGGGATGAGGATGGAGAGGAAACCAAGCCAAGTCCCGATGCATTGGAGTCACCAATCAGATTCACCCTCAGAAACGGCTGCTGCTTCTCCTTCCCGCTTGACTTCCCTCAGGAAGCATACATTTGCTTATTCTTTACATGCAGCAGAGCATAACGAACAAGCAACAAACCATCCTACACGCCTGTCTTGCTCTAAACCCAAGCACCCTGCCCCACATTCAGGAGCTTATGGTCTGCTTCTGGGATGCTGGAGCACTGACACTCCAGCGCTGTGTGGCTTCAGCTTTTGTGGCAGGGCAGAAAATAGCCAAACCGGCTGTTTTTCTGGTACTTCCTTTCACCATCCACTGGGAGGAACTATGAATCTATAGTTTATTCTCAAGAGACTCATTTGAGAGCAGCTGCAAAGATGTTAATCTTTATGCAGGTGATCCCAGGGTAAACATGGCAATACATGACTCTGGTTCATCTTAAACTGCTGAAACATGCTACACACCATTTAAAGCGGAGCCTCTCCAGAGATACCTGGTTCTGCACATTTGCACGTGCAAACATAGCAGAGGTGGACTAATTAGCCAGGGCAGTTTCACAGTAAGTGAGTTTCCACGAATGTAGCTGGCCATGAAAAGCAAAGCGAAACGCTGTGACACTGGGTTACAGAGCTGCTTTTTCTGCGGCGCGAGTGTGTCAGGAATAAGAGTCAGCTATGCACAAATTCGGTGGTGAGGTTTTTTTGGTCCCATTCTCTGCTGGTGCATGGATGTCTTGGTTGCCACCACGGAGAATATGGGAAAAAATAACACAGCAAGGATGGGTGACTCCTGCAGAGCTGGGATCCGAGCCCCACTCTTTGGATGGCAGAGATGTGGGCAGCCCTACTGCAGGGAGCCAACTGAAAGCAGTGCCGAAAACCCGAGGGGCTCGGCTGGTTTGGCTGGCCCCGATGGCTGGGAAAGTGTAAGAATGGACAGTTAGCTGCACCCATGTTTCGCAAGTCTCACTTGCCAAAATATAGCATTTCAGTTTCATATGAAAAAAAAAAAAAAAACAAAAAAACCCCAAAAAACGTTCACCCAGCTGCATCAGCAGCTTCTGCTAAATAGCTGGGGGTTTCACACTGGGCTCTGCAGTTGCTTTGATGATATCTTTGCGCTGCGCATTGCATTTTCATAATAACCTTGACTCAATCTTCTAAAACATTAGCTCTTTATCAAAAGGCAAGTTAACCACCACGATCATCTATCAGCTGAGCTGCTGCACTTTGGCATTTGCTTCTCTCTCCCCGCACCCCTCCTCCGAAATTGTTTTCCCATTCCTGACCCTTTTCCAATTGAGCCAGAGAATACAAAAAGTTCATTGTTTTGTCACAAAACCTGGGAAGACAAGCAAGAATGAGACTCTTTATTATTACAAGACTTCTAAAGCCTTTTCAGACCACTGCGTGTTTGTGTATGTCTGCTAAGTAGACCTTAACTGCTATATACAGTGGGTGTTCAGTATAATTTACTAGGTTGGACTACTTCTCCATGAAGATGTTCCCCTATTGTATTTTTTATTTTTCCCTTCATATGGCAGATAAAGGATTTTACAACCTTGTCTTCTGTGTGTTTTCCTAAAAGCTCTCAAAACTGATATTGCTGGGAAAACAAAATAGCATTTATCTGTACTAACAGCAGAGGCAATGTCAAACGTGTCATGTTCTTTGGCAAAGTACCCAACTTATGTAGGAAACGAGCTCTGAAACGGTAATTACCGTACTGGTTAATCATTTTTAAAAACCAGTGTTATGGGCCTTTGCTGTCTGTTTAGTTTTTGCCTATGGAACAGCCTGACAGGTACTGATTGAGGGATGGTGGGATGGTCCTACAGCACTGGCTTGGAGGCACCTGCATGCCTCTGCAACACCCAGGTCCTTGGGTTCCTATTCCTGGAAATTTGGACTCCAGCAAAAACATTATAAAGGAATGATAAATGCTGGGTGGAAGGGCTGAGGAAGACTACCCCGAGGATGCTGGCCAATTATAAAATCAAGATCAATTGGTGTAATGACAGGGAGCTGGTGTTATGGCCGCTTTCACTCGTAAAGATGTACTCCAAGGGGGTCTCTGCACGGTGATGACCCACCACCAAGCTACAAAAAAACCCGTGCAGAGGCATGGCTGATCCCAGGAAAGGGGCTGCCAGAGATACTCACGGGTGAAGCTGGGCGTTAAGGCAGAGCTGGGCTTGGGCTCTCCGCGGGAGCTCTCCTCGTCCGACTCCCAGCCCGAAGACGCTGAGGAGGAGAGGGGGGAGCAGGAGGAGGAGGAGCAGTAGGTACTGTCATCCCCCAGCTCTTCGTACTTCCTTTTCAATACTCCGCTCATGGTGACGCCGTATTTTTCATACAACTGGAAAACAAAGGAGAAAAGTAAAATAAAACGAGGGAAATATTGGCAGTTTCTGATGATGAGCAGGACGGCTTTAACCCCCAGCAAGGCTTCTCTACCAGGTCCACCTGGCAGGTATGATTCCCAAAAAGTGCTCCCCTGCAAAAAACACACCTTACTACCCTCACTGTGCACACCTGCTGAATTGCTCTCCCATTTTACGACGCTGCAGAAAAACCGACTATCACAGACAACAAACTGTCCGGAAACCAATTCAATCAACACAAATGTTATCAAACAATAAGTATTACATTTTGCTTACTAATTCTTTTATGTTAACTCCTTACCCAGATCGCTTTCTATGCAGTTACAACTTTAACGTCTTGCTAATTACAAAAATAAGCCAGTTTGCAGAGAACAATCTGTTGGCATGATTTACTTGCTACAGCCCCCTGGGGAAACAGACTTATTAAATGAAGCACTGAAATACAAATATATCAACTGTGAAGAACAGCCCTTCTCCTCACGGTGCCTTTCATAGTCAGTCCTCCATTCAATAAGCTATTCTTGTTTAGGCTGGGTTATGTATCAAGCATAGTAGCAATTAAAAACAACGCAGCTAATTAAAAACAAAGGAACTCTGTACTTGCCTAGATTCCTAAATTTCCTGCACACTTTTCCCCCGTTCATCTTACAGGAAAAAAAGAAAAAAAACAAAAATAACTTTGTCGCACCTTTTAACCTCAGCTTTTATAAAGTCTGTGATTTTTTTATCTCCTGAAATTGCACAAAAGCTACACACTTTGCCTACAACAGACTAACGGCTATCAGAGCCCACCTAAGCTGAGATGCTCTTGCATAGATGATGGACTGTTTCTCCTTTCACACGCTGGCAATACAGCACCAGATGCCCCTGCTTCTGCAGAAGTCACCGCCAGCTTATTTTGAAGCCAGTGAGCCATACCCAAAGCTGAGAACAGGCTGCTGCCGGAGGAGTGACTTGCTTTGACCCCATCCCACCAGGCTGTAAGGTACAACCACAGTGGGGGATATGCAGCCCCAGGCCAGAAACTCCCTCCAGCAAGGTGGGGAGAGCCCCAGCAACAGTGGGATGCTACCAGCCACCCCGGTGCTTCAATAAAACCAGAGATAATACACAAAACCTAAAGCATCCCTAAAATGCGGATGACACTGGGACAGACACATACAGCCCCCAGAACGGTGACAGTGCAGATACAGGGGTGCCAGACACCCGGTCCCCGTCTTCTCCCGCCAGCTGAAACTCCTCCACCTGCCAAATTTGTTCTTTGTAACCGTAGCACTTTCTCGCCCTCTTTTGCATGTCTGAAGTTAATTTAAGTCTCTGAAAAAGAGAAAAAAAAAAAAGCCAAAAACACTAAACCTGCCCTCCTGACAGCCCTGAGCAGGCGGCAGAGAAACCACACCGGCTTCGCAACCTCCGAACGACGGAATTCTCGATATCTCGACAGCACCGCACAGGAACACGTAGCAGGACGGGAGCGCACGCAGCGCCTTCAAAGCCCTGCGCCAGCCCTCGTTAATTATGTTTACTGACAGCTTCCCAGGAGACAATAGTCCCCTAAAAGGTCAAAAAAATCCCTGGATGAAGCAGTTCCTCAGCCTGAAGAAGTTAATCATTCACCACAATGCGCTCCTACGGAGCCAGTGCATCCCCAATGGCCCCCTGAACTTGGGGGCCCAGCAGAGGTGATCCCCCACCATCCTCCCTCCTCCTCCTCTTCCTCAGCAGCCCCAGAGCTGCAGGTGGTTTTGCCATGGAGGGGTTGTTGGTTTTTTGGCCTTAATCCAAAGCAGATGGGAAGAAGGTGGATTTGGCCACCCTCCAGCCCCAGCAGCAGAGGTCCTACCTGACACCTGGATTAACCCCTTCCCTGCCTGCGCCCCGGCAAAGCAGAGCTCGCAGGCAGCCACGACACCCAAACCAGCTGCCTGGCTGCCTTTACAAACTTTTTATTTTTATTTTTCTTGCGTGCGTGCCTTCTGCTCTGCCTCACATTTAATTTAAGAAACAACCAGGAGCAAAGAAACCCTCCAAATCCATGGCAGGGGTCCGAACCAAAGCCTGGGCTGCAGCCAGAGGTTCGTTCATCCCAGCCGACCCCATCGTCCACGCAGAGCGGCCAAAAACTTCGCAAAAAAGTCCCACACGTGGCTTGAAAGAGCATCAGTTCGCACCACAGAGCAACCGCTCGCTGCTCCAAAGGATGCCTCCGATGTTGCTGGTGAAGGATGCCGCTGTGTCTAGCCAAGGGAGGGAGAAACCAGCTGCCCGAAAAGCCCGCAGGACACATGTCCAACGGCAAACGCCCTCGGAGATGCGATGGTGACCACATCCAAGCATCACGGGAGACACCGGAGGGTACTGGAGCAGCCAAGATCACACCGCTAAAACAGGAATAACTCTCAGGTCCGCACAAAAAAACCCCAAACAAACAACAACAAAAAAAACCCAACCACGCACGCAGCATCCATTTCTACCGGGATTTACCTGGTCTTCAGCACTCCTAGAGGAGCGAGAAGGCGGACATCGTGATGCTGCAGAGCGATGCAGCCCTGATGCTCAGGTCGCCTGCAAACCCAACAGCGGCGATCACGAGCCGCGCCGCCTCCCGTCAAACCACACAGCGAGAAAAAAACGAAGCCTTTTCCTCAAGCAAGCTAACCGTATTAACACAAACACCAAGCCAGAGCCAAGGCAAGCTGTGTATAAGATGGTGCAATTTTATTTATTTATTTTTTTAAATACTATCATTGCTGATTAGCCATGTCTGGCAGAAGGATGAAGGGAGGTGCGTGCATCTCCCATCTAGGAGAACAAGCCAAACGCATAGAAAAAAAACCACCTTTGGCAGACTGTCTTATTCAAAACACCTATTGTTTTGTTAATGCAAAGTAGGTGTCGTGCAAACATGATTCTCAATTAATGGGAAAAAGCTGGTGAACCTGTTGCCCACCAGCCAAAACACATTAATTTTCCCCCTGTAACGCCTTACCCCTCTTTGCTGATTTATGGCTGCGACGTTTTCCAGGTCAAGTTTTCAAATCCTTCTCGGGAGCTATATGCGATGCAGCGGAGCTGCACCCATCGGTGTCTACTTGTATCCACCCCCAAAAAATCCTCCAGACAGGGGTTTTGCCACCAAGGCAAAGATAATCCTCTCCTCCTCTCCTCAACCCGGCACTTGGGAGCAGAAATCACGCCAACAATTTGGACGCTGCCTTGAAAGCCATGTCGCTGAAACCACTGGCCGCTCAGCCAAAAAAACCCAGAGGCCAATTCAGACACGGCGAGGACATTTTAATTGCAGTAATTCCGCAAGTAATCTTAAATCCACACCGATGTCTTACAAAGAAGTCACAAAAACGTGCACAGCAGCATGGAAAAAACCAATCAAACAGAAAATACATATCTCTATATCTGTGCTTGCCATTGCGAATCTCTGCAGGCACCACCGAGCGCAGGATTTTACCACTTTCTTTGCTCTTTTCTTTTTTTTTTTTTTACATAACCTGAAATAAAATAATCCTATCTTCCTTTTAGTTGCCAAAAAAGACATTCTGTTCTTGGCTAAGACTTCTTACTCATCTATTTTACTGAAAACAGCTTTTGGAACAAGTACATAATGCAATGGATCAAACCCGCAGGAATTCCTCTCTGGCACCAGAACTCCCACTATCCTGGGAATACTTTCTAACAAATATTTAGCCCAGATGTGCATTCCTTTCTTTTTCTCTCCCTCCTTTTTTTTTTTTTTTTTTTTTTTTTAAGCATTAAATTTTGGGTGGGGGGAGTGAGGGGGTTGGGCTCTCTAGTTGGGGGGAAGGGAATTGAATCTGCAAAGTCCCATTTCTGGCGCTCAGCAAGTCGCAGGGTAAAGCCCTAATACACTGGAATGCAAGGAATTAATGTTTTAACTATCCTCCTCTTGGACGACGTCTCAACAGTAAATATTTCAAGTAATTTAGATTTAAGAAGGTTTGGCATTTGTTTAGCCGAGAGCAGAGGAAGGCAACTAAAACCCTACCAGTGTCCAGTTAGTCTATTTATAAGAGACTGCACTAAGAGGCATCACAGCTTTGTGCAGAAGTACACGAAGATGTTTTGGCGTTGTATTTTGGGGCTGTGTATATGCTTTGCACCGGGCAGGCAAACGCAGCAGTGCAAGCAACATAAAGGAAACTTCTCCCAGCAAGTCCAGCAGCTGCATTTGCTTGTGCCACAACTCCCATGGTACTGCAGGAGAACACCTACGAGCAAGGATATTTTAAACTTCAGGGTTTCCGTCGGTGGAGCATCCTAAAGAATGGAAGGATCCCAAATCTGTGCATGAGCTATTGAAAGCAAACTTTCTTCTGCAAAGCAATTTGGGTAAAAACAAAACAAAACAAAGCACCTCAGTGCAATGCACTGAAAGTATTTATTTTTCAGTGACTTTTTGAGCCTGTTTGCCAACTTTACAAGCACAGCTGTCTGCCTGCAGCCCAGGAAGCCAAAGCAGACTCTTCCCGGCACACCGGGACGAGGGCTGGGGTGCCGGGAGCGAGTTCACAACACTGCTGAGCCGTGAGTCAGAGCGGCTCCCGCTCCCTCCCCCAGAGCCGCAGTGGCTGTGCAGGTCTAGCAGGAGTAAATATTAGTTTAAAAACCACCACTGCATATTTTAGCCAGGTATGGCTCCGAAAGCGACTCGTGGAGCAAACACGGGGGAGTTTTTGGGGTCGGTGTTTATTTGCACACCTCTGTTTATTGCAGGTCAGGCAACCTTGGTGCAAGTATCACCAAGAACTGGTGCAGAACTGAGCTTGCCGTTTAGCTATCCCAGATATTTCACGTCTAACAGCAGCGGTGATTCCAGTAACGCCTCTGGGTTACTTAATAGTCACCACGCTATCAACACTGATTCATTGCTCGTTCATTTAACTATTTTAATTCTTTGCATATTTACTTAAGTGGTTTCCCCGTGCCGCTGTGACAGCCTCCACGATGACAACACTTCCCAATTTTGGGGCTGACCAGGGCCAAGGCGAATGGGATCATCCCACTGGGACCCTCCGGGGGACAGTCCCGTGCGTGTTCCCAGCCGCGCAAGCTGTGCTTTCCAGTTCAGACCAGATTATTTTCACCCAGCTGGGTCTAAGGTTTCATAACCTTGCTCCGGTTAAAAATAGCCTCTGCCTACTATGCAACAGCAAAACCCAAAGTACCCCGTGCTGCCGAGCAGGAGCATGAATCAGTTCGTAGCACCACGAGTTTATTCTCCTGCCAGAGACTGAACAGGCAAAACGCCTTTCCCGGGAAGAGCATCAGAAGCATTTACTCCATCTACTAATTTTCAGAAGGCCGCAAAGAAAAAAGCTTTTCAGATTTTCCTATCAAGCCCTTATTTCTCACTGACAGCTTGAAAGGTAAATAAGAAACATTAGCAAATACATTAAAGGTTATCTGACACGGCCCAAATGAAACGAGGTTCAAATGTACTCGGCACAGATTGTGCTGTAATAAATATGAAAACGGTGAAGTGTGCTTTGTCTAGGAAAATCCTCTATTTGATTACACCTCATGAATAATTCACACCAGGTTTCCATATTTGTCCTCCTGTAGGTACATGCTGTGCATTACCTTGCCTGCTATATATACGCACACATTTCCTGCGCTGAATTATTAAAGGCTTGCCGGGAGCTGCAGAGTCTCTCCGCACAGAGAACAAACGCACGCACCATCCCCAAAATAAACTCCACAACCTTGACCGGCCTCATCTGCAAACTGCTCAGCAGAGGAAAAATAAAAAAAAAAATTCTCGTGGAAAAGAAGAAAAAAAAAAACAAAAAAACAATTGCTGATGAGTCCCCTGTAACAAATGACAAGACTTTGAGGTTTGTCTATGGCCGTGAGGGTTTTCTCTCCATCCCACCGAGGCGTTGTGGTACAGACGTTAGCGAGGCAGGGCTGCTTTAGGAAAGGGCTGTCCCTATGTGTCAGCCTCTTCC
>JAVJGG010000073.1:39778669-39808051 GCA_035590195.1 Aviceda cuculoides
CAGCTTTGGGAACTGCAGAGGGTTTGGGCCACACAAAGGGTTGGGGACCCCCAGGCACAGCTTGGACCCCAAAACAGATTTGGGAACTGCAGAGGGTTTGGGCCACACAAAGGTTTAGGGAACCACAAGCACAGCTTGGACCCCAAAATGGATTTGGGCACTGCAGGGGGTTTGGGCCACACAAAGGTTTGGGGACCCCCAGGCAAAGGATTGTACCCCAAACAGATTTGGGTCCCACAGGGGGCTTGGGACCCACAAGCAGGCTTGGCGCCTGAAAGGGATTTGCCCCCTGCAAAGGGTTTGGGTCCCTGCATGGGGTTTGGGACCCGCAGGCACTTCTTGGACCCCAAAATGGATGTGAGTGCCTCAAGGGGTTTGGACCCCACAGGGGGTTGGGGACCCACAAGCAGGCTTGATTTTTACCCTGCACAGTGTTTGGGACCCTACAGGAGATTTGGGACCCACAGGCACAGCTCAGACCCCAAAACAGAGTGGGTCACCACAGGGGCTTTGATCCCCGTGGGGGTTGGGGGCCCACAAGCAAGAATTGGCCCCAAAAAGAGTTTTGGCCCCACAAGGTGGTTGGGATCCAGAAGCAAGTTTTGGCCCTCAAAAGGGTTTCTGGACGCCAAGGGGATTTGTCACCTACACAGAAGGCTTGGCGCCCGAAAGGGATTTAGGTCCCATAGGGGTTTTGGGCCCCACAGGCAAGGCTTGGACCCCAAAAGGGGTTTTAGTCCTGTGAGGGGTTTGGGATACACAGCCGAAGTTTGGACTCCAAAGGGGGTTTCCTCTCCCCCCCCCCCCCCCAAGATGCATAGCAGCAAGGCCTGTCCCCCAGAGGGGACTTTGGACCCATAGGGATTTGATCCCCAAAAGGTTTTTGGGCCCTACAGCCAAGAATTGATCCCCCAAGGGAATTTGGGCCCCTAAAAGGCACTTAGGCCATATGGGCAAGGGTTGACCACAAAAATGGGTTTGAGCCCCACAAGCAAGAGTTGCCCCCCAAAGAGAATTGGGTCCCCAGAAGGGACTTGGGCCCTATAAGCAAGGCTTGGCCCCCAGAGGGATTTAAGGCCCCACAAGCAAGAGACATGATGTTTTGGGGAGTTCGTTCCCCAGCACAGCTGGGATGAGAGGGACATCTGGGAGCCTGCGCAGCTCTGGCCACTGCAGCGTTCAGCTGAGGATCTCCATATGCTTCCCATTGACCACCAGGAGCTTTCGGAGAGCTGCACCGCTGGGATTAAACCCCTTGCAGCGGTAGGCGAGGTGCAGACTGACCCGGCATTGCCAAATTTCAGCACTTGGCTGCATTTTCCCTCTACAAGCTGGAGCTGGGCCGACGGCCAGCGGCATGGTCAGAGTCCCCAGGCTATGAAGCTGCGGCTCTCTGGGAGGCTCTTTACAATGTAACCCAGCTGTATCCCACAGGGTTTGGGTACAGCCAAGCTGCAGGAGTCCCTGTGTAGGACCAAGTCCACGGAGGTGGGAGGACTTGTCTCCGCTGGCTCCATGGAGGAGCCTGAAGACAGCCATGAGGGTCTCCTCAACTCCACCACTGTGTCCAGCCTCTAAGGGGCTGCTCACTCCCTTCCTACGCCAAGGTCCCACTTTGATCCTTCGCTTGCCATAGCTTCCACTCAAAGTCAGATGGAGTCACATTGGATTTGCCTTGGCTGAGAAGGTGGATGAGGCTGGATTGGGGTGTGGAGGGATTTTCCCAAGCACCGTACCCCCGCGCTCTGTTGTGAGCCCCTTAGCTCCAAGACACTTCCCACGCAGTGCTGTGAGCTGGGGTGCTGGCACCTCTTTCCAGGAATATTATTTTACTTCTAAACCTCTTGGGATGACTTTCACCCTTTTTTTCTTTTTTTTTTTGTAACACAGGTGTCTCATTTGGAAGGTGTCTGGTCTGACCATGAAGAGTGGGGAAGACGAGGTGACAACTTTGATGTGGTACAGCTCCTTTAAAGTAAACTGCTGTGAAAGTCTCAGCCTTAGTCCTTTCACCAGTGAAAGGTTTCAAACTCTGGGGCTAAAATGTCAGGAAAAAAAAATAACCTGATGCTGAAAAAGGTCCTCACTAGTGCCAAAGCCACAGCCGGTTTGATACCACCACGCGAAGCGGTGCCACCAAGATTTTTGCTTCTGGTCTTACCCCGGTGTGTGTCAGCGATTCCCATGGAGAGAGCAGCCCCACCGGTCGCCCATATGGCAATGCTGCAAGGGCAGCAAACAGTAGTGTTGTGCGAGGGTGAGGAACTGGGGTGGACTGAGAACATCTTCAAGCTGATTTTGCTGCTGTGCTTGATATAACTCCATAACTCTGTGGTTGCCCCACGCTTCTCATCTCCAGGGGCTTCACCCCAGTACCTGGCTCGCCTCCCTGTGTCTCTCTGCCCAGCCCATGAAACAACGGTGACAGCTCCCAGCAGTATAGAAGCACAGGAGGGATGTGTTGAGATTTTGCCTCAAAGATGCAAATATTGTGGAGGCAATACGTAATTCTAGATGGTGCCCTGATGACGGGTGGGTCCTGTCTTTGAGGCACGATGGCCTTCCTGAATATGCTGGTGTACAGCGCTCGATCACCAAAGGAGCGGTTTTCCTGAGGTTTCGTTTACCATGTTTGGACATGGCCGTGATTAATATTTCCTAACAGGAAGATGTCATGCGTGCAGGCTTTCCTCTTCAGGGTTTGGGTCGAGGGTGACCAAGTTCAGGTTATACACTGGCTCCTCACTTCCTCCGCCTCGGAGACTACACCCCGGCCAGCCGCTGCCTCCCCGCCAGCCCGCCAGCCGCCAGCCGCCCTCCCAGCGGCTGCAGTCGCCCATCGCTGGGCCCGGCATGGGTCCTGGCGCCGGTGAGGTCTCACCGCACAACCCCATGGGACCTGGAGAGCTTCGATATGTCGGGACCAGGACATAATATCACCTTTTTATGTACCGTGCCTGTGAGATGAAGGGGGGGGTCATTTGTCACCATCCCTGAGCTGAGTTTTTGCATGAAACCCAAGGTATGGGGGAAAAGGGATATCCTGTAAAACAGTCAGAAAGGTTGCCAGCGACCGCCAGGTTACACATTTTCTCTCTTGCTTTTATTATTTGTAATGAAAGTAAAGCCACTGTGAGATAGAGTCCCATGCAGGGCAGACATTATTTAGCGGTTCAATCAGGCAATGAACAATTCTGACCCCAAAGTGCCCATGTTTGTGTGCACGAAAGAGAAGGGAGATTTGAAACAAAACTTTCAGGGTCTTCTTTTTGAAGCAGCACTTTTTTGTTGTTTTAAAATCAACCTAAAAGCACTACTACATAAATAAGTGTGAGCTTACACAGAAGGCTAAATAGCCCTCAACCAATTAAGACGTTTTCCTGTGTAGGTTGAAAGAAATATCTCAGTTTGACTCAACCTTTACTTTGCTGTTGCGTTTCCGAGCCTCCTTCCTCCAGCAAATGAGTTCAAGAGAGAGAGAGGGAAAAAAAAAAAAAAAAAAATCTGTTTCTCTTTAACCTGAGCCAGGTTGGTCTGGACCTCTCAAGAACCATCCTCCTCTCCCTGAACAGCCGGAGCAGCTCACAGCCCCTGCGCCCAGGAAAGCCCTTGCTCCTTTGGCAAAGTCTGCTGGCAGCACTGGCCCAGAGCTGGTTTCCCTGGCCGGGTGCCACGCGAGTGCTGCTGCGGCGGGAGGAAATTCCCTGCTGACCGGCCACGGACGGGATAAGTGGCCTGGCAGAGAGAAGCAGCCGCAGACCAAGCGCAGGGAGTGGGGAGCTCAGCGGGAAAGAACCGGAGGGAGATGCTGGATGTCAAGCTCCTCGCTGCCCGTTTTGTGCCTGCCCTGCAGCGGGAGAAGAGCTTTCCCTGGAGTAAAAAGCCTCTTGGTGCTTGGGGATGGAAAAATCAGGGGTATCTGGGCTTGGAGATAGGAATTTTTTTTCTGGTTTTACATGCACATCCTGAGCATGGTTCTGAAAGGGCTTATCAGCTGTATCTGGCTGTGGATATGTTGCTGGGTACTGTAGCAGCCCATCTGAGAATGAAAATACGGGGACATGGGAAAAGAAACCACCGCTGAACCAACCCCGCTTGAGCAATCGCATGTCCGGCATCACCCCCAGCTGGCCCCGTGGCCCTGACTCGCCCCGTGGCCCCCACTTATCCTGTTTCGCACTCAGATAAAATGAATGCTTAGCTTTTAAAACACGTTGTGCAATTGCAGGTAGCTGCTGCGGCTGCTCATGGGCTGCCTGCCTTGGTGCCAGCGCTCCTTCCCACCCCATGTATGTGAAACACAAGCTGAGCAAGGGCATTGAGTTATTTTGAGGCTTTTTTTCCCCTGAAAGAGGGACATAAAAGCGGCAAATCAAAACCTTTGCTTCGGCCACACTCTGGGCTATTCACCTACACTGGGAACTGTGGGAGGGATGTGGCTGTGCTGGGACAGCCGTGGGTGAGCAAGTCTGACCATGAACATGTGATGGAAGGTGTCCTGCAGTTTCCTCATTGATTTTACACCAACACAACTCCATCAGCTTCTGTGAAGCTGCTTCTGATTTGAGATGGTGCTGGGAGACAGTCAGATCTATAGCATTTAAGGCCCTATACGCTCTGCTCTTACATACCTGCTGGGTATTATTTGTGTTTACTGAAATGTGTTTTCTTCATGCATTTTGCTATGCTGTCAATCCTTGATAGAGATTGGGACATCACAATACTGTGCTCTCCAAAATGTACAGGCACCCTGTACACTTGAGAGAGAAGGAGAGTATGACCTGTTTGCTGGGGAGCACTGATATAATTGTTAGATTCCCAACAAACATGCAAAAATCATCAAACTGAGCGAGTAAGCGTTAATTTAAAATGCAGGCATGAAATGGGAATTGTGAAAGTGCCGTGTAGCTTCAGCCACTCACTAGCAATTGGTTAGCGGCAAGGAAAATGAATGTGACAAAAAAAGCGTGTTATCCAGACAGCTGAATTCAAGTGGGACACCTGTGTCCTCAATTAACCTAACTAATAGTTAACTTTGGTGTCAACAGAAACCCTCGCACCAGGGTTTGGAGGTGGGAAATACATGAGTGCTGTGTTTTTTGCTCCTTGACATTTCGTGAGTCTTCTGGTTTAGCACTGAAACATCTCAAGTGATGGGACTGTTGCAATTTCTCTTTCAAGGGTATCGCTCTCACGCAGTAATTAAATCTCTGGCTTTCAAGCATAATTGCCAATGACAGTGCCTCTGAAGTTGCTTTTTATGCTCGACTGTTCTGTCTCCTGGTAGAAAGGGCTTCCGGAAAAAAAAAGAAGCCAGGGAAGAGTTGCAAGCAGCCACAAAGGCAAGAAGCAGCAATACAAACTCTATCCTTCCCCCCAAGTAGGGACAACAACTGTCCCTAAACATTGAGGCAGCCCAAAATACATCGCAGTCCTGGATGCCTAAGAGGCCCTGAAGGAAATGGTAGCTTATAGTACAGCTCCATCATTACCAGGCTAGTTGGAAAATGGTAATTTTTCAGCACTAGGACCTGTCTCCTGCTCCAGGTTGGTAATTGGTGGTGTTGGCGGTGAGCCAGGCAGCACTCGCAGCTCTGTCTTGAGAGGACAAAAACCTCCATTACTTTATGCTCTCTAATTCTCTCAAGGTGTTCTGCTGTCTATCAATAGAGTCGCCATGAGGTAATAGAAATTACAACCTCCCCAGACTTATTTGTCTGAAAGCGTTTCTTGTAAAAATAATTATGTGAGTCTCTGGAACTGTGGTACACGAGAATGGCAGAAGAGAAAGTTTGCAAATTAAAATGCAACAAAAGTCCCTTTATCGTAAACTATGAGGGAGACTGGGCAAGAGGGTTATTTCCCTTCCATCGGGTTGGCTGGTGGCAGCTTTTAGAGAGAAAAAGCAATTTTTGTTGTCCGTTTGTCACTTTGCAGTGAAGTTGCTCCAGTCCCAGATCTGTGTAGGGCGATGGGTTTGGCCGGGCACCACTCGGGGTTCGTTCCCTACCCTTGTCACGGTCTCTCCCTGTGAGCTTTGGTAAGCCACCATCCTCTCGCTTTGGTGGCTCACGATGGGGCCGTCACAACTCCGGTGTCACTTGCTTTGCCTGGCTGCAGGCTGGGGACGGGGCTTTGCCTGCAAGTCCCCACCAGCCCCGGCCCTCCTTGCAAGAGGAATCCTAAAGCCTTCCTCTTACCCTGTTCTTAACCAGCAAAACACCATCCAGAGCAAACATATTTGCAGGCGATGTGACAGACGAGCTCTGCAGGAAATACCTGAGCTGTCTGAAAAAGTTACTACCCCCCTGCCTCCAGCAAAGGCCGGTCAGTTGACTCCGGCATCTCAGCACGAACCTATTTTGATGCAAAGTGTGAGCGAATGGCCTGGACTGTGAATGGGAAGATCTGGGGCACCCCCACACCTGCCCCCACGACTACCAGGGGTGAAGCCTCCAGCGCAGGAGAGGTCTGGAGGCTCCTGGAGGGCTGCGGTGGCTCCTTAAGCCACTGCAACTGCTCTGTTTCAGGGCAGAGAAGCCAGGATCCAAAGCCATTGAAAAGAACAATATGGCTAAAGCTCAATTTTCTCCTCTAAAGAAGGTTTTCACAAGCCCACACTACGGGGCAGGGGCATTGCTTCCCCTGGGCAGCTTTTATGATAATTGAGCTGGACAGAAACAGCAGTGAAATACATACGTAAACTCTGTATATACAAGCAGATGTGTGTGCATCTCTATATATTTAACTTGATTGACTGGATTCACAGCAAATCTTGCAACAAAAAAATGCTGCTCCTGTGTCACCAAGAGCTGAAGCAGCATTTAGTGGCCACAGCAGCCATGGATGACACTTCAGTGCTTTCTTCTTGGTGCCAGCACTCCGGATGATGGCATTTGTTTAAAAGTGGAAGCTATCAAAAGGGCATCAGATCTCCATTTGTGTGCTGGTTTTATCTGTGAGCTGTTGCTATCCTTCTGACACTTGCAGGATGCCCAGGGCCACCGGGTTTTAGCATCAGATCCTGGTGGCATGGAAAATTTGCTCTGAAAAGGTTAAGTGTGTGGAATTAGGTACCGAGAGTAAATTATTATTTGTCTTTGTTGGTGCTTTATCGGCTTGGTGACAGGTCACGCTCCTGAAGTGCTTGTGATCAGCGTTTGGGCTTCCGAGCCAAATTCAAGTCTGCTGCAAAGCTGTTAAACTCCCGGCAAGGCCACTGACATAGCTGCCACGTCCGGGGGTCTCAGCGCTTCCCAGTGTGTTTGTGCCACCCTCATCGCTCCCTGGGGAACAGGACCTGGCTCTTTAACCCCAGTTTTACCAGTGGGAAACTGAGGCACCAAGCTGGGACCATTCTTTTGGAGAAGGATGGGCACAGGCACAAGGTTTTGAGGCTGAGCCTATGCGAGCTATTGCCAAGCTCCTCTGATATCAGTGCAGTGGGTAAGCTCCAAAAACAGGGACTCTGAATTACCCCATGCGGGAATTCAGGTATTTCTATAGGAGTCCTAAACCCTCGCTACAGGCACCTACTGAACACAAGTATTTAGGGCAAGCACTGCCCTGCAAGGTGGAAGCTGCATGGGAAAACTACCACTTAAGAGTTTATGGCAAAATATTGATCCTTTGATAATTTCATTGCCAGCCAAAACTGGTGACCTTTAAAATCTGGAGGCCTGACCCCAGAGGACCCAGGATCATCCACTTCTCCTACCATCTGCAGCAAGGAGCCAGTTGTATCAGCTTTGCTCAAGTAATTTGTGACCGATCCGGGCTTTTCCTCTTTGCCTTCCCTGCAGATGATGGCACCCCAGGGTGCTGTGCTTATCTCAAAATGCTTTTGAGCTCTGGCCCCTGTTCATGGAGCGGCCGGCTGCTGTGCTTTAAAAGGTTACCCAGCCCTCAGCTACCTGCTACGGAGTCTGCGGGAGGCGATTCCTGCTGCAGAGTCAGCGTTGACCGGGGCTGTGCCCCCACCATCTCAGCACCCACCCGACCTTGTGTGGGGCACGAAGGGCAGAGATTGGGGCACAGGCAGAAACTACTGCCTCACTGGGGGCTACTCTGTCAGAGCCATTAGCCTCCTCGTTATAAATTTAAAAAATGTGAAATTTTAGTGAACCTCTATCGTCAAGGGGTGGCAAAGAGCATGGTGGTGGTGGCAGAGTGAACCAGCTCTGGTCTGGGGAGCGATGGTGTGCTGATCTGGCCTCATGTCTCTGCATGATGGGACATCTTGCTCTTCTGGGACACTCGCCGTCAAAAGTATGTGCGTCTCCTAAAGTCTGCAGTAGTAACGGTCCTGGAGGACAAAACCTTCTGACTCACACAGCACCCCATTAACTGTGCACCCGGACAGCCCCACAGACTAGCCCATCCCCAGTGTAGCAGGGAGGGTGATTTGGGCTTTGACGTATCTCACCCCATCTGAAGGTTATTTTCTCGTCATCCTGTAAAACTGAGGAGCTGCATTTATGCTTGTGCCCCTTTACTTTCGCCAAAGAGTAAAAATGAAAATGTGAGAGAGATGTATATACACTTACACTTATTAACATAACGTATACGTAGTGGTGACATCTGTGGGTGGTAGAAACCTCTCTATAAGACAGCAGGGTAAACGATTGACACCCCATTTAACAAAAGGCAGAGAGGGTGAAAGGGAGATGAACATTGTCCTGGTGGGGCCCAAATGCCCACAAACTCATAGGAAGTAAGAGCAGCTTGGCCAGGTCCAGCTTAAACACAACCGTGCTGCAATTCAGTGAGGATTCAGAAAGGGCAATAAACCTGTGTCCTTTTGGTTTCCGTTTTAGTTTTTGAGCTCCTAAACATTTGCACATGCAAGCTTTTCTCCTCAACTGTGGCAGCTGCAAAAATGAGTTCTCTCCTCCAAACAAAAGCCAAGAATACCATGTAATCACTTGACCCCAGGAGACAGACTTTTAAGAAAAGTACCAAAAAATGTGGCAGTTTCCCTGCATCGGCAATATGCACATGCATGTCCAGACATAGGATTTAGGGGAAGGCTTTGGTAAGCCAACATTTGCTACATGCAGTCTGGAGGGCAATGAAAAGAGGAGGCTTTTCGTTTCAAAAAATTTATTTTTGAAATTAATCTACTCAAGACAACAGAAAGAAAAAGACGGCAAGAATAGTATAAAAAAGGAAGTTGAGTTTAATTCAAAAAGTTAATGTTCCAGGAAGCCTGAAACAGCTTTTTAGAACTCAACTTCTCTCCGCAAGCGTGATTTTCTGTTCATCCATCGACCTGAGGAATCCCTTCCCTGCCCGGCTCTGCCTACGGTGTGGTCAAGGTTGTATCATGCACATTGGAGAGCATGACAGCTTTAACTCCACAGAAGAACACTGCAGGGGAGAAATAGTGCTTGAAGTCAAGCGTTATAATTTACTAACAGATTTATTAAAATCTTATTAGAAGATTATTTTTTAAAGTCCGTTTTACACAGCCGCTGCCCTTCTGCTGCTGTCTAATCCTGGAAAATCTCAGTGAATGAGTCATTTGCACTTACTATCTATTACACCATCTTATTATAAGCCTGAGTGTGTTTGTGTTTGCTTTGAATAGCATCAATAGAGCCATAATAGGGCTGCAATATCTCACACGCCTCCCCTTTTGGAGTCTCTTTTGCTGTTGGAAGAGATGTGTCTCAATGTGGTTTCACGGGGTGGTTCTAGTGTGCAGGGGGACTCAGGCAACGTTTTGTTTGGAAATAGCCTATAACTTCCTTCCCCCAGTCCTGATCCTTATGAAGAGGCTCTTAATGCGTGTCTTCTGGGTTTGGTAGGTCAGAGACATATCACTGAGGGTCAAGGATTTGCAAAGGATATTCCTGCTTCCTAAAGGCAACCTCAAGCACCAACAACTGTTATCCATGTGCTTGCACGTCATGACAAAGAAGTCATCTGGCAATAGTGCATCAGGGATATCTGGGGACCACCTACCTTGTTTGTTTGCTTGGTTTTGATATCGGAAGGCTGTGAGTATTAACTGTGATGCCATGGGCTAGGAGCCTTCCATCTCTGCCTTGTTTGGCTTCAGGACATGATGTTCCTACTTCCATGCAACCATTAAAAAGAGGGTGAAGGAGAACTCGATAAAAGGACATCAATTTCTGGAGCAGCATTGGTTAGTGGAAGTATTATTACACTGTCATGTAATAATAATAAAGAAATATGTTGGTAGGTATAGAATGTGGTTTGGTCACAGCTTTCATTCCCAGCAGTGTCCTCTCCCTTTACCAGTTGGTGAGTTTCACCATTGCTTTGGTGATGCAGCCACCGTGCCACGTTCAAATCCTCAGGAATGCAACAAATGTTCCCTCAACCCATCCTCCTCCTCCTCTTACCCACCTGGGTGGACTGATAAGAGACAGGGACATGCAAGGAAGCTGCCCGTTCTCCAGATGGGCTCTCCCTCGTTGTGCAAGCCATGTTCTCCTGGCATCCCGGAGCAACCCTTCCCTCTGGGATAGTTGCCCAGGAGTCAAGGGAAGAGACTTGCTCTGAATGTCACTACAGGAGGGGGAAAAAAATGCACATTCAAGGTTTAAATCGCACTTGCTGCAGGGGATGTTTCCACTGGCAGAGTCACCAGAACCTGCACAAATGATTCAAAACATTTTGTTAAATTAAATTCTCAGATGATGTCAGAGCTGAGACTGCTTTAGCAAAACCAAAAAAGAAGGAAGGTCAAAACCAAAAAGAAGAGAAAAAAAATTACACTGTGTGACAGGGAGGGATTAGGAGCTTGAAATTATATTTATAGGCTATCCAAATATTTGAAAGCTTGGAAATTCATAGTTCCAGTGCTTTAGCCGAGCTCTAGGGTCCTGCCAGCCTCTTAGTGTAAGTCACGCAACACAGCCAGCTGGGCTGGACTCACTGAACTCGTGAAGCCTATTTTCTGTTATCCAGCCCTGGCTCCCATCTCCTGCCAACTCACAAACAAATCCCGCTGCCTTTGCGTGCCTCAGTTTCCCCCTTTGTTAAATACAGACAATTGTGTCCTCCGCCATATAGCGCTTTGAGATTTGACTCTGAGAAGAGCAGGGAAGCGTTTTGGTCTCCTCTCTCATGTGTCTCAGCACCTGTACTGCGTGGGTCCCGACGAAATAGCAGACTGATCATTCAAAGATCAACAGCAGCTCTTTGTGTGACCTTTTTTTACACCACCCGTTTCTGTCAGACGCAGAAAACCCATGGCTGAGGACAATGCCGCTGAGATGCTGTTTTCTTTCATGCCTGTTGCACCTGCCTGTTTCTCCAGGGCTGTGCAAAATAACATCGTCTTTGTCATGGTTCTGCTAGCCCACTTCATCTTTATTGATTAATAGGTTATAATCCTCTTTTAGTGAAAACATAACCATGCCCACGGCTAGAGGATTCAGATATCACCGATGGGAAGATTACAGCCTCTTAGTCTGAACACAGAGAGTGAGACGGACTGTCAGAACAAGAGCACTTGTTAAGAGGAAAATCAATGGTAAGCTATTTGGGGAGGAAAAAAAAAATCTCAACCACCACAAACACATTAAACACAGGCTTCAGTGCTCCAACTGTGTATAAGCCCAAATTAAACGTGACCATAATAAACTGTTTACTTTCCTTGGGTTTACCCAGTAGAAAGGAGATTCCAGTTTGCTGTAACGCCTGTGACAGTACAAGTGTTGGGTCTAGTTTGTGGTAATACAGTTGCTGTTATTAAGTTTTGCTAGAAAACACTTCAATGCTTTCCCCTCCTTTCTTTGGGAAAGTAAACCAGCTAATTGTAAAATGTTAGTCGGGGCTGTAGCCTCGACTAGTTACATCCTCACCGAGGAGTAATGGTGGCTCATGAGGGTTTGTGAGATGGGGAGATGGGGTGTCTTGCCCTTTCTCTTCCCTTCCTTCCCCCTGTTTCACCTTGCTAAAATCCCATGCTGGGACTGAAGGGACATTCATGCCAATCTTAGGCACATCCCTTAGCCTAGTGTCTTCTTGATGCCCCAGGCAGTGCTCTCCTTCTTGTCCCCCACTATTTATAAGCTTCCCCCAGCAGGGACGGCTTGTTATTGCTTGAACATCCAGCCTTGAGCATCAGGCAGGGATCAAAATCCTGTACTCTGCAGGCGGCTCGCGATGTACAGAGTACTCGTTTCACCCGTGGTTTTAAGACAATGATGCTGCTGTGAGTTTCTGAGCAAGGGTGCACTTAAGCCGGGGTGACCCTGCAGCTCTGCTCCCCCTCTGGAGCCAGGCTCGCTGTAACCAGCCACTTTTACCAGTTGCCAGAGACACACAGAGTTAACAATAAATAATGAAAAAGAACTAGATTTCCTTTGTTATGCAGCTCATTGAATGAGGTTTCCCACATCTGTAGAACTCACCACATCTTTTATGAGATTTGACTGTCAGCAAGATGTTATGAATCCCAGATGTTAAAATATAGATTTATTTATAACTCAGAGCTTATAATAGAGCACTCAAAAAGATTATAACCAGCCCCCTTCCTCAAAAGATCTTCCTGAAATAAAAGTCTTAGCTTTTATTATTTTTTAATTATTCTTGCTACATCATTTATCTTTGGTATTACCTCTTTCACTGTCCTTTAATTACTGTGGCTTTAGGACCGGTGTGCATTGGGCTTCAGGGAGCATTGGGCAAGGAGAGCTGAGCACTGACTCTCCCATCCCAAGTGAGATTGCTGCTGTTTGGAGGCTGGAGGGCAGCACGGGGAGAGGGGTGGCACGGGGGAAATTCAGCCTCAGGAGTTCCTTGGCAAAGCCATCGGTTGAAGGCACAGCCAGTTCTGGGCACCTGCAAAACTTGGAGCTGGAGGTGTTCAGTATCTATTGCAGCCCTGAGGAAATGCTCTGGTCAATAAAAAAGCGGTTCCTCACAGCTGGTGACCATTACGCCAAACACAGCTTTGGACATGCCACAGCTGCTATTCTGCCGGAAGATGGAAATGTTTTTGGAACTGCTGTTGGAGCATTTGTTCCATTAATGCTTTCTCCCTCCCTCCTCCTGCCCCTTATTTTTCAAACCGCTGCAAGAAAAACCTGCAAGTGAAAGAGGAGGGGGGCCCTGCATGGGAAAAGGCTACACTGAGGGTTGGGGTGCAAATATTCCTCTGTATTAATACTCCAGCAACACCTCTGGGTCCTGACCGAAGCTTGCAGTGCTTGGAGCCGTGCACTTGCGCACAACAAGAGACACGCTCTGTCACAACCGTCCCATGCTGTAAACAAAGAGGACAGGTCTAAAGGGAAGTTTAAAGAGTCTTGTTTTACACATGAGGAACAGAAAGTTGGTGATTTTACCCCAGTTCACACAAGAAGCTATCAGCAGCCTCAGGAATCGTGAGACAAGTGCTTGAGGCAGCGGTGGCTGAAAGCAGCCCTCCTTCCCGTCCTCCCTGCTCCCCACCACCTCCCCATGCCACGACAACCTGTGCTGCCATCTTTTTCAGGGACCTTGTCTAGATTTAGGAAACCTTGTCTCCCATTCCCCTCCCTTTCTTTTTTCAAGCTAGGTCATCTCCCAGGTCCAGTTAGAAGAATGGCTTCGGTGTGGAAATAGCAGAGAGCATCTGGCAAAGCGCGACCATGCCATCGACCCCTTGGATGCCGTCGCTGAAGCCTTTAAAGATCAACCCCCCTGCCCACACTGCAAAGCTGCAAGCCTGCAAAGGTGCTTCAGCTCCTCGACCATGTCCAGCCCCTTCCAGCTTGCAAGGGATGGCCTGGAGCAAGGTCGGTGCATGGGATCCCAACCTCCAGTTGCCAGGCTAAGGGCCAGCTGGTCAGAGAGAAAGCAGGCAGCCCATAAGCCCTGCTGAGCTTAGCTTTGCTTTCGTGCCTCACCAGGTCGATGTTTCACTAGAGACGTCGTGGCTTTCTGCAATCTTCTCTCTTGGGCTGGGCAGTTTGGCATTTTAAAGGCAAAGCAGAAAGGAGGACGCCTTGAAATCGTACTTCAAGGTGGGCCTCCCGCACCCTGAGATTTGCAGAGCTGGAAACCTGAACCTTATCTTCATCGCACCAGCGATGAACTGACGGAAAGGCAGGAAATTGGCTGTCAGTGCTGACACTATACAAATCTCACGGCGCTGTGAGGAGGAACAGCAAGTGGGTAACCGGGAGAAACTACCTGGGCTTGGGATTTCCTGGCTGCTAGGAGACAGTATGGAGAGGACCAGAGCTCTGGTGTAAATCAGCACAGCTCCTTTGGTGCCTGAAGAGAAAAATCTTTGGAGGGAGTTTATGGGACGCTCACCAGCTTGTAAATATTTTTTTGGCATATCAATTTGTGTGTCATGAGATTTAAAACATTCATCACCCTAACGTTTTCCATCCCACAGAGAACTCTGATCTGAATGTAATATGTACTCAGGAAAGTTTGCCAGTAGTGTGATGTTACAAAACTTGTGAAATGCCTCGCTTAACCACAATATTATGCATTTTCCAAACCACATACCTATCTATTACAAGGTCTTTCAGATAGAGTTATAGACAGACTGTGGGTCATGAGATCCTGACCTTGGTGTGTTTTTACTCCCTTCTTCTCATGAATTAACTCCTGAACTATTGACTCTCCATTGAATGGATAGCAGAGTTCAGCCACATTTTACATGCAAGCTTTCCCATCCTGTATCTCAACAACTGCAAACCCCAAGGACGAGTAAATACTTCAACCTCAGCCATAAAATTGATGTGTTGCAAAATGAACAAAATGGGTTTAGTAACTTACAAGGGAGATATCAGCAAGTCCATAATGAGCCAGGACTGAGAGTTATCCTGTCCCTCTCCTCAGCAGTGTGGCTGTGAGAGCTGGGCGTAGATCACCCCTTTGCAGGTACTCTGTTTATGCCTTATATCTTCTTCACTGAAAGCAAAATCCACCTGTGGTTGTGTCAGATCTCAGCCTTGGGAGCCTCCCTGGAAGGAAAAGATTGACTTACTTAAGAATTGTGAGGCTTGCAGGGAGAATAATCAACTTTTAAGCTCTCTTCTTGCCTTCTAGTTTGAGCCTGCAGATCACTCCCTGCTAGGTTAGTGTGCTTTCCTTCCACGACCAGAAAGGCAAAAAAAATCATCAATAAAACATAAAGTTCCCAAGATCTTGGGAAGCATGAAAAAAGCAATAAAAGCACAGAAATCATCCAAATTGCCAGTACCACATTAACAGATCAGCAACCACACTCTGCTGCTGTAGCAGGGTGCAAATGAGCATGGTAAATGTGACTACAGCTGCTGACTGAACCCCTATTTTGTCATTAAATAAAAGAAGGCCCCTAAAATATAGCATATAACACTGGCGTATCAGAAGCTGTGCAAGCTTTTTCTACATTGCAAGTCCTACTGAGCAGAGTCCTTAAGAAGCTGAAATTTTAAAACTAAAAATAAAAGGTGTAGTTTTCTTTAGAGTTAGAGGTCAGATGGAAAACATAGTTTAAGATCTGGTAAAGAAATTCTCTTTAATATCTGAAAGTTGCTTGGCTGAGGAGCAAAATAGCTTCATATATTCCCAAGGCTCCCTAGCCAGTCAGTCTCTGAAAAACACCCCTCCATTCTCCTCTGACATCAAAGATGAAAAGTTTGAAGCTTTTCGTGCTGATCCTTCATGTCTACCTGAAAATTAAAACACAACATCCGTCTCCCCGCTCCAAAATACAATAGAGGCAGTGGCGGCATATTAATAAATATTCTCGCTAGAAAAGATCATGAAGAAATACTAGGCTGAGCCTCAAAGCAGAATATTTCCATTATCTTGGCAGGGAAAAGTCACTGATATGCAACCCCAGATTAAACTGCAAAGGGGAACAGAGTGGGACTGAACCCAGCTGGTGGAACACAGGGGTGGTGGGAGCTGGAGCGACGTGTCGGACGGCTTTGCCTGCCTTCCCGTGTGATCTCTGTCAGGTATAAACAGGGCAATAACACTTCCCTACCCCAGACGCGGCTTATCAGGAGAGGTCGGCGATAGATGAACTCGGGTCACATTCATGCTGCCTACACGTACCCTCACTGGGGCACCTTTGCTGCAGAGATCAAAGCGGCTGCCTGCTACCCCAGGCTGGCAGACTGGTTCCTGCTTCCTCGTAGACCCTGTGGAGGGAGGTGATGGCAACACTTGAATTAGACTTGGTAGTAGGTGGTCTGAATGCTCACGTCTACGCTAGTAAATTAACCAGAACCAGGGCACAGGATCAAACACTCTCCCGTGATCGCCAAGACGTTCGCTCATTCCCTGCCCTGACTTTTGGCCCGTGAAAACTATCAGGCTCCCGTCTGGGCAGGGTTCGGGGCGTTGCATGGGCCAGGGTATGTGATCTTATAGGCAAGCCCACTACGGGGGGGTTGTGGAAGGGGGCAGGAAGGAGGTATCTGGATGGATATGAGCTGCGTTGTGGGTAACAACATGGATATGAGCTGTGTCCTGGTGCTCATCCTTAGGGCCAGAAAAAAGGCTGGGACAAGCTGGCCCTGCTTGGTTTGCTGCTGTAATCACAGCCAGCATGGGCTGTCAAGCCCTCTGACTGGAGTCGGGTATGACCTCTGACTATTAAAAAGCCATATTAAAAGGAAAATGGGCAGCTAAATGGTAACCACCATGTTTAGCCAAGCATCAGTTCAGATACGGCTCCTAATGCCTAGGGCTTTCCTTGAGCTATGGCCAGTCACATCAAACTTCCTTCCCCACCTAAAAGTCCTTCTTCAAAACCAATGTCTTGGTTCCCTATAAAACCTCAAGGTAAGAAAAAAAAGAGAGAAATGGGGGAGGTTAATATTTCCCCAGGTTTCCTCAGCCAGCCCTTGTGTCTCTAAATGGAGATCATGGTTATGTGAGTTTGGGACATCAGGCGTTTGCCTGGGATTTCAGCCTGCCCCAGTCACATCCATTCCGTGTGCTTAGCCCATCCATATAGCGCATTTGCAGCAGTCTGACAAGCCCAGGATATTCACGTTTGGCATATTTTTCTTCCAGGAAATCCTCTGAGAATCCTACAAAGCGGGAATAATAAAATATGCATGATACATCAGTGTTCACTGAACGCATTAGCCTTTGCTGCACTTCGTCTCACTTCTTGTTCTCTCTCCGTCCTGGCCAGAAACTCCTTAGGACATGGAGTTTGCCCGAGTTCTTAATATTTGAAGGATGCTCTGAAGGGCCCAGCTTGTGGGTATGTCTTGGTCCTCACATGGCTCCACGAAGCTGGCTGGGCTCTCTGAAGAGGGAAAGGTGATTTCATTTAAGCAAGGTGGCAAAAAGTGGCTTCTGTGCTTCAAGGCTTGATTCTGCACTTCAATTTCTGCAAGGAGAAAGGATGCTAGGAAAAAGGGAGAAGAAACATTAATAGAAGCACATCGGGGAGGACGTGCTACGTGATGAGCATCTGGATTCATCTTGTAGGCACAGGTTGTTTTGAAGGTTAACTCTCGCTGTACAAGGAGCATTCACACCGGCAATGTCCTCAGAAGGACAACACAAGGTTTTAAGACATATACAAGGCAAGGTTTCTTGAGACTGCAAAGCAAATCAGAGTCCTCCCCAGTAGGAGAACTTAAAACTAAGAAAGGTGAAGTATAAGTCTCTTGCAAGATGCTTCCAGATTTTGGTTTAACATTTGCACATAATTTTGCTTCCATCATTTGCCCACAATCAGTCACCCATTTAATAAAGTTTCTCTTACCAGTAAATCTAAACATAGAAATTTTCTTCCATTCAGCTGAAATCCACTACAAAAACATCTGGCTTTGCATTGCAAGAGGTTTCCCCCTCCCTCTTTGCATGCTGCAATGGTCTAGTGACATCGAGAATTTCCCTTTTCTTCCGAAGCAAAGCAGCACTGTTGGAATCAGTGTGGAGAATGAGAAAATAAGATGGTTTACATGGATATCACGTGCAACCCACCCAGACCCTGCTTACCTAATCAAAACCAAAGCAGTTTATATTCGAAGCTTGCTTGGGCCTGACTGAAGAGTCTGGAAAGGCCCCTCTCAATGTCCACCATCAAATATCCACCATCCTTGCTGAGCTCAGCTGGCTGAAAAACTCCAGGGCTCTTCGGAAAGCTCTGTCAACCAGATATGTGTGCCGTGATAGAGAAATAGGTCAGAGCCATCACGTTGTGGTTTGATTTTCAGCGTGCAGCCAAAGGCATTTTTGTGACTGAGTCTTTAAATAAGTGAAAAAAAGGGGGGAGGGGGGTGAACCTTAGAGATTCTGCAATTACCACTGGCTGGTCCGTGCCTTTTTGGCAGCACAGGAGTCCTTTGGTCACAGTGCCTCAAGGAAACAGAGCAAAATGTCTCAGGACTGGCTGTGGGTATGTGCCTAGAGCGTAGTAGCCAAGATACGGCTCTCGGACATGAAGGAGAGCTCTTCAAAGGCACAAAGGGAAACCTAACTCCTCTTGAATTTCATGCTTTGGAAAATCTATCTAGTCATAGTATTTTTTGCTTGACAGGCAAACTTAGGCTCAAGTTTCTCCTTTTTAAAATAAGCTTGACAAACTAATTAATTAAAAAAATCTGGCTATCATGTTCTACTCTCGCTTGTGACACAGTAACCATTAGTGCATTAGTAGATAAATCTATCTGAGCTCAGCGGGAAGTTCGCATGTACCTGGTTTACATTAAATAGTAGGTCAACATAGTAAAGTATAAAGTTAAGCACACAAGCAAGTCTGATCAGGACTAGAGAAAACATTAATGTGATTAAGTATGTCATTAATTGATGATTCAGAAGAGCCAGACTAGAGGACACCACAGAATTACTCCAGATTTATTTTCTCTGTTCTTTTTAACTCTTCTGTTTGGATGAGTCCATCTGGGGATTCAGGCACACCACAGATTCTGCCTAATTCCGTCAGGACCTGAAAGGCAAAATAACAAAACACAGTGGAAACAATTTCCATGACCTGACGGATAAAGACTGACCTGCAGAAAAACTGATTTAGCTGTGAATTTTCAGGCAGCTGATTGCTTTGATCCTGGCCTTCTGTCCCAAGTCTGGGAGGCACAGTAGGTTGCTTCATGGTCCTTTAGGTATCTCCAGGATCCTGGGCAAATATAAAGCTAATAGATTCATATTTTATTTAGATTTATTAATTGTAAGGCCTGGAAGAAATGATTCCTGGTTTTATCATTCAAATATTATATTTTAGGAAAAAAGATATCTGATCTTTAAAAAAGGTATCTATGAATGGGAAATCGAATACAAACCTTAGAAAATGGTTCCTGTGGTTAATAGTTCTCATTGTTGAAAAATACATATCTTGTTTCTAATATGAATTTGTGCAGTTTAAATTTTTTTATGTCTGATCTTATTATGCCCCTATCAGGTAAGCAGAACATCCTTCTGTCATCTTTTGATGACTTACCAGAGTCAAGTCACCCTTTAGCTTTTTCCTTGCTTTTCTAGGCTCTTGAGGGCCCTTTAAGCCTTTCAGTGTAGTCCACACATATTCAAATCCTTTTATCAGTCCCGTGAGTCTCTCCAATTTATTAATATTTCTTCAACTGCAGAAGTACAACTGAGTCAAATCTCGCATCTGTCAGATCTATGCCAGATGCAGACCGCTGTGCTTCTACACAGTGGCCTGGGTTTTACCTTCAGGATCTCTCTAAACCCCTGGAAGATACTCTCCAAAATCTCTGCTTCCTGGGGCACTGTCCTACCAGTAAATGTGCACAGAAAGTCTTCGTTCCTCAAAGGATGAATGTACAACATATATTGAATATAGTTTGCCTGCAATGAACGTAGCAAGCAATCAAGGGTACCCCCTACCCCAACCTCTTCTTTCTTTGCCAGTTCCCAGATTTCCCCATCATTTGCAAACACTAGTAATGTGTTTCTCTCCAGAATTAGCGAAAAAAGGTTAAAGTGTGAGGCCAAAAACTGAACACTGCACAGTACCACTAGAAGCACAGGAGCTCAATGAACTGTCTCCTGTTGCAGTTAGGGTTCAAGATCTATCAAATGTCCAGTTCTTAACAGATTTTACATATGCCAGGTGGATTTAATCAGCTTAACATACCCTGTGCTACTGATACCTTTATAAAGTGCCAACTCTATTAACACTGTTGTCCCTATCAAGAGTGAAAAGGTAAGTTTACTTTGACAGGATCTCCTTTCCATAAACCAGTGCTGATTGGTATTGACTACATTAGTGTCTTTATTAATCTAGTAAATTCAAACTGATGTAGTTATCAGTGGTTTATTATTGTGCTAGGATTGATACAGTCTCCAATTCTAACTCACAGACACCCTGGAAATAATGAAATTCAATACTAATAGCCCTTGGGCAGCTTGGTGAAAATCCTGGGGTTCAAGTTATCCATTTAGCTTTAGTCACTTGCTGCTTAATGACCACAACAAGTATTAGTGGAGCGTAGGTATTTAATTTTCAACACATAATAAGATTCTGTTACTGGGCTTTTTCACCAATACAGTACAGAGATATTTACCGAACAATTTTCCCTCTGTCCTTTTGCTTCCTTTATCAACATCCTATGATTTCTGACTTCTCATTAATACTTATTGTTAAAAATCAACTTTCTCTTTCCTCTGGATGTGTCATGCTTGACTCTGCATGGACACCCAGACATTACCCTATAGGTAGTACGTATTCACTCCTCTGCCTCGGTCAGTGTCTCAACCTGTGGAGTTTTGGGGCAAGAGCAAAATATGCTCCACTGAATTTGTAATTATTAGTCACATTTTTACTTAAATTCTTTCTTTCAACTTTTTTGTCTTGTAACTCATATCAGCCTTAGGAAACTGGCCATTTTAAGCAGCTCAACATGCATGTAATATGGACACATATGTGTGTACATACATACAGATTTTCTTCTCAGTCTGCTGATTTTTGTGTGCATGTTAGAAAATCTAGTATTCCCAGTTCAATCCCTGCTTCTGTTTAATTCGGTCAGTAAAGGAGTAGCTAGAGATGTCTTAGGAAGATAAGGGAACTAGGCTCCGGGAGCTGTAAAAGCCAAGCGTCTGTTGGAAAGCAGGACTCTCCCCCCACGGCAGAAGCTGATGCTGGATACCTGCCAGCTTCTCTTTCCCTCCCACACCAGGATTTTTTCAGCTGTCCCTGCAGCAACAGCAGTAGCAACCTTAACTTGGAGAAGAGGAGAAGGGCTCAGAGGTGTCTCAGAGGGGTATTTCTCCCACTCCCGTGTGCCGGTAGGAACTGTGGGGAAGCTTCTTAGAGCAGCTTCAATGTTAGAAGTGAGATTCCCATAAATACTCTTTTTCTTACCTGAGAATAAAATACTTGTCCTCTAACTCAGAAAGCATTGTACCTCCATGGAGGAGGACCTTCAGAAGAAGACCAGGCTAATTACAAGTGTGATCTAAAGGTTCAGGGTGCATTGGCATGGTTTCTCACACCAAACCAAACCCAACATTCGGTGTAAGGGAACATCCTTCCTTTGAAAGAATCGGCGCTGGCGTGGCCAGTGTGGGGGTCTTAGGTTGTGTGTGAGCACCTCCTCTGGTACCTGAGGTGTGTCTTGTGGTTCTTGGTCCTAGGCAGATTTTGGTATGCAGTTTATGAAGCCAGCTGTACTAGCCAAAAACCAAAAACAGCATGAGGTCGTCTCTGAGAAGGATGGGTTAGCCACGGCGATGAAACCCTAACCTTCAGCTGCAGTTAAAACCACTCTGAGGGTTGTTACTTCTAGGCTTGGGCCCTCCAGGAGCAGTCATATATATTCCACTTTCATTATAGCAAGAGGAAGGGATCTTCTGGTGAAGGCACCAGCCTGGGGCTATTCAACCCAGCTCTTGAATAAAGACCTTATCTGTTCGACATACCTGAAGGTAACCACCCACATTGCGCCTGTGTGATCCCTCTCTAGGCGGCAATGGGAGCTCAGATTTGTAGCTGACCTACGTATGGTATAGACAATAAATTTAAATGAAATGGCTAAATTTTGGTTTTTTGGCTTTGGGCTGAATCTTATCCCACCATGCCTTATTCCAAGTCACAGTTTACCCTCGGACTATCGTATCTACAGGCCATTGCCAAGACACCCTGCTATTCTGAGTACAACCCTTCCAAGACCTCTGCTAACCAAAGGGGTCTCACCACCACCTTGGTGTCCTCTCCCCTTCTCATGCTTTCCGTGGGTTCCTGACTCCTGTTTACTTTGGAAAAATCCACATTTCTCAGGTATCCCAGACCAGCTCCAAACCCCTCTGATTTCAGCCAGACTTGGATCCCAGCCCATCTATATAGCACACCTAAGCTGATATTGCTTGAGTTTTACCAAATACCTTGGCCTTAGCAGACTCGAAGCATCAATATTTGACGCAATACGGGGGGGGCACAGCCTCGGTTTATGATAACACTCGATGAGTGTTCCAAGAGCTCTTCTAAGCCATTGAGTGTCATCAGTAACGTCAACAAAAAGGTCAGCAAGCTTTGTGGGCTAAGCTCTGACCTCCTGGATAGCTCACGATTTCCCAACGCTCTTGTGCTCTTGTGATACATTAACTCGATATGCTTATGCAGGTTTGGCCTGAGGAACCTCTACAGCTGTTTGTCTCCTGCCATTCCTTTTCTTGTTAGACTTGGGAAGAAACTGAGTTTTCAGAGATTTCTATTGTTGTTGTAAAACTTAATTTGCTCTGATGCAAAGCAAGCCAGGCAGCGTGAGCTGTGAGTCTTTTCCTTCCTTGCTGTCTGCCTGTCTGGCATCAGTTTCTCTTGTAAGCTGGGCTCTTAAGTGGAGACAGTGCATCCAAGGTAAGGATATTACCTCAAAACTCCTCTCTATAAATAGGCCTGGCTGCCGCCCCGAGGTTGCTCGTTCTGCTGTCAGAATATGGCTAAATGGCCACTTACGAATTCCAACATGTGCTTGATGTGGAGATTACAGCTGCTATCCAAAACAAAGGAGCTTTCTCTTCTCACAACGCGCTGCTCCCTTTATGAGGCAGTTTGGAAAACTCCCATCTCTTGAGAGGGTTTAATCTATGCCCCGGTGCTTCTTTTGTGTGATGACAACACAGCTTCCTCCAGACCTAAATGAAACCAGGACCCTTGAGTGTCTGTCGGAATATGTTTGGTGTCCTGAAAATCACAGGGGAGGAAAGGTCTGATCCCTGAGGATTCACCTATGGAGCAAAACGCAAAGACGCAGCGTTATGTCAGCACAGCATAGCATGGCAGAGTGCAGGGATGCCATCCTGGACCCCAAAAAGGCCTCAGTGCAAGAGTGTGGCGTTGCCCCCACACCCCCAGGAGCCTTCACCCAAAGGGAAGATGCTTGGTTTGGGCTCAGGACCATACTAATGTGCCAGTGGTGGTAGTCACTCAGTGGTGTCTGAGTTGTGATTAGCTGAGGGTGGCTAATGAATATGGGTTGGTAAGAAATGGTGAGGTTTTGCAAAGAAAATAATTTGTTAAATGCTCCTGCACAGTAGTTTTAACACAGCCAAATAAAACTCTGTTTTTTCCGTACTTTGTTCTTACACTATTTTTCCTGCTTGAGGCATTTTGCAAAGGAAATGGGAATGGCTGTGCTCACTTGATGGATGTGGGAACTGGGAGATGAGGTGAAGGGGTATTTCCTCCTGTCCCCCAGCAAGTCCAGGCAGGGTTTGAAGCAGACTACCCTGCCATCCATCCTCCAACAGAAGAGAGATTCTCTCACACTGAGGTGTCATGGCAAAATGTAAGCATGTCATAGCAGCAGCTCCTAAGCACTTGGAAAGCCTTGTCCTTGCTGGTGTGGTGGGGCTGAAGCATGACTAACCCAGAAACAACTTCTCTCTGAGTTTTGGCAATGGAATTTGGGCCTAATTTATTCGTCTATGCTTGGCTGGCATCTCCAGCTGCCATTGTGTCTCTACAAAAAAAATACAATTAACTTTCTCCTAGGCAGCCACAAGGCAGATGGCCATCATGGGCTTGGCAACAGCAAGCCAGATGGCACGGTGAAGGTAGTGGCTGAGGGGTGGCCGTGTTCCCCCACCTACCAGCTTTGCTACAGGAGTTAGGTATATTCTGTGGGTGGCCAGTATTTATATTTGCTTGTAAATTATGGCCCGCAAAACGCTAAATGAGTCTGGCTGCAACCTCAGAGCACAGCCTGGCTCCTGTGACCGCAGCTTTGAGTCTCGCAAGCGGAGCCATGCTCACCTCCCAGCTACAAAAGAGCCCTTTGTGCATTTTCTCTGGCTCTTCTCAAGCTGTGTACTTCTCGGCTACTCCACTGTCCCGGTCCATGCCTCAGCCTTGTTGCTTCTAGCCATGCCAATGCTTGTGACTCAGCTGGACTCTTTTTCAACTGCCTAGAGCTCTTAGCTATCAATCAAGACACCTACCACTCTTCTCCTGCCATCTGCTCTCCTCCTTTCCTGACATATCCGGAGCTTTGCTCCTCACCCACCTGCCACTTGGTTGCATGTCTCATGGAAAGCATCACCCGGGCAATGCTTCCTCACTCTCATCACTGAACTTCCTTGCTCTGGTAGAAGGAAGACGTGGCTCTTGGTGATGGGAACGCTGACTGTCTGCTCGTGTTTTAGCCTTCACCAGCAAGTCGATACCAGCAGCAGCCAACACGTCTCTCCGCCTGTAGAATCCTAAGGGACGGTACGCATAGTGTAAATCCACTAAACGAGGATCGCCATCGTTTTAGGAAGGCGGGACTCGTTGTTAGGGTTCTGCCGATACTGTCTTCAGCGCTCAGCCCGGCGTGCTCCCGTGTCCTCGTTTCCCCCACTTGCTGTGGCTGTATCCGTCCCTCAACCTGGCCGCGTTACATGTGAGGGAAACCTCAGCTCACGTCTGCGACCATAAGCTCGGTTTCCTTCCTGCTGCACTCATTTCCCAGCAACGGTGACAAGCGGCTTCGATTTACTGGCTCCGAGGGAGTTTTATTTTGAATGTTTTATGCAAGCCAGAACATGGCTGCAGCCAGGGGCAGGGTTTTGGTCCGGGGGGGGCCCGTGGCATCTCCTCCCTCCCCGGCATGGCCGTAGGTGCGGGAAGGCTGCGCGGGGCCTTGGTGTGAATAAACGTCCAAAGGGACGTACTTTGCCGCTTGTCTCAGCAGCTCTCGCTAGCCGATGATTTCTGATGGAGACGTGTGTGCACTAATGGGAGATTGCCAGGCTAGAAGTAATTAAAAAAAAGTTCCTTTCAGCATGTTATAATCATTCTGAATTATTGAACAGGACAGAATTTTTAAAGTCTAATTCACTTTTCCATTATTTATGCTGTCAGCTTCAGTTTTATCCCGTCTTTTGAGAGGTATGAATTCACCAGAAAGTTTCACTTTCAGGTTGTGACGCTGTCGGTGTTGGAGACTGCCAAGACTGCAAGACTGCTTATTTAAAAAGCCCGGATGGGGGCTGCATCTTTCCCCCTTTCCATGCACAACATTTAAGTATCAGGCCACTTTTAGCATTGCACCTACAAGCCGAGGAATTTTTCTAGTTGCAGCAAAAGGCTACTAAGGATCAGAGAAAAAAATCAGCTCATCAAAGGTGCAGGGTAGGGAGTAGCACATGGGCAGATCTGTCCTGCAGTAGGTATGTGATCAAACAGATAAGCGTCCCTGCCTGCAACCCAGCGCTGTCTTCCAGCCCTTGCTAATACATCCCAGCTCTAGCAGCAATCCTCACTTCTTAAATGCTCTGAAACAAAAGGGTTTTAAACCATAATTTACTGTTTCTTTTTTTTTTTGACATATTTCTAAATCGGTTCAATATGGTCTCGAGCCAGTAAACTGAAGTGTTTGACTTGCTTCCAAATCGAAGTGTTCATAAAAAAAAAAAAAAAAGAAGGGGGGGGTGGAGAAGAAAATGCAAGCAAAAAGAGAAGTGCTCTGGTAGTTTAAATCAGTCATCCCTGCACAGTGATTTAAAACCAGTGGAGCACTTCAAGTTTTCATAAGCACTTAGCTTTGGAAGCAGTCCGAGTCCTGAACACGTGCATTTGTGGAATCATTTACCATTATTAGAGAATTCGAATGGTGCTGGAGCTCTCCCTCTGCCCCGATAAGCACTTAGATTGCCTATGATTAGTAGGGTGGTTTCAAGCTTGTGCGCAGTTGAGAATGATTATTTTAAAGCGTGCCATCGCCTGTCTCTATCTCCAAAGATCTGAGATCTTCCAAATTCATTAATTCCTTCAGCTCATCTGAATGGAAATTACTAACTAGACGTAGTTACCTCAGTGCAGTTTTACAGTATGTGTCACAGAGAATAATAAATGTTTGCAACCAGGGCAGATGGAGCAATAACGTGCATGCCATAGAGCACTCCTGTGCTGGGTAAGACCTGTTATTAAGATACGTGATTGTAGAGCCTCTGTGCTCCAGCCACGGACTGGGAAATTCTGGTTTTAGGTGCTCCGATGCTTCTTTGAGCTGGAAAGGGCAGAAGGACAGTACTTGCTATTCCCATCTGTTTTACTGCATTGTATTGTGTTGCATCGATGGACAATACTTGGTTGACCCAAATACAGATTCTTGCGCCCGTGTGTAGGAAGTCAGTGAGGCTGTCAGATGAAGCTGCGCAAACAGCTGATCTTTCAGGTTTGCTGGCTGAACCAAGGAAGTTAAAAAAATTGTAAGAATTCAGGTTGACTAAAGATGGAAATGTTTTGCTTTTCTGAGCTAAGCAAAAATCTGAAAGAAACAGCCCTGTTTCTTGTTTTTTACTTGTAAGCTTTTTGGTTGTTAACTGCATACAAATTTTGAAATAAAATTCTGTTGCAATAAGAAAAATGGAAATGCTTTGACTTGAAATCATCTCAGCAATTTCCCCCAGGTCTTTTGCCGAGGTGGTAAAACCAGCAGAAAATGCAAACCCAAATTCCTAGTTTTCCATGGAAATTTCTGACTAGCAAAAATGTGCATGGTCCAGTATAAAAGTGACACGAAATGCCCAAATTTGTGCATGAAGCAATCTGGGTTTGTGACGGCTGCTCTGCAGTCCAGCTCCCTGTGAGACCGGGCTTTGTGGAAGCCCAGAGCTCTGCTGCTGCCGGTAGGGAAGATGACGGGAGTTTGAACTTTCGAGAGGGTCCCTAGATTCCTCCATGTGGAAAATCAGAACAATCTGCTGGCAAAGAGGTCAAATTGGAGGCATAAGAAAGATAATCCCACCCCTGCCTCCTCCCAGCCACGCAGCCAATGGTCTCCAGTGCCCTGGCCCGCTCCCGAGCTCCCCCAGCCTATCTCAAGACATCACGAGCCGGCTTGTCTCTAAAAAGAAAAAAAGAGAGGGAGTATTCCCTGGCAGACAAACGACGGGAGCAGCGATGCCCTCCCTGTCCCTGGGACTGCCGAGACCCCCCCGCAGGACGCTAATCTCTGTGCTATCTAAGCAGGTTATTAAGTCCTATAAGGGTCCTACAGGCAGGATTGGATCCCCAGCCTGCCCCGGGTCTCGGTCAGGTGTATCTTCATGACGGCTCCATTCTTTGCTAACTGGTTTGCAAAGGAAGGGTCTGGGGAGGACCAGATGCCTGGGTGTCCCCACTCCACGGGAGACTGCAGTCCTGGCCATCCCCGTGTAGGCGAGGTTGGCCTGTCCCCCTTCTCCAAGGGTCAACCTTGGCCTTGTGTGTCCGGCCCATCGCTTTGTAGAAACAGGTACCTCCAGAGGATGGTTCACCCGACCCAGACCCCCGTCTTCAGAGGAGATTCCTGTCTCCTTTGCCTGTAAAGGCTGGCTGACTCAGATGGAGACATTTGTGCTACAGAAACCTAAAATCAGGACAGATGTCTCCCTCCCAACATACCGACTCTTACCAGTGTACCCCACAACCCCACCATCTCACACGCAGTTACCCTCCTGGCAGCTCCGTTTTACGGAGGGAACTGAGGGACTGTTCGACTTTCTGCAGGTCGTGCAGGTTGTCTGCAACGGCTGAAATCAAAACTGGGTCTTCCAAGATGCGGGCCAACATATTAAACATGTTCATCCTTCCTTCTGCACAGTGTGTGTGCTCTGTCCTGTGCTTGCCTGCAGTCTTGCAGAGTTGCAGAGCATTTCATGCACAATGCTGATGTCCGTAACTCTGCCAACTCTTTCCTGATACTTAAGAAAGCAGATATCGACTGATTTCCTCCCATAGTAATGTCATTGTCTTTAAAAGCTTGCTTTAAAGAGTTTACAAGCTGTGTGCAGATATCCTGAGATGATGGTGGTATAGGATGAAACAGGGCAGGGACATGGAGCTTAACTTTAACTGGGAAGTTCTGCGTACTCCTCTGATTCCTCACCAAAATTCAGCTACATGAACTGCAATCTTTCATTCAAATACTTGTGTGAAAAGTTTTTTTTTTTTGCAAGAACAAATTCAGAAAATATATTTGAAAGGAATGCCCAAGAAAAACCTCAAACTCATTGGTTTTACATATCCAAGTTTCCAGCATCCTAAGGAAAAGTATAGCAGAAGGTCCTCTCCCGTCTGTACCTTTGTGAAAAAGAAAACAACCAATTTTGGGCCAGACCTAGCAGCCACTTCTTGAAATGAGAAAGTCATATATTTACACACTGCCCCTCTAGCCTATAAAACACTGAGGAATTGAGTCTGGAAAGGGTTATTGCTTTCTGGAAATACAAAAGGAGTTTGAAAGACTAAGACATAGCCTAAATATAGCTGTGATAAAGGGGGACAACTCTTGGGTAGTTGTGCTGGTATCTTTAATTACAGCAGTGCAGACTGGAGTGAGAGGTGTAGCTGAGGATGCAGTTCCTGCTCTGACCACTGACTGTCGGGATGATGCTGTTCAAGCTATTTCACAGCTCAGTGCCTCAGTTTCCCCTTCTTCAAAATGGAGGCTGGCGTTCAGTCCTGCCCTGCAAACAGCTTCAAGCTGTGCTTATGCACTGCTGTGAAACAGAGGTCTGAGAGGTTTGGTTCCCCCCCCCCCCCAGATGCCTGGGTCTCTTTTGTATCATTTTACAATCCTGATGGAAGGGGAAAATACACCTGAATTTGCCATGGTCTGGAAGGAGAAAGTCATTCTCATTATTGAGCTGTTATTTTTATGAAGCCATAACTTACTGGCTCTCAATACTTATGTTATAGTAGTCAAAAAACAGGATGAGATCCCATAAACCATTCTTTATAGTAACCAGATGGTCATCAAGGCTGCAAAGGTACCTGACAGTGCCTATTACAGGGAAACACCTGCATGAACCCGAACCGTCTCTACGCCAGCTCTGCCAGGGGGGTGACCTCTCCTGCAGAAGCTGGGTGGTTATTTTGGGGGACACTGTCACACTCCCCCTCCCCAGACCCGTTAACAGTGCTGTCCTGTCACAGGGATGTGTTACCAGCGCTGACTCGTTCCCTTTTCTTTTTAACCCCTTCATTGGACATAAGGTGAGTAG